>VZTE01002773.1:892722-925222 GCA_013397775.1 Eulacestoma nigropectus
TTTTACCAGAGTAAGCAGTAAAAAATCCTTCCCTTTTTTAACCAGAGTAAATTCTCATGTTGGTTGAGATGGAGCATCTTAAAAAATAAATCCAAGAGTGTCTCATGTTGAGGAACTTTGCTCTTCCAATATGAAAACATAAATTCATGGCTTGGATTGACCACGTGACATTGGATAGGATCTGGAGGACTGAGATTTGTAAATATGACTGATTGACCTTCAAGGTGAGACAAGGTGTTCACCATTTGAAGGGACATTCACTGAGTTCAAAAGATTTCCAAGGTGGGTTTTGATTGAACTGGCAGTTCCCACAACCACATTGAGCCTATGCTCTGATCAAATGGTTATTCGGGAAAGGAACCACATGAAGACATTTCATCTGGCTTCCACTGGATTGCCAACAGATTGCACTAAGTGCCAGCAAATGCCAGTTCCTCTCTGCATTAGGGCTTGTACAGTAACTGTGCTGAGCTATGAAATGATCAATTATTTATTTGGGAAGCTTAGCAAGTCTGAGTGGCATTTCTGTAACCTGGAGCTTCACAATTAAGAAATAAAACAATTTCTTCTACTGTCAGTGGCCTGTAGCCTTGCTTGCTGAGCTGCATGCTGGGCAGCCAGAAGAGGAATTTTAAGGGCACAATGCCATACATTTGCTTTGTTGGTGTAATTACTTGGCAACACTGTCAATATCATCTGCCTCAGATGAAAAAAGATATTACTGTGAAAATCTCGACAATAACATTTAATGAAGCCTTACTCAGTTATTTGCTAAGGAGGCATCATGAATTCTATTGCAGCAAACCTTCAGAACAATTCCTTCACTTCAATCTCCCCCTCTCTTCCTTGGTACTTCATAGAAAAGCTCCGTGATGTGATGGGCAGAAGTAAGGAATAAGGAGGAAGTGAGCACAAGTGCTGCAGCTTTCCTTGCAGTTCCATGATTTTTGCCCTTTGGGTCAGGGTTAAGCACAGGACAGCAGCACTCTCAAAGTGATTTGTGAGTAGGAGAAGCTGCAAAGAAGGTGATCTTGTGAAGGGTCAGCAAAAGTAAAGTGTTATTATTAGCTGTGTGTGGGAGGGAAATGTTTCATGTGTTGGTGGTACCAAGAGAAATATTCTGCACAGGAACATTCAGGGTCCAGTCCTGGGAGGTTCATTTGTGCCTCTTTAAGTTTCTGATTCACATCTGCCTAGAAAAGGACAAGTTGTTAAGGAACAACAAGCAATTGATACCATCAACAGTTGGCACATTTTCTCTGGTTAGGTTTTGCTCCCTGATGCCTTTCTGCAGGGCAGTCTCAGATGTCTGGTCCGTGAAAATCGAGGCATCCTACCCAGCCTGGCTGTATGCAGAGAGGGGGAAGAGCTGGCATTGTGCCTGGAGAAGCATCAAAAGCATCTGCAGAGATGATTTCTGTGGCTTCCAGGTGCAAAAGGCTGCCTGTGCCCCACTGTGCTCCAGGACAGTGGCTAAACCAGACTGGCTTTATTCAGGAGCACAGAGTGCTGAGCCTGAGTCCTTTTCCCCCGTATTGGGAGAGTCACTCAAGAAGACCCTGCATTCCTATGAAATTGAGCACTTGCTTGTCTACAGCATGGAAATGAAGGATTCTGGTACTGAGAGGTGCAAAAAGTCAAATTTGGGTTGGTTGTCTGATAGAGACCTTTTGGTATGTGCTCATTCCCACACCAAGCCATGGGAAATCAGCAGGCAGCCTAGCCTGGAGGCTGAGCACTTCATCTTTTGGACTTGTTCTTTTCTTTCTCTTTCCCCCAGACTGGGTTTCTACCTGCAGGCCATACTTTCTTTTTCTAACATTTAAGCGCCTAAGTCATTTTTTTATTCTTTTACTACAAAAAAGACACAAAAAAACCCCACAACCAACCAAACCCAAACTCCTGTTTTTCTCTAATTGCAGCAGCAACTTTCATTTGAATATTTCAACTGACTGAGGAAATTTAACATGGTGCTGAATTGCTCTTATGGAAGAAAAGTGTTTGTGAGCCACTGTCCAGTGAGCCACTAGAAAGGGTATTTGGGGGATGTACACTTGGTACAGGCTTCCATTAAATTCGTAAAGCCTGTGCTAAGTTAGAAAGAAAAATCCCACTTAAGGTACAAATGTAATATAAGCCAAAATACTTAACAATTAAAAATTTTTGTTCATCCTTCTGCATTGAAATACTTTGGGCTTTTCAAGTGCAGAGAATACTTAATTTCACCTATGCACAACTATCACGTGTTTCATGGCCAGAGAGGTAGTCACGTTAAACAAAATAAAAATTCCTCTTGTGTAGCTTACAGTGTCCCTACCCATTATTACAACTATCCAGTGGTCTTCATAAAAAAAATGGATTTGGGCAGATTATAACCGTTCTTCAAACATTTCTGAAAAATCACTATCCACAAAACACTTGGGCTTTAATTGTTTGCAATGCCTGTCATAAAATGAACCTTCTGAAAATGAGTTTGGATTTCCCTTTTCGATGCAAGCAACATTTTTATGTTCTAAAAAGAATAAAAAAAAAAGCTACAACTTTGTCAGAAGTGCTGTGTTCCACTTTATGAACCCTGAAGTAATGGCTCTGCACAAGTGTGTGCAGAAGTCTGTTAGTGACTGTGAAGACATTCGGTACCGATTGACTGGGAGCTAAAGCATCGTTTTCCCTCTCATACCAGCATAAAGATAATATTCTCTTTGAACCTCTGATTTGATTGATACATCTCAGCAGCAGGACACTTAGACTTTTATGTCAGAAAATGAAAATGAAATATTTTATGTCACTGAGCACAACAGCCTGGCATGCAGTAGTTAAAATCCAATGAAGTTCCAATCAATCCTGTAGTTACTAAAATACCTAGAATGTTGCATTTTTGTTCTGAGAGGGCTTCCAGGAAAATGTCATAAAGTTAAAATGGTGACTAGTCAGTATTTGTTCTTTTAAAGCTCTAGAATTTCCCAGCCTGCATAGCTGCTAAATATAGACAAGCAGTTGCATAAAAAGCAGCTCGAAATACAGGGTATCCAACTCACTCCTTCAAACTAAAAACTTGGTATTATTTGCAAATATATTTGATCTACTGATATTCAGGCAGAAACATTTTGCCACTTGCTCAATCAGGGCATCTAGTTTTAAAAAGTCTTTCCTAAAAATTCTATTAATCCAGAAAATATTTAACTTGAATAAATCCTCTCAGTGTTGGGGTAATCTTGGATTTTTTTTTTTTTTAAAGAAAAAAAAAGTAAAGGTTGTTTCAACTTTTTATATGAACTGCCTGTCTTGACAAGTTCTTAACTTCATTATATTGTGCCTCATTAGTACTTTAAAACCTGCTGAAGCTAAACTGCATCTTACTTGCCTATTAGTTCAACCTTAGGCCCATCAGTAGAGCATTACCCAATGTCTTGGGAACAATTAAGGCATGCCTTCCCTACCAAACAGTTTCTAAGTGGACAAAACATATTTAACTGTAGAGTTTGTGGCACACAGAATGGAAATGCAGTGAAAACTACTGGGAATATGCATTAATCCTAATGCTGAACAAGTTCCTAATAACTCACTTGAAACTCCTGGGGATATAGTATCAAGTATGTACTCTCTAAATGCTACTAATGAAACATTTACAGTCTACAGTGATAAAAGGGAAATAGAGGAGTCTGTGGCCAGTTAAAGGGCTTCTTGAACAACACCCAGAATGCAAACGTAAGATGTATGTGATTATTGATCTTTTCAGCAAAAAGACTTTATGAATAATATTCATACCATACCATTAGAAGCTAAAGTAGCCTGGGAATGAAGCATCAGCAGGAGAGCAATTGATGGATTTAGACAGGTCAGACAATGTCATTCTAAAAGCAGCTAATCAATATGGACAAATGTGTCAGAAAGGTGATTTGAAAAATGACTTTATAATAAGGGAAGGAAAAAAAGCCAGGTTCCTTAGGTCCCAATTTTTCCTCCCTCAGAATTGCATATTATTGAAACAAGGTTGTTAACTGTTTCACATTTCCACAAGCAGCAGAAAGAAATGAAGCTAAAAACCCACAAGGACAAAGCTACAGCTTCACCCACTGACAAGGAGTAAATAGGCTGACACCGGAGGGATTTTGCTCAGTGTGGTTAGTGGGGTGTCCCTGCTGCCCAATTTCACAGCTGGGCCATGCACAATCTCACCTCATTTTGAATCCTCTTTGATTGGGTAAACTGAGCACCAGGATCTGTGTAACATTTTGTGGAAAAGGGTTGTTCAGCACTCCTGAGGAGGCAGAACCTTTCTGAGCTGAATTCTTTTTGGTCTGATGGCTTTGCCTTGCTGGCTTGGGTAGCTTTGTTCTCATTCAAGTGGTGCAAAGTGGTCAGAGAGATGTCACTCAGTTTCCAGTTGGACCTGAGGAGTCGACTGCCATCCACTGGATGTTGTGAAGCTTTTGTCTGCCAGATTAAAAAGTGCACATCCCACTGAAGTGTGATGTTATTGCTCCTATGGTTCACCATGGCCTATTAGCATGTGCTTATCAGGGCTTGTTTAATTCTAGACTCTCTTGGCTAAACTTCTACTGGCATCTTTTCTCTCCTAACCACAAAGAACGTTTGTGACTAATGCTGAGGGCTCCAGGTTAATGTTAAGTAACTGTTTCTTCTTCTGACAAAAACTTCCTGAGTGACCTATTGGACACATAACCAAACCTGTCCTTTGCTGCAGTTTCCCCACCAGTAAAATCAGCTGAATAGTACTTCACTTGAGGAGTTCATACTTAGGAAATCCCCTGAGATACTTCAATGGAAGGAATAAAACAAAAGGTTTATAAGTGCTTAGAGGATTGCTATTATTTCTGCTTTTGTCAAAAATATGGCTACCTTCAACTTATTAGAATCTCAAAATGTAGGAAAAGTAGATCATTGAAAAGCAATGAATGTGGAAGTTTGGAACCAATTTCTTGTTCTTTTTAGTCTCTGCTGTCTCAGAAAGCACTGTTAACTGCATCAGTCCCTCTGAAATTCTTCTTTATCATCTTTCCCTGGGTTACTCCCCTCTCCTTGATCCAGTAGTTAAATGTGTCAGCTGAGAGATGATTTTTCTTCCTCAGAATGGCTTTTCTTTTTGAGGCCCATCTGTGACATGTCTCCTGAGCAGGAATTTTGGTTCCAACATCCTGAAAGTATTGTTCCACATCTGAGCTGACTCTCACCGTGTCCCTGGAAGAGGAAATACTAACTTGGGTGTCATCAGTAACTTCTTGACAGAGTTTTTTATTACCCTTTGAAAACATTCTCACGTCAGGACCATGGATGAATGTGATCAGGATGAATGTGGTCCCTTCCATGCCTGCAGAAAGGAGGGCTTTTGGGAAAGGTTGTCCATTCCCACCCTCTGGGCCTTCCAGGGAGGAATGAATGGAGTCATTGTAGCGTGGGACCATCTGGAAGCAATCGCAGGCAGGGGAAATAATGAGGAACAATGCAGTCAGATCCAGTGTGCTTTGGCTTGTGTAGGTACCAGCTCAAGAGATAGCAAATACATTGCAGTGTAAAAAATAACACAGGGCTGAGAAGTCCAGTTGGGGATTACTGACTAACCAGGACATTTATAGAGCACGCTGATGAGGAAAAGGATTTTGGGGGTTGCAGTGGGGCAGTAAATAAAACTCAGCCAAGACCGAATGTGTGTGGATGCTGATACCATTGGACTTAAAGGAGTGGAGATTTGCTCAAAGCTTTCCTTTTGCTGCTACTTACATGTTTATTATTGCTGCTAGTTACTTGTTTACTCAGTTCTGAGTCTTGGTTTAAGGACTGAAAAGATTTACCTGTGGTGAGGTGCAGCTTATGCATGGCCTTGATTGCACCCTGGAGAACAGACCTTCAGCCTGGATCTGGGCTGGAGCTAAACCTCGGGGACAGTCCCAGAGCTCATAACTGAAAACTGATCCTTCCCCTCCTCTTCTCTTTCCCTCTGATGACAAGAGTTCAAGAGGTTTGGCATCAAGGTTCCCATTTCTCCTGTTACTGTTGGTAATTATTTAAATAACACAAAATCCCCTGAATGTGAATTATGAGATTGTCAGTTGTTGGTTGCATTAGGTCTGTGATCAAGTTCAGAGGAAAAGCCTTTAGGAATATCAGTTTTTCCTTCCCTCTGTAGTCCTGCCTCTTTGGCATGGGTGCTCGCAGCAATTCCCACTAGGAGCTGTAGGTATTGAGTGGGGTTTTTTCCGTCCCTTAATGCCAATTCAGCAGCACAAGGTCAGTGCTGCTTTCCCTCTGGTTTTCCCACCTCAGGAGAATCACATTACTGAACACCAGTCCCCAGTCCTGAAGCTCATCTTTGCTACTGAGAACAAAACCATATTCTCCCCATAACCCACTGACCTCCCGTCACCATCTGCAAAACCAGACCTGGAGTCTGTTTACAAATCATAGTGGTATTCCCAGGAACACTGCGTTGTAAAACAACAGTTTGTCTTGAATGCATTTTGATTTTCATACCAGTTTTATCTTGAAAGCAATCCTGTAAGCCTTATCAAGCAAAGCCCTGGTTCCACTGTAGCTGTTTGCTGAATTAAACAGCGCTAAACATTTACATTCTAAATGAATTAGGCCGGGAGATGTGAAGAAAGCTGAGCTTTAAGATGAAATGTAGGACAAACTCAAAAGGATGTTTTGCCTGTTTCATTCAGCATTAGTATCTTGCCTATAGGCCTTCCTTTGAAATAATCTGTGAACATGGCTCCCATATAATTAGCTGAGCTGTAAGTTAGGTGTTTAAAAATATTTTTTCAGGTGCTTTTTTGTATTCATGATAGCTTCTCAACACCAAAAATCAATCTCAATCAAAGCTGCTACTGAGTTTATCATAAATTATCATGAAAAGGTTTTCTACTGAGTAGATGGTTAATTACTATCTAATTTGAATAATTTTGCATATTAATGAGAAATGAATGAAAATCATTTTTAGATTTTTAACTTCAGCTGAGAAACCCATGGAGATAATGGCCCCCTTTTAAGATGCATGTGATCCTCTTACTAAAGGAGACTGAGAATTTTTTTCATTTACCAACTTGTTTTAAATTGATTAATGGATTAGTGTTTTTGTCATTAATAAACTATATCCAAATGAAAGACAAGTTCATTATTTGACTGTGTGGCCTTATATCTGCTGCCAGGAAGAAAAAAAAGTGACTGACTGAAAACAGATTAAGGCTTTGCTTAGCAAGGATGTAGCCTCACACAATCCTTTGTAAATGCCAGAAAGCCAGAAAACGGTGGAGTTATGCAGAGCCAGTTGGAGGTAGGTAGCAATTCCTGTGCTTTGCTATTTAAAACATGGAAAAATATCCCAAACAAAACCCCCTTTCTTCTCCTCAGCCCCTACACCTGACTGTGAGTGGGTGAGAGCCCTGCCCCTGGAAAATAAGGGTGCAGCCTCAGCCTTTGTGCTCCCAGTGGGCTCCTGCAAAAGCAGAAAGGACCAGAGGAGGCTTGCTGGAAGCTCATCCTGCATTCCTCTGCCTTCAGGCTTCCTTGCCCACCAGTGCAAGCCAAATTTAGCCAAGTAACAGCTGCCCTGTTGCCTCACTGAATCAAACCAGTTCGGCATCTGCAGGGGGAGAGAGAGAAGTGAGACTCAAACTATAAATTCGCACAGCAATGGGAGCATAAGGCCATTGGAAGGGGAACTGTAAATGACTACACATCTGGCCACCCTCTTGTATTTTCCATTGTCCTGTCCTGCACCAAGGCCCTTAGGAAGGTGAAGTCTCTTTGCAGAGAGAGCAACCTGGAGCAACGTAGCCCTGATCCACGGTTGTGTGGTTCTCTGCATGCTACAGCTGTACAAATAGTAAATAGGGAAAAAATATACACACCACTGTATGAAATCACACACTTGTTCAGGGATGTCTAGTTAATATTGCATCTATTAGGATTTGGGTTTCTGGGATTCTTCCCTGCTGATTTTCAACCACGCAGTGTTTATAATGTGAGCAAAAGGAACTTGCAATGGAATTGAAGGGTTGTACATTAAAAACGAGTATACACTGCGCTCATAGAATAAATAATTCATTGCCAGAAGATATCAGGGAAGTCTAAGGACTGGCATTTATATAAATATAACAAGACTATCCAGATTTCTAATGGCAAATATTTAAAGACAGGAGGAAAAAATTTTGTAGGGAAATAAACCATCCTGCTTCAAAGCATATGCCAGACATTACCTAACGTGGGCTGAGGAGAAACTATGCATACTCACCCTGGGAGGGGTCTGACTGCTGCTCTGCCTGCAGCAATTGGTGATAACCTTTAGGTAACAGATTAGGAATATTAAATACACCAGAACCCTTGGTCTGCCCAGCCCTACATACGTATTTTTTTCATTTGTTTTTGTTCACTTTGGTAAATGGAAAAATTACAGGATCACAGAATCAGTTAGGTTGGAAAAGACCTCTGAGATCACCAAGTCCAACCTTTGACTGATCACCACCTTGTCAACTAGACCATGTTCCATTGTCTCTTTACCACAAGAATTTTATGCACATATTTCTATGCATTCTGTAAAAAACTCCTGAGACTTTGTAGGCTGTGATCCTTGCTCCTGATTGCAAGGCAAGTGGTGCCATGTTTGAGGGGAATCTGAACTTTTCTGAGAAGAAGTTTGTTAAAATACAATGTTGTGATTGCTGAATTTGCACAAAATAAAAGGTTGAAATTCTCAAAGTGGAACAGGGTGTTTAGCACACATTTTTCTTTCTGGATAGGGATAAACATACAGCTAAATCTTTGGAAGGTACAGATTAATGTGAAATGTAACCAAAACTGTAGGGAGGTGATAGATAATTTTGGAGTCAGTGCTGACCCCTTCAATTATCCTCTCCTTAACATCAATTGTTTTCTGAAGAACTTTAACTGTTGCTTCCAACATGTAAAATGTTTTGGGGATTGGCATTTTCCTGTGTTGGCAAAGGCTTCCTGACTTCCATTCCGCTCCACTGTGTCTTCCTTCCTTTTACTTTGGGAAGAACTACCATGTGAAAGGCTCAACCAGCATTTGGTTGGGTTTGTCTTGGAAGAACCCTAAGGACAAGCTATGGACCTCAGGCTGTACCACAAATAAAAGTGGCGTGTTTGTGTGTCAGAACACTGGAAAAGTCATGATGGGAACTGTGTATCGGAAGCAGCTGCTTAATTGACACGATTTCTTTAGTATGACAGTATTTCTCATTCTACAGGAATGAGATACCTGTAGAGCACAGGTGTTGAAATGACCAGTGTGAGAATTCAGTAATGATCTCTGTGCTTCTCTTGCTCACCAGCGGGGAATGGTGAAGTCCACCCAAACAAAATGCTTTCTTTTGTTTAGAACATCATTACAATCTGTGCTAGTGCTGATAAAAGAGAGCTTAACAATTGTAACTCTTAAGAATATGTGACAATTCCTACATTTTGTCAGTATAACGTGAACAAGCATGTGCCTGGCATTATTTTCCGGCATTAAGCAATATATTACAGATACTTGTATTAATATATCTCTCAAAAAACCAGTTTTCATTCAATACTTTTGATTTTAATATTCTGATTTTAAAAGAGATTCTGCCTATATTCTGGCTGCCTGTTTGAGTCAGTAATTTTATCCCTAGGATGTCAACAAAAATAGCCTCTATTTGCAGAGGATCTGCAGGTGTGGTTTGCAAATCATACCAATGGATTCGGTCCATAGGTCATAAGAAATAATGAAGCTGTGAGGTCAGGGGATGTGTTGGGACCTTGAAGTCACCATGCACAGGTCCCCAGGACCTGCCACTGATACTGAAGTATCTCCTGAACAATTACTTTCAGGTTTTCTGTCTTCTTACATTGTAGAGGAGGCTCTACAGGTTTTATATTTTCTGGTGAGTTAAGTATTTGCCATCATCAGAAGCATCAGCAGAAGGTCAGACTGACTGCATGAGACTGTGTGAATATTTTTGCAGCTTTCATTAGCAAAATTATTTTAATTAGTGAAGACCAAAGTAATTGAAGGAGAAGGTCATTTTATTTGTTTGGGATCAATGCCTCCATCACCAGCCTGGTAGAATAGATTTTTCCAGTTGTGAGGATTAATTCTCAGCTGGTGTGAGTCAAGAATAACTCCACTGAGGTAAAATAGAGCTCTTCCACTCAAACACTTGAGTCCTGAACCCTGCTTTAATGGTGAGGAGTGAAGCTGGGTGCCTGTTTATACCTGATCCTTTCCACAAGCACTTTGTCTCTCAAATAGTCTTTGGACTAATTTAGACTTACAGGATCATCTGCAAAAGTATAGTAGGCTTCTAAGTACATAATAAAAGTATAGTACCCTTTAAAGTACATAATGTTGAGAGCTGTCTGTCCTTTATATCCAAGTTATTACATGAATGCAGGAAGGCACTGACCTTATTCCAGGTGTAACTGCCCACCCTGTGGCCACAAGCTGGCAAATCATCCTAACAAGTTGTAGTAAGGGAGAAAGATATTGCAGGTTCCTTCATGCTACACCTGAAACTAAAGGTTTGCTCATATATATTTTTGAATACTTAGTTATTTTTCCAAGAAGAGCACACATAGGTAGAACGAGAGGAGTAAAGGCAGCCAAAAGTTAAGAGCTCTGTTGGCATTACATTTTCCTGAATTGTGTGATGTTTTCACCTATGGACATAGTTCCATGCACAAATTTCCAGCGCACCTTTTTCTGAACTTCTCTTTTGAATGGCTCAGCTCTAACTTCAGAATCAGCCAGAGGAAAGGTGATACTCCTAGAAGTCAGTGAGAATTTTAAGATCCAAATGCTTCAAACACTGTTTGAAATGATCAAGGGCAGGGACCACTCATGAAAATGACCATGAGCCAAGAAGCAGGCATTTAAAATAAAAACACCACCAATAATTGCTGGGCTTGTTCTGTATCGTATGAATTCAGGGTAATGACCAAACTGTGGCACAGCTCCACTGTCACTTACACTGAGTGTAAATTTATAGTAGTTGCAGTGAAGTCAATAGCGTTTCTTCGGACTTACAGAGGTTACTGAATGTCAAATTCTGCTTTCAGGCTGAGAACAAAATAATTTTAAAGATATACCGAGAGCATGATCCTAATTTGCTTCAGCAGCCTTTGGCCTCTGTATCACATAGAAACCCAGGAAATTGCAGAAACTTCAGGTTTGTGGTCCTTTTAAAGACTGGAGGGTTTTTCAGAGGCCATGTGAGGAGGCAGAATCTGCACCAGTTAGGCACTGGCCTGGTTTTGAAGGCCTGGTGGATTTGCATGCCCTCATCTGGAATGAGGAGCGTTCCCTTGCTCACCTGGAACTGGGTGATCTTCATTTCCTTGAGTAGAACTGCCTTCCTCAGGGCAGGCAAAGCCCTCCCTCCGCTCCCCGCTGTGCCCTCAAGTGCACAGGCTTGACATACTTTAAAATGATAAAAACTTCCTGAACTCCAAACACGACTCAGCCCAGGGCGAGCTGTTGAGAAGCCATGGAGATGTTCCGCCTCATTTCAACAATTAGTGGATTATCCTTATGCCATTTGATTATCTTTGTTATAGCCTTGTGTGCGTTACTGAAGCCTAATTCCCGCTGATTTCAATGGGTAAGAAGTACTTTTTGTTTTAATGATAACTCTGGAATCTGGAATTAACTATGCCAAATGAGGTTGCATATGGAGGTCCCAGTTAATTTCTGTTTAATAGAAATAAATACAGGTGACTCTCCCTCAGGAAAACAGGGTCTGCAAGGTCATTTGGCTTGCTGAGCCATGTGGATGTTTTTGTGCCAAGCCTAAATGGTGGGCACAATTAGAGAAGTTTCAGAAGGGCATTTGGAATTTGGGCAGATCAGATACCCTAAACCAAAATGTCTTGAGAAATGAGAGTCATATAAAGGAATGGAGAGTGTGGGAGGATGTCCCTCTTTCTCTTCAAGTTGAAGTGAAGTGTCACAGCTGTGCTCTTATGGTCAAAAACGAGCTGCTGTTTAAACCATACACCTGTTAGGAGTGTGTTTTGGGATGAGCTTGCTGAGTAATCCCTCAGATGCACCTACAGCTTTGACATTCCCTGTGGCACAGGCTTAAATGCACTGTGGGCACGTGTGCACCTCCAGCTGTTCCCTCTGTAGCAAAGTCAAGCAGCGAAGACGCCGTCTGCTGTCCCCTGCTGCAAACAGACAGGAGTGGGCACTGCCAGAGGTCATTAGCTGGTCTATCCTGTGGGAGACAAGTGGATACCAGCAACAAGGTCCCTGTGGCAACTTCCACATTAGAGCATTCTTTGGACAGCTGTGGCAAACCAAGGTACCCCACACTATGTCCTGTACATGCACAAAGAATGTGGGCGTGTTTTAACACTTGCTTACAGAATGGATCCCAGAGCTGGAGCTGCAAAGCTTTGGGCTTTTAACCCCAGCCTAATCCAGGAAGTCCCAGCCGAAAGAGCAGCCTTTACTAAAGGGAGTCAGGATAGTCACCATGCTCCTGAAATGAGGCTGCTTTTTGTGGAAGTGCAGTGACCAATAACATGACTTTGGTGGATGAATTATGTCTTGACACTGGTCCAGGTAAAGCAGCGCAGATGACAGATAATTTGGCAGAAGGGGTACAGTTAGCATATGAAAGGATATCTATAACATATGGGCATCAGTATATATTTGTGGATTAATACATAGCTATTTTCCTGAAAAATAGGTTTTAAAATTGTCCTTTCTGCTTAAAATGTCAATGAAGATTTAATTATAAACCCAAACATACCTAATACATATGTAGGAGAGATCCTGGGAAAAAAATGTTAGAGGACGCAGAAAGAAATTAAAGCCAAAACTTGTCAGTGTAATCATTAACTACAATGGATCAGTGCCAGTTTACACCACCTGAGAATCTGGCCAATAATATCTATTTAGCACACACTGTCCTACATCTCTTGTGATATTTATTTTTAGTCATTAAGATACCTCTGGCAAAATAAGCTCCTGCTTTATTCCGGGGGCAAGTCTTAAATGAACTTTAATGCTTGATGTTCTTTTTTCAGTTTTCTTCTATTTGTGTATGTAGAATAATCCAGCTATACACAGTACTCTTGAAACTCTGTATTTTCATGGGTTATAGATTTTCTTATATATTTATAGTCTAATTATATAACTAGTTCTGTAAACTTGTACTTCTTAGGTAAGATATTCCAGAAATCACAATAGTCAACATTAAACACCACAAGTACAGCTGCAGTTTTAAATATTTTATAATCCAATCAAATTGTTTGAGTAGTAATGCATTTAAATGTTGTTATGGAATCCCCTCTAGACTTTTTAAAATGGTTACTCTGTTCTTGGCTTTGCTATTTATGAAATTCATATGGGATGACATTTTTAATAATAGAGCATTTGACTTACAGAGTAGCAATTCCTGGAGTGTCTCAGTATAATCTATAATTTTCTGACTGAACTTTCAGAGGGACACAAACACATATCACACTTTTATTAATGAACATATACATCTGTTGATGTTGCCATAATTGAAATGACCTTAAGTGAGAAGACCTACATAAGTCATTTAGCATTTTTTATGATGCTCGGGTGAAGATGCTGTACAGATGCAGCTTTGGGATGCTAAAGCAGGAGTACAAAAGCTATGCCTAAAATAATGGGGGGAGGTTAATTTGGAAAAAGGCACAAAGCAAAGCACAGCCCACGTATAATTAGGCAACATCCAGTACTATAGAGCTGGACAGAAGAAAGCTATCAGGGAGTCTAAATTACCTCTCCTCCCTAGAGAGGATGGCACTGTCAGGTCAGGGCTGTGCTAAATGCTGGGTAACAGGAGGGTATTTGATTGCAGTTGCTTTCGCTGTACAGAGGTTGTGGATAAACTGAGGACATCATTTCTGAGAGGCAAAAGTTCCTTGACCTCCTTGAGCACAAGTATGTGTCAGAAGGGCATTTATAAAGCAACAGCCAGGGCTCTGTGAAGGGAAAAACAACCAAACAAAATGGCAAGCAGTTCATCTTGGGCTCTCTTCCACTCAAAGGCATGGGCAGAAGCCAAACAATTGCGTGAAACTGGGGCAAAAATTTGTGAAAAGACTGGTGGGCCTCAGGAGTCCTCTGTGCCCCCACCAGCACTGCCCAGTTCCCCAGGCACCCTGTGCTGGTGACAGGAGTGAAGGAAGGATCCAGGCAGGGAGCCTTCTGTCTCCCGTGCCCTGTGCCTGTAAAACCTGTGGTTTCAGGCAGAGGTGATGATGGCAGCTCCCCTTTCCTAGAGGTTGTGATTTCTCCTTGCTGTGCTCTCACAGGCTGTGCTGTGCCAGTCCCCACTAGGGCTGCAGTGATCCCAGGCCAACCCCATGGCAAGGGAAGGGGGATCCAGGACATTCACTCAAACCTCCAGGAGGAACATCCTGAGATCCACTGAAATCTAGACGGGGTTCCCAGGGTGGCCTTGTTTTGTTTCTGCCCTTTCTCAGTAATTCTTCATCTACTTAAGTGCGTGGAATAATTTTCTAATGACTGTGGCCAAAGCAGATGCTCACGTAGTGAAAATCAGCATATGTAGCTCCATGGGCTTCAGAAGCACAAGCTAAGATAGTGCTGCTGATGGTTTTAATTTGCTCAGTACTGTGGGAGACTTTGACTCGGAGTTTAGACCAGAAGAACTTTCAAGAAAGAGCCTACAGGTGAAGGGATAGATCCTGCTCCCCTCTGAGTAGTAATTCTTGCTACATGAAAGCTCTGGAACTACTCCAGGTTAACTTGACCGAAAGTAAGCCTGAAATCAGGCCCTGTGGTGCCTGAGTTACCTCAGATTGTTATTAATTTGAAGAGAGAAAATGAGTTCTTGTTAAGGGGAAATAAGCAGTCTTTATTAATAATAATTAGAGAGGGAAGACATTAGTTTTGATATATTGGCTTAATTTTGTAAGTAGATCAGTAAAAACCAAATTAATAATTTTGCAAACTAGTACACATTTTCTGTAGTTTAACATTAACTGTGTTGAAATGTTTCCTTAAAACTGTGGCTGCTCCCACTGCAGCAGCTACTCCGGAGCTGAGCACCTCTGCTCAGTGTCAGGCTCAGGCTGTGTGTGCCCACCTGGGTCCCTCTCCTGTCATCAAACCCCATCTTTGAAGCACCAACAGAATTGTTTATTCATGGCTAAAAGGGAGTGGTCACACCATCACTTCCATCCCTTCCAGAAGGATCTCACCCCTGCTCTGCCTTCCCATCTAATCACCCTAATCTTGCTCTGGAGTTCTGGTGGTGTCACAGCACAGGGGAAGGAATGGCTGCCATCCAAAGGACTGTTTGACACAAGCTAAGTGGAAAAAACACCAGTATCAAATTTCACCAGAAGCTATCCACTAATGTCCCAGGATTATTGTGTTCTTCAGAGTCAGAAGGATTGTATGTAATTTTACATGTAATGTTCTTTGAACATATGGTTCATAACATAAAAATCCCTTCATTTTAATTGACACAATAGGCTGGAATGGCTTTTTTTTCCCTTGCCAAAGTACTTGTTATGGTCTGTATCACCTATAATGTGCATTCTGGAAAGCTCCTAACTAGGTATTTGGATGCTGGGATGCAAAAGATTGCTATTTATGAGACCACGAGACCACCTAGTGGGTCAATTATTTGCATTTTTAAAGTTCATTAATATGTACTAAGATCATAATAATGCCAGTGTTTCATCAGACCAACCTCCATCACATTCTAGTAATAAATATATTTTAAAAATATCTTTTAACATAAAACAGAGGAGCATACAAATGTCTATTTTGTGACCCTCAAGTTGCTCTAATTGAAAGTTTAAAGGACACCAGGCAAAGCATTCTTCTCCCAACAGTGGATAAAATGATCTTTTCCTTCAGCTGTTTTTAAGAATCCACTAGAGGCTTGAAAGTGAAATCTATTTTTTTTATCTATTCCCTTTTTCTTCCTTCATGGACACATATTGCTTTGCCGTTGTAAGGCTGCTGCTTATGACCGCTCCTCTGCCTGGCATTGATTTTTTTTTTTTTTTTTTAATTTAGGAATAGCACTACTGTGTATTTGTTTAGGAGAAAATGCACATATATAGAATTATGTTGGTTTTCACACATATCACAGAGAAATATAAACTTTCTTTTGACAGCTGTGTAGCAGCCCTTGTGCTCTGCACCCCATCCAGATTTCACATCGAACAGTTTTACATCTCTGTCCCTGCCTTCAGTTGAAGTAACCTTTATTAAGCATAATGAGAAACACCTTTTCCTCTCAGCCCTGTGTTCGTTCTGATCCATATTATTTTCTCTTTTGCAGATAAAATTATTAATAATAATAACAATAACAATAATTCATCTGACAGAAGTATTATGTTTTGATTTTTTTGTGTGTCTGTTTCAGAACCACAGCATGGAGGAATTTACTTTAGACTCCCTTTCATTAAAGTTTAATCACAAAGGCATATACAGAGTTAGGTGAATGCCTGCATGACTTGTCTGAAATATAGGTTAATTAAGCAAGCTAAATATACTTTACAGAACAGCACAATAGAGCAAACGGTTCTGCAGTTGAATTCCGAAGACTCTGAGACAAAAGTGATCATCCCAGCATTTGGAGCGAGTTTCCCCAGCCTGCTCGAACTTTATACAACAGCATAGACTAGTGGCAGGAGGAAAGATTGTAACCAGGGCGCCCTCACAGAGTGGCTGCGGGGCTGAGACCCCTCAGACCTGAGCTCCAGTCACAGCCCGGTAACCTGGAACCCTTAAACAGCTCCCGTAGGGTTTTATAAAATCCCACTGTAAGTGGTAACTACCTCCATTATCTAACGCGACTGCCTGTTAACTAGGTTAAAAAAAGAGATCTCAGCTAGTGAATAATTAATGTGGCAGCACTTACAGAAACTCAAATTAAAAAGCAGGTAGTGGCACTTCCTCCCCTTTTGTTTCATCATGGAGCAGTTATCTTTAACATATTCTTTTTTTCTTTTTACAATTTGGTGTTTTCCTGACTATATTGGTGTAGCTGTCCCTTTGTGGGATGTGAGATGTGGGGTGGGGAGCTGACAGTAAACATTTTATTCCTTAGTTCAGTTGAATTTCATTTACCTCCACTTATTTTCACTTCTCAGTGGGTTCACTTTGTCAGTGCGTCCAAAACCCCAGGATAAGCAGATGAACAGAGAGGGCATTTGCCTGGCGTGAATGGGACTGGCTGCCTCTCCTCCAGCTCAGAAGGATCATGCTATTTACCTGTATTCAATTCAGCGGATTTTCTTTTAAATATCTGCCTAGAAAGAAACTCTGCAGGCCACTAAAGAAACAAAACTCCCTCTGATTTCAAGAGGGGGCTAGCTCAGTGCCTGAATGCCGCATTTGGCCGCAGAAGCTGTAACAAAAGCTTTGTTATCCCTAGTGCAGTAGAGATCCCAGTCAGATTCCCGCTGGAAATAAAGCAAGACCACACGTAGGAGCCAGTCTCCTTAGCACCCTGTTTTGCAGAAGTCGACATTCTGGACTTTGGCATTCTGCTTCCCATCCCTGTCTACCTTGTACAGTCATTCACACTTCCACAGAGTGGCTGTAAAATGTGAATGAAAACTGACAGTCATTTTCCACACCTTTTCTGCCGTTACTGATGACTAAATGAGGTGCAAAACACTGAAAAACCTCAGTGTCAGAAAAGACCAACTTGTCAGATCAAATCACCCTAGGACAGATTCTGAGTAAATCTGCTGGACTTTCCTCCTGCTCATTAGCTAAACCAGTTTCACACAAAGGCCTGATGTTGTTACCTGATCCACCTCTGGACTTGAGAAGAATGAATACATTCTGGCCATTGGTAAAATGCGTCGTGTCCTTAGTCTGGCCTGAGATGAAGTGATGTCCCTCCTGCGCAGGGAGCTGTGGGGACATTGGTCGTGTGTGACGTGGGGCACAGCTGAGCTCTGCCGGCCCTGGGAATGGCCAGTCATGTTTCTGGGACTGGGAGTGGGTGAGTGGTACAGATAAATGCATTTACAGCTCTAACTGGTCTCCAGGTTTAACAACTTGGGCTGTGTCTGGTGCAGTTCAGCAAGAGTTTGATTGGTTTCATTTTGGTTGGCTTTTTTCCCCTGCTGATAGGAGTAGAATCTGACTGCTTTAACTCAAAGGACTAGAACTGATTAGTGATAAATTAGGATCAACTGACAGAACTTCAGTTTTTACGGATTTGCTCTGAATTAAATGGTGGTGAATCTGGCCCAGAAGGTAGGCGGTTGGTCCTGCTGAGGTGTTGGTCTCAGTATTCCTAAGCGGTGAGGTCAAGACATTAAATGTTGGTCTTTGTGAGACAAGGCTGTGCCAAAACAGGCAGTGGTGTCTGCAGTCAGACAGGGGGGAAAGGCTGTATTTGCAAAGAAAACAACCAGGGAGCCTCTAAAATCTGGGTCCCCCAGCAGGTCTGCAGGGGGTTTCTGGAATCCTACCGCTGAGCTGGTGACTTTGTTCTGGGAGTGGCCAAGTGATGCCACTCTGCAAAATGAACACTCGAAGCTCTGTGAGGCTGAAAGCTCCACAGCCCACAGAGCCCAGATGCCAGAGCTAAGGAGATGTCTGGAGTGGCTCTCAGGTGGCTCATGATAAGGATTCTCCCCACAGTGGGCAGGAGATACCTATTAGCTGATATCTGCCCGGCTTCTCTGCCAGTGCAGGGGGGTAGCATTGGCCTAAATACCTCTTTTGAACAGTCTGAAAGCTGCATGTGACAGAAGAGGCCATCTCTGCTCCCTCCTCACTATTTAGAGTATCACAAGGAGTTTGAGAGAAATCTTTCTTCATAATTCGCTTTTTTACCCACTCTGATGCTTTGGGATATGGTCTGTAAATATTTGCAGAGCATAAGTTTATGGTAAAGAATTTATTCAAAGTAAGTAAGAGTTCCGTACTTACATGATTGAATACATTTATGTGAGCATAGTATTCTTTGCTCCAAAAAGCTGGTCACAATTTGAAAGATAACTCATAGAAAAAAAAGTAGAACCTTCTGAATTACAAAGAGAGAAAGAGGGTGAAGAAAATTGAGGGCAGAAGGACCACACAGCCAGGCATTCTGCCATTTGCTATTGCCAGAACTGGCCTGTGACTTTGGATTATATGAAATACCTGAATGGAGGACAAAAAATTGTGTTTGACTATTTAAGGATGACATTAAAGTGAGATTTGCAGCAATCCTTTTGATTAAGCTAACATTTTCCTTCCTAGTGTCAGGAACCTTGTCAAACTTTAGCTGCCTGTGCTGAGCACTGCTGGCTGTGCCACGGCACAGCTGTGTAACCTTGGACATGACTGCTGTGAAAGGAGCCATGTGAAAAGCGCTGTGGGGGCTGCCTGCTCTGCTCTGAGCTGCTTGAAGCTCAGGCCTGGCAGGTGAGCCTGTGCTTGGCTGATCCTGGTCTGGCCCCCTGACCTGCTGGCTTCACTTCTGGATGCACTTGAGCGTTTCTCCAGGAGTTTGTCTCAACCACTGAGCTGGTCACTGTCACGGGACCTTTTTTGGGTGCTGGAAGGCTGTGCCTTTGGGGAGCAGCCCACCCTTGCTTCTCCCTGGCACTCAGATCCTTTGGTGCTGGGAATCCTTACCTGTGCTAACAGCACTTTTACTGTCACCTGCTGCAGGGACAGGGCTTTGGAATTACTACTAAGTTCCTAAGAAATTCCTTACTGAGACAGAGCAGTGGCTCCTCCATACCCTGTGCCTGCAGGGCTGAGAGCAGGAGAGACCAGTGCGTCTGTTGCATGAAAAGCATTGAACCTGCCTCCGTCAAGTCTATGGGATGCAGACTCCTAGAAGGAGTCCTCAGGTAGGCAGTTTGAGGATAAGAGTCTACTCTTCTAAACTGAGGAGTGCTGTGATCATGCCTAGAAATAAAGAAGCAGCCAGAGTTTTAAAAAAAGCATGTAAAAATGTAGAAAGCAGAAGTAAGATAAGGACTGCAGGGTTCATGAAAGGGATATAGGAGAAAAAACTGTCATATTTTCTGCCCTTATATCTTTATTTCTGCTTCTTATCACTCCTAGTTTTGCACATTCTTTTTTCTTGCCCCTTCTATGTCCTTCTCTTCTCTTGCTCCTTCCCTGGCATGATGTGATACACTGTAGCTTAAAATCTTGGCTCTCTTTTGAACTGCCAAGTTTAAAATTCTTTGAGTGGCTTTGAGTGGTAATAGCTGAAATATTTCATTTTAGTGAGAGGTCAAAGCTAGGTCACCAGTTCCCAAGTACATTTTGGGAGAAAATTAAAAATACTCAGATTTGGTTATTTCTTGGTTCACCAACTTGAGCAAACATGCGGAGTCAGTCTTTGGTGCACCTCTCAGAAATGAAGAGCAGGAAGAAGGCAGTGAGGGGGGCCTTTAGTGCCTGTTTGCAACCCTAAATTTCCAGGGCAGGGAGATTTGTGTGGGACTTCTGTACTTGGGCATGGATTGCTTTTTTCATTGTCCCAGTGCTGGCAGACAAGGTTGTTTTTGTGTGTGCGTTTGGTTGTGAGGGTTGCCCAGTGAATTCTGAACAGAGAAAGCACTGTAGTTTTGGGGTTTTTCCCTTCCTTTGATTGGCTGTGTGTTCCTTACAGGGTCTGGGAGGTGAGTGAAATCACCTAGACATGAATTCTTTCATGAGTCAGAAAAAATCATGATGATGATGTCATTTTTTTCAGGACCAAGGGTTCGTCCACAGTCGCTTATGGAATTTGACCCTTCCTCCTCTTTTGGGAAATCTGGCAACAGTCTTCTTATTTTAGAACAGTTTTCCGTAGTATGATGGAAGAGAATGATCATACAGATCTCCTAGTCACTAGACTGTGTCAGTTCAGTTTAGCAGAAATTTCAGGGTGGGGTTTTTGCTCTCTTTACTTATTTCCTTTACTTTCCTTTACTTGCTTTACTTATTTACCCACCCATGTTTTTAAGTCAATTTGTTTTCTTACTATTCAGCCAGGGAGTCACAAATCAATATCTGACCACATAATTTTTTTGGTATAGGAAATGAGGCATGTTTAGGGGGTTACAGGAAAAGAGTGACAGAAAAGGGCACATTTTAAAGTGAAGTTAACGCTCTGGAACTGGACAGATTGACATCAATCAATAGAGCACAAGGAGCTGCTCAACGGCTGTTGCTTAAGCTTCTTCTAGAATGACCATTTACAAGGGAAGGTCATTCAGTCTTTGTGCTGTTGTGTGTCCCAATCCTGCCTCATGATACATGCAAACACTTCCCTAAGCAACTTCTCTGGTTCTCAAATTAACTATTAATGAAATGGCTATTGGATTACATTGGTATTTATTACCGCTGTGCTTCCCGGTTACTAGAATCTTGGAAATGATCCTTTCCATACTATCATCCAAGTCATTACTGTGAATAATTAGAAAGCTGGGCTGTACCCTACTGGTAACCTCTTTCCACCTTGAAATAATCCCATTTACTTCCACTGTTTGTTTCTTGCCCTTCAGCCAATTTTCAGTCGGTGTAGGCTGCCAGTTTTCTTCCTATTGTGTGAGTCTGCACCTTAGGCGCTAGTCTCCCATATGGAAATGTTTTCAGAAAATAGGAACTAAATTTCTTGTAGCCAGTCTCCCTTTAATCATTCTCTGTTACACTCTCATGCTTATATATTCAACATTCCTTTCCTTTCCCATGTCGGAAACATTTGCCAAACTGTTTCATTGCTGGGTCTCTTTCCGGAGGGCTTGAATTGTCTCTCCATCTTTACCTTCCCATCTTGCTTCCAAATCACAGCCCTGGATAGGGATTCTAAGTCTTTTCTGAAATTGTCCATGGGCAGGGAACCCTCTGCATAGCTGTGAGAATTCCATGGGTAGAGGATGAGGGCTCTGGTCTCCATCTTGGTGTAAATCTCGGAAGGGGCACTAGTGTTGCACCACCAGTGTTTTTGTGGCATAAATGGGGGGATTTTGATTGTACAGGAAATTTAATTAGATTTAATGCTAATTAAATTAATTTTTTTTCATATTAACATGTTCACAAATATTATTGCTTCTCGTTAGATTTCATTCTTCTATCCTTACTGAACAATATTCAGTGGTAGTTTCAGATTACAATAAGTTCATTATGAAGATAAGGTGGAATTAGTGTAGGAAGCTCAGCTGGTTGAAGGGGTCTGTGCTTTAATTACTGCAGAGGGTGTGCATATTAATTACAACACAAGTGA
The DNA here is from genome assembly GCA_013397775.1 of Eulacestoma nigropectus. Lineage (NCBI taxonomy): Eukaryota > Metazoa > Chordata > Aves > Passeriformes > Eulacestoma > Eulacestoma nigropectus. The sequence goes on from VZTE01002773.1 coordinate 914,925, forward strand.
TATTTACTGTACCTCAGGAACATATGACAGGGTAAAGATACTGACAGCACCAGCTAATAAACTCAGTATGATAATGAGGAGAAAAGACCATAAAAATAGAAGGAAATAAAATTATTCATAAAGTATATTGATCCCAAAGTAAAGACATTAAGCTCTGATGAAGGGCAACAAAAGGGAAGCTCCTCACTTTATCAAACAAATAACCAAAGTAGAGAAATGTTAGCAGAGAGACAGATTGTCATTATCCTGGTCACGTGACTGCGCTCTAGAGAGTACATGTGAGCAGTAAAATATAAGATTTTTCTCTTAATAAATCAGCAGAAAGCCAAGCCTTTACCTGCAGGATATCAGGTCGCAGTGGTTTTGATGAGCTGGTGGGCTGGCCACGTTGCAAGGTAATGTTTGAAGAGGAGTGATGGGAACAGACCGTTCTTTGGCTGAGGAGCCATCAGCAGCTCCACAAAGAAATAACATGGCTAATTGGTTTGGGCTGCGCTAATTGCTGCTGCGTTTCTGCGGGTTTGTTCTAATCCTAATGTTCCAGCAATTGTGTTAAATCATTTTTAGCCACCTTACAGGAAGCCTCCCTTTCAACAGGCATTTAAGCAGGTACCAAACATGAAATGCAGTGGAAGGATCTGTTGCACATCCCCAGCTGTGGGGTCAATCCCTTGGTGTAGAGTCCAGCTCCCCTGGCTGCACCTGTTAGAGCTCTGTGTTTCCCTGCTGGCATTTGTACCTCGTTTACTGCTTGGCAGCAGCTCGCAGAGAAATGCATCGGGGTGACCTATTGGGATGACAAACCCTCAGAGGAGATAGGATGGACTCAGCCTGTTGTTTCTTAGCTTCCTTGGTGCTAGTTGCACACTTCCCTAGGACTTGTGCCAGGACAATCCTGTTCATCTGTCTCCTCTTTAGAACAAACTAAGGCTGTGCAAGTGAGTTGGGAAAAAAACAAACCGTAATGTAAATAATTTCTTCCAGATGTAAATATCCTCCATGATGTTTCAACCAAAATGGAAAGGAAGAACATCATCTTTTGCATGTAGCTGCTGCCCATGCTGATAACTCTGAAGTAATTATTTTGTAATCATTCACTGGTTATTTCAAAAGGTTTTGCCTAAATAAAATTAACAGGAGCAGTTCAGTCCTTAGTGCCTTGCAGCCTAGGTCAGTGTCTCAATAAGGCAGGAACCGCAGAGTGTGAGAGTTTTAGTACATATAGTTCTTTTCACTCTAGACATTGTGCTAGACAGGATGTTTTCCTGTAAGGAATTGTTGCAGGTTGGGTGACAGGAGGTGAAGCTGGCACGCAAAGCCATCTTTGCTACGCCACTCATCCCATTTACCGAGAGCCACACGCGCCCACGGCTTTGTGTCATCACAGCCTCGGCAGGCGTGCGTTACCTGGCACAAAGCTCTTCAGGTTGGGCACACGTGTCACTCTTGGCTTAATAAAGACACCTGGGTTGGAACAGCCACTCCTGGTCAGGATCTCTGGACTCCACTGAAGCCTGAAGTGGATCCCCATTTCATTCACTTTTTGGAGTACTGATTGTTTCGGGTTTTTTTTTCTTCTTTCCATCCTACAATTAAGAATCAACATTTCCTCCTCTTCATTCTTGACAGGTCAAGGCAATAATGTAATACTTGTATTTTCAGTACACTGGTTAGCTTTAAATTCAACAGAACAAATGAAAAAACTCTACTGTCATTAGTATTACCATAGAGCCCCTATGTTGAATATTTCCATCTTCTGTGCAAGTTTAGCTTACTGACTAGTGTGAAAGATCCTAAAATTTCCACTCTGTCTGTTGTTTGTTCTTTATTAATTTAGCTTTCTTTGTGGTTGTCCCCCTGACTGGTGCACTGTAAAGACATAAATTACAACTTTTTAACTCTTTTTTTTTTAAAGTCAGATACTGGTTTCATGCATTAGGCAAACTAAACTGCACTTTAAATATCTAAGGCACTTGAATCTATAAAACAGATTGAAAGTACTGCAAGAGCAGTTGGTATCTTGACATTTCAGGTGCTTTTCTCTAGAGCCAGGAAGCTCAAGAATATACAAACTAGAAAAAATGGTAACAAAAGTATACGACCACTTTCAAAGCTTCAAAAAGGTCTGGTTTGCATCCGATAAAGTTTTGGATGGTTTGGGCTTTATTTAGTTTAAGTGAATTTGCCTATCCCTGGTTGTAATTCAGTGAGTAAAAGACTAATGACTTTCCAGTGGCTTTTGGGAAACATGTTGGTGTTCTTGGTTCTGTGCCCAACTTTGGTAGCAGTAAAACCCCTGCTGCTCTGGGCACTTGTGCTCCTGTGTTTGACAGAAGGATTGAGGTTTCCTTTACTCTCTCACCCTTAGAGATGGTCCTTCCAGGATTAGGACTGAAGCAGATTTGAGGACACTGGGGAAGCATATGTTCTTTCTGTGCATGCTTCACATATCTTTAAATTTCACAGTTTCTGGGCTCTGATTCAGTGTCTTTCAGTGATGCATTTATCAACAGATTTTTAAAAGAGGAAAAAAATACAGAAAAGTTAACCTCTGTCCTAGTTCATTGTGCAGTTGCTACTTGTGAGGAACAACAAGGAATAAAAGCAAGACAGTGATGTCTTGATGTTTTTGATGAGCTGAACATGCAGAATTGCTGATCTAAATGCCGATACTTAAGGACTGATTGGAAAAATTTCATTAAAGATAGAATTTTAAACCTTCTCCTTTTGTATCCCACTGTAAATGTATTGTCTTTGCTGGAGACAGTCTTCACTTAGCCCTTTTGGGTGGTTAAGCCTGTGAAGTCATGCACATGCTAAGTAAAGGCACTTATAGTGCAAACACTTAAGTGCTTCCCTAAATCATAGTCTTAACCCAGGAGAGATTTTTAGGTAAACTTGTGTGTTTGATTGACTTTGAACTGAGCACTGGGCTGGCCTGTGTTCCTGTGTCAGGGCTGGGAATAAGCTCAGTTTTGGCCATGTAGAACATACCAGTATTTCCAGGATCAGAAGGAACTGGGATTTGTGCAACAGCCAGCACAGGTTTATTTTCGAGGGCTCGCAAAGCAGGGCAGAAAAGGGTGTTAGTGCATTCAGCATATTTAGTCTTTCAAGGTCTTTTACAGAGTGCTATGTAAAGACCTCATAAGGAATCTGAATCATGTCAGGATAGATCCTGCTCCAAGTTTAACACCTTTTGAAAAGGAGGAAACCAAGCACAAGAATAAACTGGCCTAAACTGTCCTTCCTTGCATCCTTTGCCTTTCTCTCCTTCCATACAAGACCCCACTAATTACTTTCTGTGGGAGCTGACATGATGCTAAATAATTTCGGCTGATCAGTGTTCCATAATATTTTGAGGAATTCCAGAGCTAACCCAACTGTGTACCTGGCAAATATAATGAAGTGGCCCACACTGAAATTCAGGTTCTCGGGTGTGTTTTTCCATTTTGAGTCAGTGCTCAGATAAGAGTCAATGAAGTCAGCTCAATTAAGAGGCTCTTTAGGATGGGGCTGGTTGTTATTGCAAAAGAAATAGAACACAATGTGAGGGTGGTCGAAGAGGATAAATCACAAAGAAGAAAATATTTTAATGCCATATATGTATAAATCAATGGCATGTCCTTATCTTGAATTAATGTTCACTTTTGGTCACCTTATCTCAAAGACATAACGGAAATAGAAATGGTCCAGAGAAGGGCAAAGAAAATGAGTAGCACCCTCTGAGAGCCTTTCATATAAAGCTACATTTAAAAGGGCAGGATTATTATTTAGTTTGGAAAGAAGAAGAGCAGGAGGAAATGTGGCAGAGGCATATAAAATAAAATAATGAAGGGCATAGATCAGGCCAGTCGGCTGCTTCTCATTACGTTTGTCTGTAACAAAAGGAGAAGAGGGAACTCAAAATAGAACAACAACAGGCCAAAGAGTGATTCATTAGTGAGTGACAAAGTACAGCACACGGTGCATGCCTTTAACTTGTGGAACTCAGAGCTGCAGGATGAAATAAAGCCCAAATTATTTACATTAGGAAAGCCCAATACAAATTCACCCTTAATACACCCATTGTAGCTTATAGTCCTTGAGCCAGGATTTAAGTAAGAGCTACTGTTGCTCTTCATGCACATAAGGGATTTACCAGGTGGGATGGTGGGATACCTTTTTCTCCAAGGTTCTCTATTGCCCAGTTTAGGTACACAATGGGGCAGGAGAGGCTGGACACCTTCCCTTGCTGCAGTCACCATCAGTTGCTGTCAGAGACGGCAGCTCTAAGTACAAGAATTATTCAATGAAAATTCTGAAGTTATTGCCCAGTGACAATTTATCGGCTATGATTTTTCTGTGCAAAGAAGCACCACTTCTCTTTGGGGTCTGGGTGCTACTTGCAGTTTGTGTGCTTTGCTTTCTGTCTTTGGCCTTGTCAGAGTTTGGTAACTTGGGTGGGATAGTTACTTACTGCTTCCAGTGTTTCCCTTCCTTAGCTGCCTTCAGTCTCCTGGTGATTGTAGAGTAAGGATCAATGTCCTACATGGGCTTTTAACAGCCTGATCATTATAAGGCAAGCATGATCATTGAATGATCCTCACTTTATTAATGCACTTTATTAAGTATCTTTGCCTGTGTGTCTGACAAATGCACTTGAGGTAAGTTAGGAACAATTATGCTGAATAAATACAAATATTACAGGTAAGTAACAGCAAAACATCTGTTAGGATATCCAGAGCACTCTGGAAAACAGACACACTCTATTGCACTTAAATATCCTGTTTAGTCAATTGGGTTCCTGTTCTCCACTTACCTTTCATTTGTAAATAATACAAAAATTTACCAAGCTGCCTTGGTGCAGAGAAAGACTTTTAGTTGGACTCAGTGCTTGCTTTTCTCTTAAATTCTCTCTTAGATGAATTAACATAATAGAATATTGTGAACATACTGAGAATCTTTCCTAGCCTCTTATTTGGTTAGTCAACAGTCACTTGTGAGCTTTCTGGCTTTTTTTTTTCAGAGAAAAGGCAGGATGTCTGTTAGTAATGTATCTCTGATTTGTAGAATACAATTGCCTTTAAAGATATTTGAGTACACAGATACACAGGGTTAGCTTCTACTGAAACGGAAGGTAAGCATTTTCCTCCAAAGTGAATTTAGAGCTGAAGAGGACTGAGCAAAGTATGGAAAAAATACTCACCAGTGTTTCCCATATGAAAATAGAACTGCAACTGAAACACGCCATGACCTTGTCACGTTTGCTTTACCTGAACAATGAGAGGTCAAATCACATTAACACAGATCCTCACAAATACAGGATTTTATGCTTGTATTTCTGAATATTCACAGGGAAGGGAATTCTTCCTCATGCTGAGGGTTAGCAGCATTCAGGCATCACCCGTCACCCCTGCTGGCCCTATCCCAGATTATACAGCAGGTTTGTGCTGTATGTGTTTCACCCTGCATGACCTACACAACCCACCCCAAAGTGAGATTTCTCCTTTTCCTGCAAGCTGTCTCCTTGCTGCCCGTGGCTTGCCAGGGATGCTCCATTGTTCCCAGAGCTGGTGTTTGGCTCTTGTCTAGACCAATGTTCGCTCATCACAATACCCCTGTCAACACCGTGCTCTGGATGTGTGAGCTGCACTGCATTACTGTTGTCAAATGGCTCTGCTGTCATGTAGTGTTTAAATGTAAAAGATATAGGTGACGATGGGAAGCTGCAGATTTGTGCTGAAAATCTGGATTTTAAGTTGTCTGCAGCACACAAGTTGAAAAGCCGAGACAGTTTTACAATAAATGTAAGCAGTTTAAGCAAGCTTGTAGCTATCAAGATGTGGATGTATGTTTTCCCCTCCGAAATGTGCTGCCTTTCAAGAACACAAGTGTGGCATTTAGGTGACACTGTACTGCTCATCCGTGTGCCCTTTCCAGGGATGACACTGCTTCTGTCTCCTCCTGTCTGCACACACTGCAACTCTGAGGGTCTTCTGTGACCCTGCCACAGGCTACAAGACCAGGGAGCTGCAGAGGAGTTGAAGCTGTGAATGACAGAGGAAAAGATGACAATGAATAAAATGCGGTGCACTCTTTCGCTTCCATCAGTTTCATTTCAGATCAGTTTGGGCTTTTTTTTCCTGTGTGCTAGAAGCACTTTATTTTTGATGATTTTCCCTGGTGTTACTTGCCTACCCGCTTCTATTTTCTTTTCTGTTTTGGTCCAATATTCATGGATGTTCCTGGTCTTCCTCCAGACTGCGTTGTGGGTGAGCTTTCTAAAATCCAGTGTTTGAGAATAATTCGGAGTTTCTAACTTAATCAGAAATGACAACAACAAAAAAGTCAGAGGAATAGCTGCTTTCCTTCCTCTTTCTCTGTTACACTTCAGAGGGAACTGGTGTCACAAGACACTGCTTTTTTTTGTGACCCTAAATTGGAACATAGACTCTGGCCACATTCAGAGAAGTAAACAATGTCTCTTGATCCATGTAGTTCTTGGCAGATTTAAATGGAAATGCAGCTTAATTAAAAACCAGGTAAAGTTCCTTGTGTGGACGCTGCCAGTCTGTCAGTGGGTCCTGATATTACTTCAGAAAATACCACCTTTCCTTAGGGAAAAAAAAAACCCACAACAAAAAAGCGTTGAACAACCCCCCCACCGACACTTGCAATTAGTCATTACCTACTGTTGCTTGCAATTTGTTGGCAGATCAAGCTACAATCTGTTGCACTATGACAGATCAATTTCTGCAATTCATTACAGAACTGAGCCAAAACAAAATAACTTTCTCTCCTTCCCCCCCTTCCCCTACCCTTAGTGCTGCAGCCTCTGGTTAGCTGAGATCCTTGGACTTTTTTTGGAAAGGAGCAGATGGGAGGCAAAAGAGAGATGGGAAAAGATGAGCCTTGCTCACTGCAATGCCCTTAATGTGTGTGTTAATGTGAGATCAGTCCCCATCCCTGGAGCGAGCTCCTTTGCAGTCCTGAAGGAGCATTTCAGTCCCTGAATCCTGTACAAAATGCATGAATACATTTTTGCTCAAACGTGTCCTTACATTGTAACCATTATAACCTGCCAAAGTTTTGCCAAAGTCAGGGGTGGAACTGCTATTTTATGGGAGTTGCCTTTCAAGCTTTCCTTTGCTTAGGAGGATGGCAGGGCCCTGACAGTTGTTTTTCTCTTAGAAACCTGTAGTCACCTTTGCATTACCTCCAATAATGCCTAATTAAATAGCACTAATGGTTATGACATAGAAACTGGGATAGAAAAAAATTTTTTTTTCTGGTTACATTTTGTAGCTTTTGTCACCTGACTTGGTAAGTCCACCTTCAGTGGAAAAGCAGCACAGTGACATTTTCAAAACACACAGTCCCTTGAGCCTGGAACCTAACGCAGACAAGAAAGCTCAGCTTGATTCCAACACTGCTTTGTGATGTGTACTCCTCTTTTTCAAGAGCTGGGCTGAAACAGCTGCTAAATACAGAGAAAAGGGGGAAAAGGTTGCTATTATACAGAGTTTAGTTGTAGAAAAAGCAGATGTTTGACATGGATTTTATAAGTGAACACACTTGGCATTCCAAGGCATCCTGGGCTTGTTGCTTGTGCTACCTTCACTAATTTTGCATAGTGAGGAGCAGCCACCAGATTATTTGCTCTCCTTTTTCCTCAGATCCCTGAAGCACTCAAACCTGTTTGATGCTTAGAGCCATCAGATCCTGCTGGGCTCACTGAGCAGATATGGGACAGCTTCTTTCAGGAAGCCCTCAGCTCCCAAAGAAGGGAGGAAAACCAGCCAACCTTCTCTCAGTGTTAGAAAATCACATCCTTTATGGGGCCAGGTTTGTGGAAGTGCTGACCCTTTAGCACCTGAATAGAGCAGTCTGCTTTTGTGACAAGTGCAGGGAGCTGAGGATAACAACAAATTCCCTAGGGGTTATTGGCAGGAATGGGGATGGCTGGGAAGTCAGGGAGGGTCACTGTAGCCATACCTACCTGTTCACTGGGTGCTTCTTGCCAGTCTTGTCCCACTTGTAATTTGAGTCCCCCATGAAAATTTGCTTTCTCCAGATATTTCAGTCTTTGAATACGACACACAGGTAGGGGTGCTGAACCAGAACATGGAGAGAGGAGTCTCCTCTCTCAACAGGGTGGAAAACCTCTTTATCTGCCCTAAATTTTTTGCTTCAGACATGTATCGACACACATTTTGCCCAGCCAGTTATCCAGAAAACTTCAGGATCCTTAAGAGCCCGCTTTTTTATTGCTAATATTTTGCAGATCTTTTTGAGAAAAAAAAATTGAAGCTGATATTTGTGCCAAATAACATCAAGATTCTGACTGTAGTCTCTAACACAGACATTGAGATGATAACAGACTGTTTTTATGCACCTTTAATCCCAGCTGAGACAGGGACTTCTTATTATATTTTAAAGAGTAATATAAGACATTTTAATTGTGCTCTTGCCCTTTAAGGAAGCTGTACTCAAAAAGTGCCTATGCATATTGAAGAGGTGTATGGATTTCAACATATTATTGTGTTTATCATCATTTAACAGTGCTGTTCTGGCAACAAAGCTAAACTTCTGAATTCCAAAACGGAACCAAAAATTCTGAAATGCACTGCATAGAAACTGTCTTGGATATGTGCAGAAATTCAGAGATACAGATGGGAACTGAGGCTTTATCAAATTATTTGGCTTTCATTAGAGCTGAATAAATAGTAACACATGAAACCTAATTCTATCCAGTTTCTTTGTTCTCGTAAATTACTACCTACGTCTGTAGCTTTTCTAGTTCCTGTGTTCCTAGAGCGGCAAGTGCTTTTTCCCTTTGGAGCATTTTGTTTAAGGATTTAACCCCTCTATTCCCCGTTTTCCCTCCCCTCAACAATACACAGACATTTCAAGAGAAGTACATTTGGAAACAAGTATTTTTTTGAATCAGCTTGGAGTACAACTCCAGTACAAATTGTCTTTTTGGGGTTTTGATGCTTTTGGCATCTTTCACTTCCTGTAGCACGCTGGTAAAAGGAAGGTGTCTTTTCATTTGAACAGAACAGTTGTAGCATGGTATAGAACGTTCCCTGCATTTCCATAATGGGCCAGGCATTAATATTTGCACACTGGTTGCTGATGTGCAGGTGAACCCCAGGCCTTGCCCGTCAGTCCTGGGGGGAGTCGATTCCCTGCCCCGAAATGCTGGTGCTGCTCTGCAGAGAACAGCCCCGGACACAGACAAACAACTGCAGAAAATATCCCTAATGTTAAATACAGTATAAAGAATCTGTTTTTCCCCCTCTTATTATTCCTATTGTTTTATTTCCAGCCCTCTTGCTAGTGGCTGCCTTTGTGGCACTTCAGCTGTGATTAGATGGGCGGGCAGGCAGCTTCCTCTAGAGCTGAAGCCAGCTGGGGGAAAAGACTGGCAAAGCCTCAACTCCTTGTCTACGCAGTGCCTCCACGGCGGAGTTTATTATCTCCATAGCTCTGTGACATGCCCAGCCTGCATGAGCCAGGGCTCAGAGCACAAGTCAATATTCAGTAGGCAGAGCTCCTTATTACTGCTCTGGTGCTATCCTTATTTTGATGTAGTCGTAACCTAAAAAACTGCCTAATAGCCAAGAGGCTGGGGGGAAGGGAGGAGGAGAGGCAGAGAGAGAGGGTCATCCACTTCTAATGCTGGAAACCCTGTGATAATCTGTTCCATGCATTCAAATGAAAATATGACTTCTTGGCAGAGAATAGCATTATAATGTAAAATCCCATATGCTGTTATACAGTATGTTGCAATCTGTTTTACTGCTGCCTCTATTCTAACGAGTGAATACTGCCAATAAAGCAATTGAAGATAACACTAATTGCTTATTTCTGTGATCCATAATTTTTATGACTGCCTTATAGCTCTTTAGTCAAATAGATGTTTTTTGGCCTCTCAGATCTAGAACTCATGTACTGTAGCGATTGAGGCTGAAAATCTGCATGCTGGCCTGAGAGGTTTTTCTAAGCTGATGAATAGCATGTGTGTGAGAGGGAAATAATTGAAAAGTGTTAAAGAAAATAGAAGTCTTAAATCAGTCATAACAGGTCATAACACTGGATTCCGTCAATATTTTTTAGTATAAATTGGGCTATTTCTCTATGCCTCTTGCTTCTCCGGGACTGTCTTTGCTGTGGACACTGGTTTTCAAAAATAAAACTCCCTTAAGCTTTTCAGAGCAGTGGTGGCTGCCTGTGTGGTGTTCCAGACACCTTCATGTCTCCAAGAGACAGAAATGACCCCACTGATGTATGAGGGTAGTCAAGTCCTAGAC
>VZTE01002773.1:930222-961814 GCA_013397775.1 Eulacestoma nigropectus
GACAATGTGGTACCTGCGACCGCAAACAGACCCAAAGGCTGCTCTGAGCAGAGGTTTGGTCCCTCTCTGATCCAGTCCCAGGGGCTGAGTTTCCCCTGGTGGCGTTGGTGCAAACTCCGGGGCTTTGGGAGCCCTGAAGCAGCTCTGCTGTTGTTAATGCCTGTCACATATTAATGCTGCAGAAGAGACTTGTCTCCTTAGCCCCGTTAAGCTGGGAGTTTACAGCTCTGTGTGAAGTAGCTGGGGCAAGGTACATGATGAGATGCAGGCGGGGGGAAAAGCGCTTTTCCTGACGTTCGCAGAAGCGAGCTAAACACCTGTGAGAAGCGGGTGCTTCAGGGACACCCACGTTTGCAAATTGTTCATGGGTATCTTGGAGATAGCACTTCTCCACTTGTGGAGTGATTAGTTACCTCTTCAGCACTGGCAAAGCTTGTGGATGATGAGCTCTGCCTTCACCTGCAGGTGTTGCCATGGCAAGGGACTCTAGAAGTACATTCAGGCAACAAAACAAAACAAAAAAAGGGATAAAGCAAAAATGAGGAACAGGGAAGAAATGGGAGCAGGAGAAGACAATAAGGATATCATGCTGACCTGGTGCTTCCCTGGGGAGAGCTGACATGGTTTGTGGCTGTCTCCCATCGCCCATCATCAGATCCTGGCAAGCAGTTGGAGGCTCCTGTCCGGCTGCCAGCTCGTGCTGGTGCTGCCATGGTACGAGTGTGGAGCAGCTCTAGGGGATCAGCCCAGCACTGTGGTGGCTCTCTGGGCCAGATGAGCTTGCAGCCTGAAACCTCAACTCAGCATATCATTAACTGTAAATATTTGAGGAGTCCCATTCATTTAAAGGGTCAAACTATGCTGATCTTATCTGGTCCTGATTTTCAAGTGTTCACAATGGAAATAGCATTTTTCTTCTCCATCCGTGTCTTCCTTTTCATCCCACGCGAGTAAAACCTTTCTGTGGGTTTGTTTCCCTCTAAGTGTGGCAGACTGACTCAGTTGTGTGTGCTTCTGAGCTGCTTTGGAAAGGAAAGATAGATTTAGAACATGTTTTAGCATCTAGTTTTTAAAGTAGCTGCTCCCTGTTTGTTCTTCTGCTCATCATAGCAAGTCCCATAGCTGAGGACCTGCTGCTGTGATACTCTCTTTTCTCCAGAGAAGTAAGTAATCTTGAAGGATTTGGTCTTCTCTGCTGCATCCTAACTGTGTGCTGGGTGAGACCCCATTTCTTTCATAATTTGGTTTTTCTCAAGAAGAAAATGTGGCTCTGTGGAGGGAAGGAGAGCTGTGGTGTGCTGTGGACTGTCTCCCATGCAGGCACCTTTCCCTTCAGGCTAGAGATTGTCTCTGCTGGTCAAAGCCAGGCTCCTACACTATGGTTGGCCTCTCCCAGGATAAAGACTTTGATTTATGCCACGTTTAGCAGGGGAGAGTCAGTAGAGAAAGCAGAGTTCTCAGTGTGTGCTCCTCAGGGTGGTAACATCTGTGATATATGTGCTTGCCCTCGTTCAGTGAGTGCAGCTTCATTCCTAATTAAGAATTGCAGTAATCAGCCAAGAGGCTTATTTTGTGAAGTTGAGGAGCCAAAATTATTTGTGAATTCAGTTCCGATTCAATGGATTTTTTTCAGCCACCCCAGAAATGTTTCATTTCTACATTTTGCAACAAAGCGCTTTCATTTTGTAACAAATCTAATTTCCTTCGCAGAGTGTGAAATGGTAATTTTGTTTTGCTGTAAAGACTATTCTTGGGTTGATCCAAGCCACTAGTATTGTTGTGAGGTTTTTTGAAGTTTGGTTGTCAGCTTGAAAAAATTAACTATTTGCATAGTTGGGTCCATGAGACGGATCCACAGCTCTGGAGCCGTATCTGGGATCCAGGTCTCTGCCAAGAAACAGGATCGACTGACGAGACTGGACAGCCTCCCTGCATTTATTTGGCCATGGGCAAAATGATGTATCCAATATGTTCCTTACAAAGCTTTGTCTTTGCTGGCTCTGGAGCTGCAAAGGGTATGGATAAGGTAATGGTTTGCTGCTCTGTTTCCAACCAGTTTATAATTTATAACTTTTCTTTTGTAAGTACTTCTATAACATTTTACGACTTCTTCAATTCTGCTTGGTTTTTATGGGTGAAAAAATTTACCAAATGCCAGCAAAATGTGGGGGTTTTTGTCTGGGGCCTCAGAGAATATCTGAGCCAGTGCCCCTAAATAGCACGTTGCTGGAGGATTAGATGTTGTGTGTAACCTAGAAATGAGAGCAATCATGGCCTATTTATGAGATATTAACCCATCAGGAATCCCACTCCAAACAAATATGATTTATAAAGTGTTATTACATTGCTGCTACAGCGTCACCCAGCAACTCAATTAGAAAGGCAAAAAATGCTGTTTGAGAACCCATTTCGGTCCATGAAGAGACACTGTCGATGTTAGTGGTGTGTGAGGCCAAACTCTGGGGGAAGGAGTCCTTCAGCAAGGGGGGGCCTTTTCCATGGAACTGAGACAAAAATGCACTGAGCTGAGTTCCAAAGGCAGAGCAATGTGGCACAGTTCTGGTGCGTGTATGTTTGGTGTATTTACACCAGGGCATTTTACACCTACAGAGAAGTCCTCACTTCAGTTCAGCGTTTACCTGATACTAATCTGGATTTAACCCTTGGCCACCTGTGGCATCTTTCAGTCTGACTGAAATAAAACACCTCAGGTTGTTTTGTTGCCTTTCCCAATGCCCAGATGGGCACTGTGGATTATGCCTAAGGATTCTGCCCTCCTGCTGAGGACTATTATGGCATGGCCATCCTTGTGCAGGAATACATCATCTGGAGCATTTTCATCTTCATCCTCTCAATACACACACGTGTGTATATCTATCTATGCATGTATTCTTGGAGGTGCTCCAGCTTTTTTGTTCTTTCTGCCCAGTCATTTGGAATTACTCTCTCCAGCTTTCTGTAGGGTTGAGTTACTCTGTGCTTCTCCTCTGGGCTTGTCAAATATTGTTATAGAAATAGATAGCACTTGGCTGATTTTACACTCCTTTTAGCTTTGGTTCCAGTACTTGCAAGTGCTCTCAAATGCCTTCCCACTGAAAGAAGATCCTTCCTAGTTTTGGTCTCTTTTGATTAGGATCTTTCAATTTCATGATAATTTTTGAAGCCTGGGCAGTGCTGTACACAATAGTGTTTTTTCTGAAGTTTCCTACATGGATTCTACAGTCTGTTGACGAGTGCTGACCCAGAGCTGCAGCTGCAAAAGGGTTTGCAAGGATAACAATTATAAGTATTTCCTTTTCATTCTTAACATTGTCTGTGCTGTGTGAGCCCAGGCAGTGATAGTTTCAGCTATGTAATGGCTCCACGAACATGTCATAGCAGATGCTATTGAAGAAGGACAATTCTCATCTCACTTGTGTTTTGCATTTTAGGCCCTTTGTGCATTTAGACAATGACACCTACCCATGCAGCAATGTTATCTTTCCCATGGGCTTTTTTTATACTGGCAATCTGGGGGGAGGAGATATTTCCAAAGGTCATCATGCAAGCTAATAATCTATTTTAAATGAGGCAACGTTGAAATTCTCATGCTTAAAATTCATGTTTATCTATATATTTTCTGTGGCTTGAACCAGGTCATTGTACAGTATTTCTATCCATAGGTGCCCCCAAACAGACAACTCCTGTCCCCTTCACATTTTTGTTTTTCTCAGGATGTGCCTCTATATATCTATTTGTACCAAAAATAAAATACCTTATTAAGATGGAAACTTATTTTCCCTGCCAGACGCCTTGCCCTTCGTGCCAGTTTCCTATATGTCATTCCACATTTGCCTCTTCATGTATTGCAGGCAAATGTGGTCTCTGCCATTTGCTTACCCTTGTATTCTCTCTGTGTGCCTTGGTATGTCTTTTAATTAGATGCACTTCTGTTCTTTCATTGCTCATTAACCCTTTCTTTGGAGGAGCAGCTTCCCTTAGCCCTGCAAACACCCTCTGTTTTTCCCAAAGTCAAGTCCATTTCCCTCAGTAACCTTGATTTCACCAGCTATCAGTTATACCACAAATAATTCAGCCTCTAATTAGTCCATCTGTTAACTATTCAAGTACACATGACTTATCTTTATTATGTAACATAATGGTCAGTTGTCTTACCTGCTAGTGATATTTTGGTATGAAAAATATGTTTTTCTGCTTGTGACATTCCCACGTTGCCAATGTGCCCCCTATGGAATATACTGCAGATTACACAGTTTTACAGTCTGTGCCAGGCAAAGTGAGAAGGATTTCAACCTCTGTAATATTTTTTTCCTGCAATTGTAGTTACTTCCAAGAACGTGCAGGGGCTTTGTAGTTACCCCCTTCTGTTCTTTGCCAGATTTCTTCAACTCAGAGAGATTGATGCTAACAAATTTTTATGAAAATAATTATCTACCTCTGATAAGAAAGAATATTTTTTACCTTAATTTCCTACTGTCAGTGCTGTGGGCCAAGGTTACATTTCTGTTGCATGATGAGAGTCAGTTATTAATTGACCTCTTGAAGTATCTAACCTGTATTTTCTGTTCTGGCATGGAGTTGAGAACTTTTCATCCATTCAGGATTGTCATAATCTAGAGAAGTAAACTTTATTATTGCTCATCAACAGTGCTGTGACAAATCTTTGACTTTCTAAATTAATTTTCAGGGAGTTTTTTATGTCTGGGGTTTTTTGGTTTTTTTTCTAGAACATTTGTCATTATTTGGCAAAACAAGCTGCATGTTCTGGAAGGTTGTGTTCAAGATTTGATTTTTTTTGGAGCACAACACAAGAGTGAGAACAGATAAATGTGACCTACAACAGCTGTACCAGGCTGTGTCGACTGTATGTGTGCTCACAAGGGTTTATAAGAGTTCAGTTTATTTTGACCCAGAAGAGCTATCACATTCCTGACAGGTCTTTATTATTACACTCTCCCTACAAAATGGGGAGAATGTATCTAGAGCCAGAAGAAAGTTCTCCTTTTACAATCCTGAAAAGATGTCTTCTACTATTTCTTTTCCTGGGCTCAGAACTGAGCTGAAACCATGTGTTTTTGGAGGTCTCGTGGTTTCTCAGCTCGTGGAGAGATTTCAAGCGACTCAGCCAGCAGTGAGAGGGCTCTTGAAAACTGGACAAGACTCTTTTGAATTTTATTTATGTAAAACCTCCTTTGTCATTCATTACCAGTCTGTTGCCTACCCTGAAAACTGCGAGTAGAAGCTGTACCTTTCACAGAGCTTTTTGGAGTGTTGAACTCAGAGTTCCTTTTGCAAACTGGCCAGCAATTATGGCAATATGTTGTTCAGTGTTATCTCCAGAGCTCCTTTGTTCCTTCCACCATTCACGGTGAGTCCCGAAAGTTCTTTGATGGGACAGAGAAGAATTAATGCCAAAGTTGAATGAGTTACAGCCGCTACCACCTAATTAAAATGATTTTGTGCCAGTTGCTTTTGTTGGGCAGGATCCACACATAATACGATTTTAATCCTGTTTATATACACTCCTGGGACAGATTTGAGATCAGTGCTGCCATTTAAGTGAGGTTAATCAAGCATACTGGATGCAGCCTTTGTTTCTCTGTCGTGTGGGAAAGGTGACTGGAGCTGCTGGGATCCTGGCTGGCCGCTCCCTGGAAAACCACAACTTTCTTGTTACCGGAGTGTCTGATCATTAACCTAACCCCAGCCCCGGAGCCTCCTCCTGCCTGCTCCTTGGGACTGTACAGCTGCTGTTACTCACAGAGGAGCTCAGAGTTATGAACTGGGTTGTCCTGGCAGCGGATCCGTGGCTGTACAGAGGGTGGAAAACAAGTGAAAAAGAATTACATCTTCCCTAAAAACAAACACTGTTTTTTGTATTCTCCGTGCGTTTCATGTGTATGTAAAGGACATTATGGCAAAATGAAAAAGACCCTCATAAAAATCCTTCTTGAAAAGTATTGTTGCTGACAGCCGTGACCTCTGTGAGTCTGCATGTTTACCCATAATTCATAATTAACAAAGACATTAGAACTGCCACTAGAGGATTCTGGGCTTTATTTCTTTCTAACTGGGCAGTACTAATGCTGGAAGTGCTCCCAATTCAGTGATTTAACATTTCAGGAAATCTTGGAGAGGCAGCAGAAGCCTCCTTATATAGTTCATACTCTGGGACTGTGGTTATACAGATATGGCTGAGATAATTATTCAGCTCTTGTTATTGCTATAGTTCTGCACCTGATCCCTGAGCCATTAGAGCACTCTGCAGGTTATTACAACTATCAAACATCAAGGTCTCTTTTCTAGTCTCTCGACTATGTGGTTATCATTTTACTTCTTTTAAATCCTCCATCTGCAGAGAAAGCTTCGATGCTCTAACTTGGAGATCTGCTAACGCTTTTTTTTATGACTTCCCAAATGAGGCCCTTTCCTTACCAGCACATTAACATAAAAATATGAACTTAGACTTTCTCTGCTTGTGTTGTATTTATTTTTTTCTGTCTTGTTCATTTCTTCTTCAAGACCCTGTGTGCCTACACTTTACTCTAGGTGGAGAAGAGCACAGGGAGGTGGGGGTCTTCAGAACCGTAAAACCCCATGAAACCTCCCCAAGATTTTAGTGTTTATGGGGACAGGTTAAGTCAGTGTAGATTTTTAGCTGATACACTTCTTTGCTTTACAAACACTTCTACCTCACTGCAGCTTTTCAAGCTGGAGAAAAATTGAATGAAGATAGAATGGTACTTTCAAATGGGGCTTTGACTCTGGCTGTGCTTAGAGATTCCTGGCTTTGTGTGCTGGAGGTGGGTAGTCCCCAGGTAACAAGATGGGGAAGCTTGCTGGGAGAAAATCCTTGCTGTATGTGATCACATCAGTTTATTGTCATCTGGCTTTCAACGATGACCTGAAACCAAACCCATAAGTATGATCCAAATTGTGGAAATCTGAATATCCCAGTCCTTCTTTTAGGTATTCAGGGGGCAAGCATTCACTGGGACGATGCTATTTAGGATAATTTTGAGAAGAAGGGCCTGGAGCAGACCTGTGTCAGCTGCGTCATAGGGGAAACCAGGAGCTAATGCTGCGTTACGCACGAGGGAGCTCGGCTTTGAGAAAGCTGTGTTCTGCATGAGAGCAACAAAACACCTGCAAAAGGATTCCATCAGCACCAGGCAAACTGAGGGGGAGCTCATCCACCGAGGGGCAGGGGCACTCACAGACAGCGTGGCACTCACAGACAGTGTGGCAAAAGGAGCAAACATATGCTTGCCTTACTTAATATTGCTGTGCTGTCGTCCCACAGCATAGTCCCCTAAATGGGCATTAGCTTTATGGGCAGATCAGGAGGATGTGGAACAGGAGAAAATAAAAACATCATGCATGTGCTGTTTTGTTTTTTTTCCCCTCCGTTTTTTCAACACAATGTGTAATTTAACAGATATATAATTTATGTTAGACAGAGGAGTGAATGTATTATGCATGTTATGCTATTTTTAAAATCATAGATATTAGCAAGTGTCTCTGGAAAGCTGTGGGTTTATGAAATGAAAGCAAAGGGTAATTATGCTGTGACTGGTGCTTTACTTGTTCTCTGGTTATTCTTATGTATTTTTACTGTCTCCTCTGCATGGCCTTGCATAAGAATAGCACTTTTGCACCAACTCTTTGTTAAGGTCTTTCAACAGCAACTTTTAATATTTTTGGCTTGAAAATACCCATAATTTGCCAATTGTGTTTTAGATTCTATTAGTGTGACATTAAAATAAACAGACTTTACCCAGAGGTTGTTGAGAGGGACTTCAATAGTCTTACATTGAAATAGCTTTCTGAAATATATGGAGATATATCAAGTAAGGATGTATCTGACCAGTGGAACTAGTCAAAAATGGTAAACATACACAGAGCTTAAGATTTAAATCATTCATTAATTTTTTTTTCTATATTTTTGGAAGCTACCAGAAAAGACATCTTTTGATTTTTGTTTTTTTTTTTTTTAAGAGTTAAAATTACTGTGGCTGACAAATTGTGAGAACACATTATTCGTGCACACAACTCCAACCAGCTACACTGCAGGCCTGCAGAGCCTTTCAACTCAAGGGGTTATATTTTTAAAAAAGGTAAACATTCTTATCTTTCAGGTGGCTAATATAAATCTGGCTAAATACACTGCACTGCCTGCAGGATTCCTCACCAACACAACTGATGAAAGCACACAGCTAGGGAAATAAAGATAATTTACTTAGCTGAATATTACGGGCTTTCTTAAAGATAGATTAATTAGGAAGTAGGATCAAAACCATTTAGAGCAGAAAGAAAAGGCGCTGGGAACAGCACTGAGGAGATAAGTGGTGTCACCCTCAATACAGATCCTGTTGTTCTACACAGCTTTCTCTTGTTCACAATCAATGTGTGCTTGCCACTTTAAAGCCAGAGTTCCAATTTCATGCAGGCTTGCAAAAACTTGGACTTGAATCCTGGTGGATTTCAGACAGATATAAGAATTGCCTTTGACCTTAGGATGGAATAATCAGCACCTTGTTTTCATTAATCCTTGTCTTTAAATAATAATTACTAGATTTATGATATTTTTTAACTTATAACTTGCTTTAGACTTTGAAACCACATCAATCAGAAAATGGGTCATGAACTAATTTTCAGGTATTTAATATTACACTTTGAGTGGAACCTTGTTATGCTGTTTCTTATAAAAGGTGAATAATGGGAATTTGATAGAAATGGTTAATTATGCATTTTTACTTCATTTTAGGAATAAGTTGGCATTGGAATGTCAGAGCTATACCTGTGTTGATCTAACATAAGGCTTTTTCTTCCCTGTGCCATCATCCCTTCATCACGTTTGGAGACACTGCTGGGAACATCACCTCGTGGTGCTCTGGTACCTCTGGAACAAAGGTGACTTCACTTCAGTAGTTTTCCTTTTAAAGGCAGAGACACACACATGGAATGTGGCATTATATGGTTGGTCTTTTGGACAAACAGGACAATTAAAGAGTAAATCCTTACTTTTCTGCTCTGAGAGTCTAACACTGAACTGCCAAACTTCAAATTACAGGCAAATTGCATTGCTTAAGTTTCAGTGTTTTTGTGGACAGGCACAATAGCACCTCATTGTTGCACAGGTAGATATCATACACTGAAAGGAAAAATATACAGGTGTTTTATAGGACTATATTCTGTGTTATTCAGAATTTTATCAGCTTTCCTGTCAGTTGTACATGTGCTCTTGATTGCTGGATTAAGCCTGGTATTTCTCAGTTCAAGAAAGCAACAAGTCTTAATACCTAGTGGTAAAACTTTACCTACTTTACTGCATAGAAACTCTTCAGAAGACCTGTCTTGCTAGTAGTTTTCCCAATGGATGAGTGTGTGAGTGTTGGCAAAATCAGAGTGTATGGGAAATGTTTCAGGCTATCAAGCAAAAGTTAAGGGAATACATAACAAAGCAGTCCTTATATATATTTATCCTTCCATGTGTTCAATCTTTTCCTGGGGTTTGACCCACATTGTCATATGGGACTGCACTCACTAGCATGTACATCACAAAACCAGATGAAAAACTTGGCTGCATCCTTCACTTGCTCCACTGCACCTTTTCTTTTGCAGCAAATATTTCATGTAAACTCACCCTCTACCTGGGTCTTGAGTAGTTGGGTAATAGTGGATGGTGCTTCTGTTCTTGATTTCTGTTGCAGTTATACCTTGATGTCTAGCTACGGTTTTCCTCATCTTTCTGATGGATTAGGAACAACACCTTTTTTCCCTCCCACAAAAAATAGGTTTTAAAGAAGTGAGGTTAGATTTTGATTTGTATTCTTGCATAGTAGTCCCTTGCTAATGTCAAAAGTCCCTATTCTGTTCTGTCTTCTAATGCATGCACGTCACTAGTGGTTAAGTGTGAAGTGATATATCATTTTCCATTTCAAAAGCATTAATCTAAGTCTCCTTCACTGAGAGAGATTTCTTCTTTTTTCTTTTTTTTTTTTTTTGTCTTAAATAAATCTTAGTGAAGCAGTGTAACATTCCAGGTCAGTCCTGTAGGACCACTCCGCTCTCAGTGTAACCACTGCCGCAGAGCATGGAAACTTGCTGGCACAGGATTGCAAAGTGACTCTGCAGGGGCTGGATGACTTCCAGCCAGCAATGAACCACAGCCAAGAAATGCCAATATGGATAATGCAAACAAGAGAGATTTGGGGCACATTTCGATTTAACCATCTGATTTAATTGACAGAATAAATGCACCTGTCATCGGGTAATATTCTTGTGATTAGTTTTGGCTGTGCTGATGAAACGATGTTAAAAGAATGTCAGAACAACCTGTCCTGGGACTCCTACAGGCAGTTTCAAGCTAAGGAAGGTCAGTTTTCAACTAGATAAAAGATTTAGAATTATTTCTTCTCTCTTTGTGGTTGTATGTGTCTTTTACTGAGACACAGAACAATTTGTCTTGCATATTCTCCGTCTGCAGCCGTGAGGAATTCGGTCCACGGGTCTAAACACACTTCAGTGAAACCCTTGGTTTCCCAGGCTTTGTTAAGGCCATTCTCTGTCTGGAAGGAGATGCATTCCTAAGGGCACCCTTTGCCTATTTGTACATTGTCGTTCAGAATCGCTGGCCTTTGTGGACACGGCACCTCGTTTAAGAGGAGTGGTGCCAGAGCCTTTTACATTCGGTTTCCCTCCACCCAAGGAAAAGAGTGCAGCCCTGAGGCCACACCCACCTTCAGGTGATCTCTGCACCAGGAACCAGGAGTTGGTTGTGAGCAACAGGGCCTCCTTTTGGCTGGGACAGGTAACATTTTTTGAGCCTTATAAGTGGATGTAAAGGTAAGATGTGGGTTAATCAAAGTTTTCTTTGTTGTTACTGCCTGTGGTGTGGTGTCTGTACATGTAAGCTGTGGACAAGGCCCACTTTGTTGGTGTGTGATGAGGAAAAACTCTTGGTTTGAAAAGGTAAACTGGCAAGATGGACAGAGGTTTGGAGAAAAGACAGCTGAGGGTCTCCATTTGATGGGGAAACTGTTCTGCTGGAGGGGAAAGGGCCCTAAGAAGGGATTCCACCTCCTCCATGAGCAGCTGAATAGGGCTTGCAGCTTGTCCGTAGTACCTGCTGCAGGGATTCACGATGCCTCGTGCATGAAGGGGCTGTGAGCACATGGCTGCACATCCCTCAGTACAGATGGAGCTGCAGCTGTCCCTGTTGCAAAGGGGGAAAGTGAGGACAAGGCAATTGGGTGATTGCCAGAGGTCACAGCTAAGGTCTGTGCCAGCACAGGGAATGAATCTAAATTCCTTCAGGCCCAGGGCCTTACCTACAAAACTCTGCTCCCATTAATAAGAGAAATAATATTTTGGTTCAGCACCACATCTCTAGTGGTGTTTAATGCTCATTTTGGTGTACTTCACACCTTCAAGTTGATATTTATTGCTTTTAAGTGAGGATGTTATACTAAAAAGGAATTTTAGTGACAAACCTTCTTGTTGAAAACCTGACTGTACAGCCAGCACAGGCTCCCCCATGGGCAAAAGCACAGGCCACGCAGAACTGCTCCAGGGAAGTTATACACTTGGACACCCACTTCTGGGGAAAGGGAAAAATTCCTGCATCTGCTTCACACTGAAATGGCTGAAGTAGCAGTGCCAGACAGGGATTTTGGACTAGATAAATAAATTCAGCATTTGACTATGTTTCTGTTCTGAGATATAATTTGTGAAAAAACAAATTGGTTCTGATTGACAAGTTACAAATGGAGAGGGAGGGAAATTTAAGCTAACTTTCTCAGGAACAGGATTGCAGAGCCAAAGTGGAGCAAAATGTAAAATATCTTTCTTTTGACTAAAGTTTTGTTGGTTTTATTTTTACTAAGTCCACATGAATGAGACTGAAGGGGTGGAACTTGTCCTATGGAGAGATATCCCATAGATTTAGATGCCATCGAATTCCATTGCAGTTCCATGTTGAGTGGGGTTTGAGGCCACGCTGCTTTATTGCAGAGGTGTGACTCTCATTTAGAGGGCAGAATTGCTACACAAGTGCTCCTGAAGGTGCTCTATTTTTTCTTTGTCACTTTTCTAAGCATAAACACGTTACCTTCCAGATAGCACCCAAATATCCCTTGAGTGACACAGCTAACCATGAAATTTGGGGTTGCACATGGTTTCACCCTCACATCTTGAATGAAGTTCTGGTTTCAACCTGTTTAGATGCTACACACTGAAACAAGCCCGTTACTGAGCAGCCACTGGAGAGTGCTCAGCCTGCTGCTCAGGATGCTCCATGTACTGGGTCCACAGACAAAACCTGCTTTTGATGATGAGGATGGTGTTAAAAATAATTTTTGGATTCCATCTGGGGCTCTGTTCAAGGAGTCTGCCAGTGCTCCATCAAACAAACTGCTCCTTTTAGGAATCTTATTTTAACACTCTATTCTCCATGATGCCGCCTCCCATTGTATGTCCACTTACACAGGATTGGAAATATGCAACCTGAGAGATGTTTTCTTCTAATTTATATGAGAAGAATATTTCTCAGGTGTAATTGTATTGATTTCAGGGACAGCATGTAAGGCAGGGGCTCTAAGACTTCATAACAACTCAGAAAAATGGGTCTGTGCATATTTTAGACTTCAGTTTGTCAGATTAAACACATTAAAATTCTATGAGAGAAGAAACACTAAAATATCACTGTAAAATGAATTCAGCAGATTGTGCCATGGACAAGGCTCACAGGAAGAGAGGGAAGAAAGCAAAAACAAGTTTGAAACTTCCGTGTGGTTGGAAGTGTGGCAGCTTTAACTCCTTCACCTTGAGCTTTGAAAATAAAATTCTAGGTTACTATGAGAAATGAGGAGACTGAGGAATATATGGTATTATTTAGAAATATGTTGTAACTTGTAAGCCTGGGAAGTTGGGGTTTTTTTCAGTAGTCTTAGAGGGACTTGGCATTAAAGAGAGAAGACTACCTTAATTTGGTTTTGAAAGTAGAGCTGTTCAGCAAATAACATGCAGATGCTTTTTCTGGTTTCTCTCTGTCTAGTTTTTTACATTCTATAAATGATAAACTGAAGCTTTCATGAAAAAGTTCTATTTCTGCCACTGTCCCAGCTTTAAGTTTCAGCAGACTCAAGTAGATGTGTCCAAGGTAACAGCAGCTTCCCTCCAGCTTTGAAGCACCCTTGAAGCAAGTGTTGCCAGTGCCATTAGAGCAAAGCCTGTCTGGCTGATGGATGTGGGGTCTCATTACTTCCCTAGATTGGTTTCCTTTGCTTCCCCTATTTCTTCCTCTTCCCTTTTGGTGTGAGCAACTCTCGTGTGCTCCCAGAAGTGCAGTGCAGCCCCTGAGTCAGTGGAGAGGGGGAAATCAGCTCCCTGCGCGTGCAGGTGTGGGGTGGAGTTGGGCTGAAACGAGTCGGGGAGGGTGGGGCAGTTGTGTGGCTGCTCCTTCACACCTGGCAGAGCATCGCCTTCCCAGGGCTGGTGGCAGGGGAGGGCTCTGAGGCAGCCTGGGAAGCTGGGAGAACCTTTATCTTCTGGAGAAAAAACCCAGAGCGTCTGGTGAAGGAGAAGAGACGTTGAAGCGATACCTATTTTATTCAATTCTGTCTCTACAGAGGGGATAGGAAAAACAAAGTGACTTTTGATCCCGAGAACCGAAGTTTAGCACAGAGTAAATGGGTTCAAAATCTCTTGAGTTAATGAGCAGTGTGCCTGCTGTCCTGGAGGTGGCTTTGGCACTAAGTCTTAATATTAATTCCCAGTTTCCATCCAGCTATCCCACTGCATCATTAAATCTCCCAGGAAATGCAAATACACGTTGCCTGTCATTATTCAATGAGAATATTGTTTAACATTTGCAGTGTATACACAACCCATTATAAAACTCAGTGGTGCATGCTCAGAAGCAAAACGTATTACTGTAGATATCAGTAGATAACTATTTATAATTAATCCTGTAGGAATAGCAGGTCTAACAGTAAGAAACATCTAAACTAAATGGAGGGTGAAAATGCCTGAAGTTATTTCCATGGCTGTTTAGGTTGCTGGTTTGGTCATTTCAGGGTCAGCCTTCATTCAGACAGCAAGAGAAGAGAGCTGGAATTCATTGCCCAGCAAATAGTAAATATTCAAAGAGGGGCTGAGTCTTATGTTGTGATCTAATTGTTGGTGTTTTGAATAAAAGACATTCTGTTTAGGTTCGCATGACTGCAGAGATAAAGCTGGGGGGGATTTTGCAGAGTACCCTGCGATAGAGTCTGGTTGAGTTCCAGTTTAGAGCTAAGCCAGCCCTGCAAAGGTGCCTGTCACAGGGGTTTCAATCAGTTCTTCCAAAGGAAGAATTTTTAATTCTCCTTAATATTCACATCATCAGTTGGGGAGAGCCCTCATTTCCGTCTATTAGCATGGCTTCCACCTGTAGGACATGAAAAATGATCTGAGTTGAGTTCATCAGTGCTCTTCCTGAGAAATGACTCCATAATCTATTTTTAGGGGGAGAATACCTTACATTAATGACATTACTGGTCATTCGGCCTCTTATACCTACCCTGTCACCTCTGTTCTGTCCCTTCCTGGTCTCTACCACAGCCCATTTGCTCCCCTGCTCAGTGTCCATATGCAAAGCACAGGCCTTTTACACGTGGTGACTGAGAATTCCCCAGACAGAGCTAAGTGACCTTTCTTAAAAGTGTGGAGTGTTTCTTAGAAATAAGCTGCATAAAGAGGAAATTATTAACCCCAAAATACAGTCAAATATTGCTGCATGGGAGACTGGGGCAGGAGCTGTTCCTGCAGGCCTCAGCTGGGGGTCTGAGTTATATTTAAATATAAAAATATATATAAATCGTCCATTTATTAAATATAGTTAGGCCATTTTTTTTTTAATTTGGGTTTTTTTTTTTAAAAAAAGCTCTTGTTTCTAAGCTAATTTACTTCCTGGCCATTTGTGGTTGATTACTCAGACTTAACATTTCTCTCTGTTTCTTTCTCTCTCTCTCTCTCTCTCTCTCTCTCTCTCTCTCTCTCAATGTAAATAATTCTTCAGTTTAAACCTGAAACATATCAGGGCTGTGACCACCATTTGCTGTCAATCTCTGGAGTGTTAAGACAGAACTCCAGGCTTAGCCTAAAAGCCTTTTAAGACATAGGGGAAAAACCACAAATGAAACAGAAGTTAAACCCTTACACATCACTACAGATGCATTGGAAAATACTAGCATAGCAGTAAACTTAAAAAGATGGCAAAAGGATTTTTCCCAGAACCAATATGGCTGGAAAAGACCTCGGAGATAATTGAGTCCTATCCTTGACTGAACATCACCTTGTCAACCAGACCCTGGCACTAAATGCCATGTGCAGTCTTTCCTTAAACACTTCCAGGGATGGAGGCTCCACCACCTCTCTGGGCTGCTCCTTCTAATGTATAACAATCCACTGTGGGAAGAAATTCCTCCTGAATTCTGAGATGTTGTGTTGGGGATCTGAATCCTACATGTTAAGTTGATCACGTGGAAGTTTATCTTGAATATGTCCCAATAACTCAAGGCTGTGCTCAATATTCAGTATTGTATTGATTAATTAGTCTTATGTGAGCTGCTTAAGTTAATGGTATGTGGGTTTAGGGTTTGAAAATACAAAATCCCAGTAATTAGGAATATGCTAGTGTGAAAACTCCTATTTCAGACTGAATACTCCAAATCACAATGAAATCATGGATAGAAAATTAGTTTTGCACATATTTGATAGGATGGGAGTGGAGAAAGGTGATGTACTTCATCCAGTAGACATTTGTCCTCGATGGAAGCAGACAGTTTGAAAAAAAAGATGTGCAGAAATTATTAAAACAAAAGGAACATAATTTGGGTTGCAGAGCGATCCAGTGAAAGATACTGTCTACGTTTATTTTTATGATGGCAACAATTTTTTTAAAAAAAAGCTTACAGTGGCTAACTAGGTCCATTTGTAGCTACAATCAGAACAGTGCATTGTCCTTATTAAGCTCCTTATTGTTTGTACATATTGAGAGGAAAAAATATCAGGCAATCCAGGGTTTCTTGTTAACATGAATTGCTCCTTCCCAGCTGCTTGTGCTGCTGTTTGCAGAGGCAGGATCCCGATCCCACCCTTGCACACGCCTTTGGATAGAACTGAGGCCCAGAGGGCTGCACTGAGGTTTGGCTAAACACCTTTGGTAGTGGAAAAATGTAGTAACAATCATCATTTTGGTGGCACTGAGCTCCCCATCAGCACTTGTTTTAAAGATAAGAGGATGCTGGTAACTTCTAATAATTCTAATAATAAATGCCACATCTTTTCCCCCACTTCTGTCTGCATGCAAGTTGAACAAACAGCTTGTTTAATATATTAAATTCTTATTTGTTTCAAACAAAACATAATGGATTATTCAAAGCAGGAAGCTGAAAGAAAAGAAACTATCTTGGAGATCCTTAAACACTTGCCCACTGACCTTTGGTGTGCACCAGCCTCTGGAGAACCTTGCCAAAACCTCACAATCTGTCCAAGTCATGTACAGCATCCTGGGAAAAATTCCTTCCTGTTTTGCTTTTGAAGTGCCAAACTTTTCCAGAAAAAGCTGAAATCTGAATGCACAAATGAGCCAAAAGTGCTCAGCAGTAACTCAGCATCCTCATTTAGTGCAGATCGTCCCCTTCAAAGGCTCCAATACAGGAATCTGAGCTGAGAGAGGGGAAGATGCTTGCAACGTTTTTACTTTGGCAAAAATAATAATAAAAATGAAAGTATTTCCTATCCTTAAACCTGTATTGAAAGAAAAATATTCCCTAATAATGGAAACCGTTTTGTGTAAGCTGTACCTGATGTACTTTTGGAAAATACAGCACGGAGAAGTCGTGATTCCCCCCTCACCGGCAATCAACCATCTGATCCCACTCAACAGCCTAAAGCACACCTTAAACCTATTTATTTCCACGGCTCAGAAAAGGCAACAAGAACAATTTATTTGACTGAGTTAATATATATGATTCCATTACAGTTTTGGTGCCCTGAAGGATGGCACACAGGGGCTTTGTATGACCTTTCCTTTAATGTTCCAGTAGTTTGGAAGTGCCATTAAGAAGTGATCAGTGGGAATTGTCTTAAGGATGCCACCCACCCTTCTAAGAAGGATGTGCAGTGAGACCCGACCTTAAGGTTTGATTTGAATTTTAAAATGCTATTGCCAGGTAAGCGAAGCATGTGAGTTACCTGCTCTCCATACAAAACCCACTCCCCCAAAATAACAAACCCACAAACCTCAATTCCCTCGGGGGAAAAAAAAAATAAAAAGAAAATGAAAAATGAAAGAAAAGAAAAAGAGCAATTGATTCTGTTGTAATTCAGATCTCATAATAACAAATGTAATACTAGAAAACAGAATATCTCATTTTGGAATCAGCTTCCATGGTTACAAATGCTCTAAACTGATGTTGAAGATAGACCAAACATGTAGTTAATGTTACACCCATCATCATACGATTAACATTTTCCTGATATTATTAGTGTAACTCTTAGATATTTTTTCCTCTTTCTGTCATTCATATTAAATTATGTTCTCACTTCCCTGCCTTTAGTAGCTAACTTTGTACGCTGAAAACAATTTATTATGCCAGCAGAGCAAAGCTGATGGATCTATGCACGGAACAGACTCTGTAGCATTCATGTCAATTATATTATATTAGGGCTTTCCATTAATTTTGTCTTCCAACTTCATGAAACACTAGAAGGCAGATTCATCTTTCCCCTGATATAATTGTATTGATTTCAGTGGTGCCATTACCCAGGGAAAGAGCAATAAATGACAGCAAATTCTGGCCCCGGAGTTTTTCCAGTCTGAACTTTCCAGTTCCAGCAGAGTTGCTGGACACGATTGTTATTATTTGTTTATTTATAGCCCTTTACTTCCTGTGATCACAGTATTCTGTGACTTTTGTCATTAAGCAAATTGTGTAATCCTGTTTGATGTTTGTTAGTTTTCAGTAATTCAGCATTTGGTTCTAGAATGACAATCTCATTTTGTCAGGAAATCTGCGTTTCATTGCTCAAGCCATTTATATTCCGAGGTATTCTCTTATTAGACTATCTCAGATGTGATGTGCCTTCCTCTCTCATGTAATCCTGTTACAAACACTCTCTACATTAAAATACTTTCTCATGCATATTTTTTCGATCCCTACAAGAAATTTCTTATGAGGGAGATGAGCTGTAGTGGCATCTCGTTGTTCAGTTTTGTCTATGATTTACACCAGTTTTAATATAAATAGCAGAATTCTTTATTATCAATAACTGGTTTATTTGTTTTAGAATAACTGCATATTTATGAATGAGGTGCTCTGATATTTTTTTTTCCTGTTTGCTGTTGCATTAGTGGAGTTGGTGGTGAAGTATGATTTTTACTTAGTTTTTCTGGTGTAGGATCAATGTCTCCTGCTGCAATTACTAATCTACAGATACATTGACTAGGGCTGTAAACAGCACATTAGGTTAACTTGCAGCATCCATTTAGTCAAAAAATACAATAACAGATATTGGTATGTTGGGAAAAGCGATCTGTGAGTGTGCAGGTGGACTGACTAAAGATTAGAATAGAAGGAAGAATTGGATTTTTTTGCTTATAACTTTCGGGGCTTTATAAATACAGAAACCTGATCTCTAAAGAGCGTAGGCTGCTGCCCTCTTGGCTTGATGTGAAGGTCACTGTTGGTGGGCAGAATGACCCCAGCATTGCTCTCTCCCTCTGCAGATCTTGGTGGGGGAGATCTGTAGTAAAATAGGTGACTTTTGTAGCATTGAGAAATCTCCTCATATGAACATGGGGAGAAAATGCAGCGTTGTACAACACCCGCGTGGAGAGTTGCTGGTGGAATTGATTTGCTGCCTCTGCAAACTTCCCTCCTTTAAAACACCAGAAATCCTTTGGATGTTGAGAGCTGTGGAGGAACTGGGAGAAGGTGGCTGCACTCCTCAGTGACTGGGAGGTGTCAGCAGGTTCATGTTTTCCATTTGTGCAGCCCACTCCAAATGGAGCTATTAAGTCAAAAACAAACAAAAGCCTCAAAACTGATCAAGTAGATTTCAGGGAATGCTGGTGTGGAAAAAGAGTGCTAGTATCAAGTGTTTCATTTCCAAATGCAGTGCAAGGGGAAAAAAAAAATACAGCTAAAAAAAAATCTCTGCAACCATCTAATAAAAGTGAAGATGGAAAAAATTGCCTGAAAGTAGAGTCAAAACACCAGGTAAGAGGAGAATCACGAACAGACAAAAATGCTGCAAATTCCATACAACATCTGAGAGGAGATTACAGTGTCAGGACAATGGAATCATACACTGAAAATGGTGTTTAAACTGCATTCTGGAAACATTATTGCTATGCTGTAGTTACATTTAACAGGAAAGTTTTTATTTTATTTTTGCACGCATCTGAAGCGTGAGATGAATGTATGTATAAAAAACGAAGAGAGTATCTAAAAATGTGCTTCAAAAATATTACAATGGCACATATATTTAAAAAAAAATAAATCACTGGTTCTTATTTTTTGAAAAATTGAATGTTTAGGGTATGATAAATGGTAATACAACTTTTTATTTTTGCTAGCCCGGTTATATACCAACTGAAGAATTCATATAAATAGTTGAGGTGGATGGCCTGTGGATATTGTACACAAATAAGCTTTCTTAAAATATCTCTTTGCCACCATCAGTGATGCCTACTTAGAATAAACTGACCTCCAGGCTTTTAGCACTGCAACTGAAATGGAATTTTTTTTAATTTACTTCTGAGGAAAAAAAAAAGAACCCAACAAATTTCAGCCTTCAGATCATTGTTATTGCATGAGGAATGTTTGCTGCGTGAAATACATTCACAGATGGTCCCTAACCGTAAGCAGCACATACTGTGTGTACAAGATAAGTCATTCTTTAGTTTCTCTGGGTTTTCACATTTAACCTGTTAGGGAAAAAAAAAAAAAAAGGAAAGATGCCAGAAAAGAAATCTCTCTCCCTGTTCAGATGCTACAGCCCAAATGATCCTTTGTGCAGCTGCTCCTCTGCTGCTGCTGTCTGACTCCTCGGCTCCCAAGGCTTTGGAAAGAAATATAGCTGGTTCAGTCAAAGCTTGGTGACAAATTTAGTTATGCATGATTTTAGAATTTCTTTTATTAGGGAGTTCACTTTATCTTGTCCAGGCCAGTGTGATATCCAGCAGAGGTCAGAGGCCATGTGTGGACTCCAGAGACTCATGGCCAGGAGGGCAGGATTCTGCTCATCATCTTCCCAGCAGTTCTTGTAATTTTACACCAATCAGACACCCTCAGAGAATTACACTGATTTCTTGGAGATACCTGTGAAGTACTCTTCAGAATGTGCCCCAGTCAGGCATAGGTGGTGACAGGGAAATGCAGAGCAGGTTGGTGTTTTGTCTGCAGTTTCGGTGCTCTGGGGGTACCTCTTGCACACGCACAGAACTTTGGGGATGCTAAAAGTTAAAGCAATCAAAAGGAGCAGTGGGAGCTACTGAGCACAGACATCACCTTTGTCTCAGGGAATTCCTGAGCAGCAAATTCCTGGAGGCTGGGAAAACAAGTTGGGGGAATAAGTACATCCACGTGCCTCGTGTCCGTGGGCTGCCCGAAGGTAACTCTAGCTGGCAACCGGCTGTGTGTGAGCCTCGTGTGGAAATGGAGGCACCACGTCTGGGAGGACTGAGGGAAGGAGAGCAGATGCAGACAGTCATTCTTTGGTTAAACTATAGCTGTAACCGTAGCCAGTCCCTTTTCCCCACTGGCATTAGCCCTCTATTCACTCTGCATCCCGGGAGGTAATGGATGCACTGATGGAGAACAGAGCTCTCACACAAAAGACACTGGCTCAGAGTCTTATCTCTGGCCTCTCTTTTCAGGTTACTTTTGGATCCTGTGAAGTTTATTAGCTATTAATTTCTGTTTTACATAATTTTATTTCTTCTTATAGCTGCTTAAAGGTATAAAGGTGGGAATATTTTTCATTTAGTGCGTTAAACTCAAGTTCTACATAACCACTTCAAAGGAGAAATTGAATGAGGTTGCGTTACTAAGCAAGAAATGAAATTTAGATAGACATAAATCTAGAGGGGAAAAATTAACCAGCACACCTAAGTGGATTTCTTCTTTATGTGGGTTTACTAGGAATCAAATGTATAGCCCTTCACGCAAGTTCTGTGAGAAGAGAAGGAGAGGATGAGCTCCCAACACTTCATATTTGCACCCATGGGTGAAGCCCTGCACTAGATCAGTAACGATGAATGAACCAGTTGTGTAGCGACTACTCACCCAGACCTACAGCTAAAACTGGAGCTAATCCTTAATTAGAGCTTTTCAGAAGTAGGGGGGAAAAAGGCCTTGTGTGTTTTTAAAATACTTTTGCATTTTTTTTAGCTCTGCACCTTCTGATTTCACAGAGGAGTGGAGGCAGGAATGCTGAAAATACAGTAGGAAATACTAACTTTATACCTAGGAAATGTATTTTGGATTGCATTAAAGGTCTCATTCTCTCTGGATTGTCAGCCCAGATCTACAGGCACCCAAAATTTCCAAGTCTGTAGATAAAAGTCTGTGTTTGTGAGAAGTACTCGGTGTTTTTCTGGCTAGAATTAACGGCTGAGCTTTCTCCATCGCTATACACCTTGAGATAGGGATCTCTCAATTTTTGTTACAGCTTTATTAAATAATCTATTTTTAAAAAGATTTCTGATTTGCAACTCTCACGTAGAGTTCACTCTTTCTCCACTCCAAGAAATCACAAAAGCACATTCTCAATTGACTGCATTCAGCTGGATTAATCTCCTGTTTGAGCCTGAAGAAAGGCTGTTGCTGAGTCAGAGCCTTGACAAGTCTGTGAGGCAACTGGGTGAGCAAGGGCTGAAAGAGAGGGTACAACACAGGGTCTTCAGTTTGGGATTTGAAAGTTGGAGGTGCTGGAATTTGTATTAATTAGAATGACGGATGTCAGTATTATGTAATACTGGGGGAAAAAGAGGTGGAGATGGGTGGTTTGGTTTGCTTTAATTAGAGAACGTGAAGTTGACTTCTGGCTTTAGGGGAGGTGAGATGCATGGGCTGAAAACAAAGCATATGATCTTGCGGAGTGCTGGTGAGACGGTCTAGAGAGACTTACATGGATGCTAGAGAAAGCTTTAAGCAAAGAGGCTGTTCCTGCTCTGATGTGTCATATTAATATTCTTTTACTTCATGGCTCTTGATGATTTGAGTATGTGGCTCTCAGAACCATCATATTTTGCCTAATAAAATTAAAACAGCATAAAAAATTACTGTTGCAAAATGGGAGGCACCAAGTCTCTAAAAGATGTAGGCACCTGCATTTCTAAAGCCAACACAAGAAGAAAATGGTTGCTGTCTTCGTTTTGGTGTAGAAAATACAATTTAATATTGAATTCTCGTCAATCTGTGCAATGCTTAGAATGTCCCAGATTATGTTAAATCAAACAAAACCTTTCTTTGCTAACACTTTTTCTTATTTCCTTGCACACTGTTTTGCTCTATTGTGCATTCAGGTTGAGGGAAGGCAACCTCTTTTGTAAGGACTAAGTGGGCTCTGCTGTTTCGGTTTGCGTGATGTAAATCAATATATGTGTTCAGAACCTTTCCAGCTAAGGGTATGGCTTTCTCTCCAGCGTAGCTTTTGTGACATGGAATTAGAAAATTCCTTTTCCCTTCACATTTATTGTACGTGTTCTTCTGTCGAGTAGTCGTTCTGTTCCACATTTCCAGAGGAATTTGGGCCATTGTTTACTTGTGGCTTCATTAAAGAACGTCCAGTAGGTAACAATTTCCATCGTCAACCTTTGAATATCAAACACACTATTATAATAGTCTTTGAAAGCACTGCATGGAGCACAGAAACCTGAGAGACGCCAGAGCAGCTCTAGTCAAGTTATAAAAAGAGCACTACCATCGCTGCCTGAACAGAAGGAACGTGTGGGGAGATCGAGGGCATTGCCATGACAATTCCGACCGGCGGCTCTTTGTTCTCCTTGCGTTCTGACATAGACTTTCTTCTTCCAACATCAGGAGCAAATGATGATTAGGAGAAGCCATGCTTGTTGTGGAGAATACATGGCCAAACACCTCTTCTTCTGTTTGTTGGAGCTACAAAATGCATGGTCAATGGAGTCTAATTTGAATGAAATTTTATGGGCTCACAGAGGTTGGTGTGAAGTAAGGAATGCTCTACTTTGACCTCTGTAGCCTCTCTACAGAGAGCTTAATAGAGAAAATGTTTTAAATTACAGTATGTTCCAATTATTGTACATTTATGGGACGGTGTGAGCTCCCTCTACGGGCTAATTTAACGTCTGCAAATTCCAATAATTCTTTTTTGTAACAAAGCCTCTGTGTAGCCTCGTGGATAAGGTGCCTGCCTAAGGTTTCTAAGGTTGTGCTCTTTTGAGCGTGTGCAAGATGGCTGCCACAAAAGTGTTTGAAGCTGCCGCGTTTGAAGCTGCCGCGTGTGTTTGAAGCTGCCGCATTTGAAGCTGCCAGGTTTGAAGCTGCCGCGTGTGTTTGAAGCCGGCGCGTTTGATGTTGCTGAGTACGTTTGTAAATTTGAGGCAGACTTTAATATTGTTAGACGGTAGGGGAGTCCTTTTCAACCTTTTTTCATTTTTCACTTGAACTTTTAAAAAGTTTTATTTTAACTTTTTTTTAAACTATTTTAACTACTTATGTCAGCTGAGGAATGCTGTGATTCACAGCCATTATTGTAAGGAGGCTGTTATGTATTTTTAGTGCTGCTGGGACCATAGGAATTTTTGAGTGACTTTGACTGCAGACAACAATGTGGAGAATAATCCTGACTGTGAAAAGTGCTGTTGAGGCTGCAGAAAAGTACAGAATAATTTTGACCAAGGGCAATCATGGCTTCTCTGAGAAGAAATACAAGTATGCCCAGGCGTGGAATTGTGGGTTGCTGAGACTGGGAGGAAAAAAAATTGCTGGAAAGAGAAGATGAAGCTTTGTAGAGAATTGACAGCGTGTTCAGTTAGCTGGAAGCTATGGGTTAGGAAAAAAAATTCTGATGGGACTCCAGAGGAGCCTTCATTGATGCTGGGAGTGAAGAACTTGGGCTGTTTGAACAGTAGGGGAAAAGCATAAATAGTGCCATTTGTTTAAAGCTATGAACCACCAGAAATATTAGGAAGGAAATGCTGAATGCATTTGTTGAGAGGTGTGAGGTGTAGTTTGTTTCTTCTGCAGGAGAATTGTTCTAAAATGTTATATTATTCAGGAATGCAAGTTTTCAAGTCTAAGAACTGGCCAAGACTTGGAGTGGGACTGGCAAGTCATTCTCTGTTGGGTGGGAGAGGGAGAGTTTTTTTAAGTTAGCTGAACACAGTTTTACATGAGCAAGCAGTATCTGCCGTGCATGTGAAAGGGGAGGTTGGTTGAAACCTAGAGGTTCACCCAATTTAACTAAGTGGGTGTTCTTCAAATGGGACCGATTCGCTATCACTGAACCACAGGGGGTGGCTTCTCCTGGTGGGCACCTCTTAAATGTGAGTTGGGAGCACTGTGCTCCACTGAAACCATCTGTAGTTCTGAGTCTGGAGGTCTCTCCCTGTAACTCCTTCAGACCTGGAGCATCCCTTCCTGGTGAGGTTTGTTCACTGTCTTGGAGACCCTCTGGACACCCCGTTGGCTCTGGTACTCTTTGGAGTGTTAGGAGATGGATTTCGTAGCTGCTCTATGAACGTGTTCCTTTTTTACCATATCTCTCCATCATCTGCCACACTGAATTCTTGGCACGAGACTGGGATCTGCGAGCCTATGCCTCAGATAACTGGCAACATGATGTTGAGATCACAGATTATTTTGTTTATAGTGCTGAATCTCCCTCAGATTAAATCATCACCTTTTAATTTTTCTAGCCTTGTCTCCTATGTTCTGGTGATTCTTTGTTCAGATGTGCTCCTTTTATCACTGGAGCTGCTAACACTGAACATTGTTTTGTATGGAATTGCACAAGTGATGAAATGATGAAAAAATGGTGTGGTACATGGCAGAGTTGGGTAATGCTGATGACTTGGCTTTCTTGGGAAGGTTTCACTTAGGGATTTTTAATTTCCGTACAATAACAGGCACTGAATGGATCTGATTGATACTGTTTGTGATAAGTTGCTGGTATGGTATTCCTGATTTTTCTACAGGCATTTCTCATCCTTATTTTAGAATATTTGTTACGTTTGTTCGACTTACAATGTTGTTCTTGCTCTCTCTAGTTTATCAACTACATAATGAAAGGAACTTCAGTGTTTTCTTTGCTGATTACACAGACTTTTCATTACTTTGAGGCACTTTTTTAGCCGAACCAAAGTAGCCTCTGTGCCCTGGCTGGTAAAATTCAGAGGAGTTCAGTTGGGTTTCCAGTGCGAGAGCCTGGGCCCTCTTGTTGGCTTTTGCATGGCTTTGGAGCAATGTTTGATCTTGACTCTATCCATAAACTTCCTCTCATAATTTCAGTTGTACATGTAGCATGTTGTGAACTTAATAACAAATCAGACATAATGAGTAACCTCCTCACTTTCATCTTCTTTCTAATAAAGTTTTTTATTGAGTATCATCAACCTTAACACTGTGTGTTTGGATGATTTTTTAAAAAAATTTTATATCAGACTTTGGTGTGGTTGCTTCTGTATTTCCGTTTGTCTTCCAGGTTTGGTAAATCAGATGCTTATTTACTTTTTGTAGAGTGTTGTTAATAGAAAATTTATTGCCATTCATTCTGAGCTTTAGAAACCTTCCTTGTTAGCATTTTGGCTGTTTTTCTGTGGGTTTCTTGCTCCATCCTTTCCAATCTGTTACATTCTCTTCGTTTTGCTGTGGTCCTTGTTAATTTGAAGTGGAATTTACCTCTAACTTGTGTATCAGTGCATCC
This sequence comes from Eulacestoma nigropectus, assembly GCA_013397775.1. Lineage (NCBI taxonomy): Eukaryota > Metazoa > Chordata > Aves > Passeriformes > Eulacestoma > Eulacestoma nigropectus. Next base: position 956,182 of record VZTE01002773.1, read on the forward strand.
TGCCATCAAGTTCAGCTCCATCCTCTTGCTCTTAACTCAGCGATGTTATTATTGCTGGTGATTGTGCTGAAACCCCTGAGCAGCTTCTTTACCTAAGAGCCTCTCACTGGTGTAAATTAATTAGAATGTTATCCAAAGCAAGACCATTGCATGAGCTTGAGATAAAATGTCTTGACTTTTCTGAATCAAAGTTGTGAAATTTCAGGCAACTCCTCAATTATTAATTAAAATTAAAAGTATCAGCCCTGGTAATTTACATCTTCCCTGTTTCTGAAATTTGTTATATTTTTTAGCCCTTTGCCTATATCTATGTAATTAGGTTTTGAGGCACCGAAAGCTATTTGAAACAGCAATAGCTTGGTTTTCCTTTCATTTATGATCCTGAAACGTGCTTCTGTTAAATGAAGTTGGTGTTACTGTGCTGATTTATAAAACAGGACTGATAATCAATCTTAGTAATCTCAGTTTATATTAAAATTCTACAATATTGAGTCATTTTGTTGAAAATATTTGTGGAAATGGTGATATAAAAATGAACACAGTGCACGGTGCATTTTTTCAAACTATCAGTCACAGTCTGTCTAGTCACTGAATTTTTTCCCTTTTCCTGGTGGAATCCTAGCAATTTGTGATATTACTAGTATATAGTTGTACTTAAAAGCTAGGATACTAGTTATACTTAATTATATATAATTATATTCTGCTCCTCAGTCACATACAAAAGCTTTCCAATGAGTAAGAATACGTGAAGGGTCTTTCTTATTGTTCCTTCCACTGTATTGTGTGGTTCGTGCACAAATGGAATTATAAGAAGTGGGGATGTGGTGTTTGCTTCTCGTGGACTCTGCCTTACTTTTAGCTGAATTCATATTTTGCATCTCTTGATCTACCTTTTTTTTTTTTTTCAAGAAAATTGTCATTTGACAGCAGTTGCATGGCTGTAGTTGAAAATTATTTCTGTTACTGTTTCTCAGATTCTTGGCTTCCTTTTGTTTTGCAACTTCTGTGGTTGAACAGACAACATGTTCCCAGTTAGATGCGCGTCCAGCTAGTAAAACACAGTCCAGCTCCTTTTCAAACTGCGATGTCTAAAATTTAGCTGGAAAATCTGTACTTAGATGGAGTGACCTGATTTAAAAAATGCTGAACTCTGAGATGCCCAGGGATTGGCAGTTGATTGACAGTTTTATGGGACGCCACACATGCACAGTTGAGAATGCACCTTTTAGAGCTGTACTTTAGGCATCTTGATTTGAAAGCATCAACCTTTGTCCCTTTCTAAATAAGCCCAGCCTATGTTGGGCATTGCACATTGCTTTCCCCAAAAGCTTAGAACCAGAGCAGAACAGCCCAAGCATAGCCGGCATAAAATCTGACATCTGGGAAATGGAATTAATGGGATATTTATTTTTCTTTGTTTAGCTATGGAAATTCATCCCAGGCTTATGTCCACCCTCCCTCATTTCTTAATTTTGTACCTATGGAATTTAGATCTCTGACAGGGGAAACTGAAAGTTTTTTGTTTAGCCACAGAGCAAATATATTGCAGGATCAGATTTCTCATGGTGCGTCGTTCACCTAGCAGTATGTCATAATGAGCCTTTAGAATACCTAAAAATCTGCAAAGTTTGGATTATTGTGGACATAAAGGCAATCAGTTACAAAAATAAGCACTTTTTATTGTACAATCAGCCAAATTTGGAGTTGGAGTGGTGACACAGTGATTTGCTATCCTGTGGTTAATCCATCCAGTTTCACTCATCTGATTTGGTTCAAACTTAGGGCATCCTTTATTTTGTTCCCTGAGCACAGGACATGGAAGTGCCATATCTGTTGGTAATAAGAGACATGTACAAACTGGGTTATCTAATAATGCAAAAACTCTCCAGTGCTGTTTTGGTTTCTTGCTATCCTTTGTTTGGCTACTTCTCCTTCAGGAAGGTGTATTTTTTGTATGCACACCTGTATGTGCTTGTTAACAAGTTATTTATATCCCAACAAAACATTTTCTACTGCGTGGTCATTATTTTTTTATTAATTCATTGTGCCCTGCAGAGTAATTCCATCCAGGAGCGAAAACAGAGTCATGTGATTTTTATGAGTGGTCAAATACACTTGAAAACTGACTTGAAGAATCAGATTCATGTTGCACAAATAGTGAGAAAGGTTTACTTTATTAAAAGTGCAGGGAAAGCAAGGAGGTGTTAATCAATTGGATAATTTCTTTGCTATATTTAATTCTACCTGCTGTTTTGTTTCACACTAAGGGTAACTGAATGAACAGTGCAGATGAGGGATAAAGATGAATCTTTTGTCAGCTGAAATCCTTAACTCGGAGTCTGTGGGGTTCCCCTTGCTCCCTAAAAGGTTTTTTCGGCATCATACACAAATGTGTCTTTGTTCTGCCCCCCGAAAATCCAGCAAAGAGAAAGCAGCCGAGAAGCAACACACTGGAGTGTGGGGTTAGATTTCCCGTGTGGATTTACCTTTGCACACCCTTGCTGATCTTAGTCTGCTCCGGTACACAAAACTGCAGGAACTGGAGTGAGTGCGATCGCAGGTGAGCCCTGAAGGAGGGGCAGGGGTTTGTCTTCCATGCACTGCAGGGTTTCCCTCCCACAGCAAGTCAAAGCAATACCTAGCAAGCAGCATTTTCCATCTGCATTTCCAGCATTAAGACACCTGCTCGTGAGCTTTTCTGTGCTTGCCAGATATTTCTTTCCGAGAGGAGCGGGATCTTTAACATCCACAAGGGTTCTGTGAGTGTGGAGTGCTGGTGTCTCCCACCAGGAAACACCCTGATTCACGTATCAATGCAAGGGAATGAGGCTATACATAACATTCCTTTCTCTGTTACAGGATTTAAAATGAGTAGCTTTAATCCCTGAACTGTGCAGGGGAAAGCAAGAATAGGTGTTGTTGTTTATGGTCTGTGAACAGGCACCGGAGTGAGATTGGTACTGGCAACACTTTTCCCCCCTGAATAATAAAGTTCTGCACATGAAGGGAAATCTGAGCATTAATATAGACCCTTTTCTTTAAGCTCCAGGACTACATTATGCATCCATATCTTGGGCCCAATAAAATGAATGGATCCTTTTAGTTTTCCTACTGTTATGGGTTTAAAACAGGCAAAGTCTTCTTTTTTTTCTACTGCAATTTAATCTAATTTTAATATTCCCCAGATAATAGTGAAATAACCGATTCTGTCCGATTCTGCCTTAGATAAAAGCATCAGCATGTTTGGAACATAAACCTTATTTTACCTTTTGTTGAGCTGCCCAATTTAGTAAGAGCAATTCAGTGCTGCATCTTAAGTGTAGTATGACTTAGAACACTGGAAGCTGCCTGGAATGTGAAAAAAGGGAATAATTTATATTTAATTGGTCTAAACCTACCTTTCCTAGGTCAATAAGAAGAGGAAAATCAGCAGCATTAATCAAGATAAAATTATCAGCTGATTAATCAGTGTTCTAATTACTGCATAGTTCTTTCCCTTTTCAGTTTTAATTACTAAACTTCATTGTCTTTTCCATATGGCCATCATGCATTCACAGTACACTTTTTCTCCTGGTGAGATCATTAATATAAAAAATGTACATTCAAGACATTACTGAAGATATAAGAAATTGCTACTGCCTACTAAGAAATTACCAAGAAAGCTGCAAATCAGCCATAGGTTATACAGGCAAAGTCTAATAAATCTACTAACACTTAAGAAAAGAGATACAGTAGAAATGCAATTATGATTATCAAATCAACCTTTGTCCTAAAGTGGGTTTGGCCAGTCTTATTTCATCAAATCTGTCTCTTGGTTGGGTCAGAAACCAATCAAAATCTGATTTAAGCTGGCACAATGAAAGGGGAGACCTCTTAAATTCACAGGGCTAACGCTGACCACACAAACACTCTCTTAGCACATTCTTTTTAGCAGAATATTTCTTCTTCCTAAGGCCCAAGTCCTCAAAGATGCTTGGGCACTTCAGATTTCAGCAGATATTAGATATTTAAATACCTTCCAAGGATTGACTCTCAAATAAGTAAATCTGCCGTGTATTGGCAGAAATATCCTGACTTATTTAGTCTCTCTGCAAGCCATAAGGAGAATGAAGAGTTGGGCATTGGCCTTCAGTGTTGGTTTTTGAGCAAGGGAGGGGTTAGAAATGTCCACAGCAGAACTGAGTTTCTGATGAAATCTCAACAGCTCACGATGTGTCAGTCTGCAGTCTCTCTCACAACTGCCTTTCTAGAGAAGTCCGGAGCTTAAGACAACGAACAGGATGTGTTCCTAGGATTTTATGGAAGGTGCACTAGTTAGGAGGTCAGCACCTACAGAATGAAGTGAGGAACTCAGAGTTCCCTGGGAAGAGCTGGTGCTTCGTCAGTGAGAGCACCCAGTTCTGTACACCTGGGAAACACACAACAGAGTCTTGCATCATTTTAATTTTTTGATGAATGCCTTAAAGCATTTCCACTGCCTGGAACTTGGCAGATTCTGTATCTGGTCTGCAAGGTCTCTTGCATCCTTCAACATGCTCTTCATCCATGATGGAAATGGTGGATTTCCACCATCCAGCTTGCAACAGTCCTCTCATTTTTAAAAAAAAAATTGTGTCCTTACCTATTTACTTTTAAAATCAGATTTTCCTGAGAAGAAGTAGTCATACCAGTTATTTAGTTAACTGATTAGTAATTGAAGGCCTAGTTTGGAAATTGTACAAGCTTCCTATGAATATTCATAAAAAATAATTAACTTGGCTTCTGATTTAGAACCCAACAACAGTTCACTTTTTTTTTTTTTTTTTTTTTTTTGATAGATGAGTTAATTATATGCCGAGGTCTAGTTGCTGGGGTTTCTTTCCTAAGTGGTGATTGACTAACTGCTGCTGGTGACAATAATCCCGGGCTGGGGAGGCTTTTTTTGTGTGCTTTGCTTTGGGCTGAGGTTTTTTGTTTGTGTGTCTTTCCCAACGTCGCTCTGCAGCTGGAGGTGGCACGTCGCCACCACCCTGCAAAGGACGTGGGTGCCCTGATGCGAAGTCCCATCCCTGCTGGACCCGCTCCGGCTTGTTTTCCTCCCCAAAGCCTTTGCAAAGGAGGATTACGAGAGGCAGATCCCCGCAGGACTCTAATTAAAATTGGCGATATGGTCAAATCTCTGCCGCCCCACAGCAACTCGCTGGCTTTTTACAAGGGCACCAAGGAGGCTGCTCAGCCCGCCCGGGCCCGGATGGGCAGCTGGCCTTCCTTTGCCTGTGGTAAACGCTGGGAAGACACTGGGATGGGCTGCCCAGGGAGGTGGGAGTCCCCATCCCTGGAGGTGTTTGAGGAAAGCCTGGACGCGGCACTCAGTGACCAGGTGGCGATCGGTCCCAGGTTGGACTCGCTGCTCTCCGAGCTCCCTTCCAACCTAAGCGACTCTGTGACAGTGTGAAGCCGAAGCCAGTTCCCCTCTCCGGGAGTCGCACAGCCCAAGGGCAAGAGCAGCGGAGCCCCGGTGCCGGGAGGGGACGGCGGGGAGGCAGAGCCCCGCTCCCGCAGCCCGGCCGCGGAGCAACGCTGCCATCTAGTGCCACCCGCGCCCTCCCCGCCTCTCGGGCTCGCTGCTCTCCGGATTTTTTTTTTTTTTTTTT
>VZTE01002773.1:961846-1227964 GCA_013397775.1 Eulacestoma nigropectus
TTTTTTTTTTTTTTTTTTTTTTTTTTTTTTTTTTCTGAAAGGTTTTTATCCCGTCAAGGAAAAACCGGCTCTTGGAAAACAACCAACTCAGTTGGAACTCGGAGATAATAATCAGTTTCTCTGGGCTTGTGAAATTGGCTCATTAAGCGTGCTTTTTAACAGAAAATATTGGAAGCGATTAAGTCTGCTTTAGTGAGTGGGCATGAAATGGCCAACCTTCGGCCACCCACAGCTCCTAGGTGCCTGGCGTCGTTTTATGCATGCAGCGTAATGTCTTTACTTGAAGTGCTGTTTATTCATCACCTGCTTATTTATCTCTTTGCATTTGGCAGGCACATCGATCAATGTTAAACTGTCACACAAGGTTATTTTTCTTTTACATAACAGCAGAGGCCTAAGGTAGTGGCATATTAAAAGTAATAACTTTCTAACTTGTAGCTCGAGATGACAGCACCATTTGTACCTGAATATATTATAGCCAGAAATTCGGGAAAAAAATATAAAAAAAGGGGGGAAAATATTAAAGAAGTTAAAAAAACGAATGATGTCTGTTAAGAATTAATGTTCTTCCAAGGTCAAAGGCTGGGAGCCAGCGTTCCCTGAGTTGCTATAATTGTGTGCCTGTGTGTGTTGTGAACGTGTCTGGTGAATGGCTCTCCACCACACAACAGATCCACCTCTGACCCATCAGGATTAACTCTAGGTCTTAACATCCCTGATAAACTCACAGGGAGACTCCTCTACACGTGCTGTTCACCACCCAGCCTGATTTATCCCATGCGAATCAGGTAGTTCTGCTTAGAAGTGGATTGATTCATCCCAATGTGTGGATCCAGACGCTCGTGTCCATGTTATGGTTGTGCAGCAGTCACCTGGAAGTCAGGCCATGCCCAGGGAAAACTCGAGCTGAATAAACAGGGAGGGGTGTAGTTATCAACAACTGTGCACAGCCATCTGAAAAACAGCAAAAAAGTCAACGTGGAAGTCTTTTCATTCTAGTTTCTCTCACCCTCACACCCCCCTTTTCTTTTTTTGGTTCTAGTATTCTGTTGCTTTCAAACACTGCCCAGCTTTGATAGACTTCCTGTCTTGGCACAGGGCCAGGCAAGCTTTCTCTGTACAAACAGGTTTTCTTTTTATTTTCAGTCCAGCCTAAAAATGCCTACAGATAGAAGAATGTCAGATCTTTTTAGTGTTGAATTTCAAAGCGGTCCTTAGAATTCTTTCCTCCCCTTGATCTCATCTTTGGATTGCAGCTTGGACTCGCTCTCTGTTTCTAAATATAAGCCGTGGACAGTGGCTTTCTAATGAAATGCTTTGATAGGCTTGTGTACATGGGAGTTAAGCACGGGGCTGTGGTGGACTCTGTGTCAGCAGCCCCGTTCGTGCTGACATGAGGCACCGCTGCTCTCCCACCGCCGCACACGTTGCTGCCAAAGCACCCTGGCTCGGAAGTGTGAATGGAGAAACGGAAGCGCTGAAGGAAGCAAGGCCATGAAATGCACTTCATGCAGATGGCATCTTGCTTTCTGGGTTGAACGGAATTTATCGTTGAGCCTGGTCTATCTTTGGATCTGTTAATTCATGTATTCATTCCTGCTCTTGGGCAGACACTTCTGTTTTATCTCATGAAGTGCAAACCTGGAAGGGAAGGAGGGGGACGCGCGTCCATTAAGAAAAGCAGCACCTCCACATGTCTATGCTCCTGGATCAATATTTGCATCAAAGTGGTTTAAATGTGTGTGGCTCTAGGGCTGTCCATTCTTTCAACCTGACCTGCAGCATTGATTAGGGCTAGTAGAAGGAAGGGAAAATAGCAAATCCGGTAAGATAAAATTAAAAAAAAAAAAAAAGCCAGGAATGTCACAGTGACTCCTGAGAAAGAAGCACTTTAAGTGCTCCCATCATTTGTATGACCTCAGCAATCCCCTTAGTTAGACACTGCCCCTCTTCACCACCCACATGTGGCACTTGTGGTTCATTTGATCGTATTTCTGAGAATAACAAAGAGGATTTCAGATTTTATCTGAACAAAGGTAAAACTTCCTTGTTTGGGATGTATGAGTTACCTCAATTCTAGATAAAATATTTACACTGATTTTTTAAAGTGCTACTTGGCTTTCTGCTTGTATATTCTAATCCATGGAAGGCACAGAGAAAGTTTGTGATGTGGATAAAAATTAACTTCTGCGTGTCTTCTTCCTGCATTAAGACTGCAAGTCTTTCCCTGCACTCCTTGGACATTACACATGCAGGGAGTGCAAGGCAATTTACACCCCGAAGAGATTCTTATCTCAAGAGGAGCACAATTAAAGCAAAGCTGCAGGACTGACCCTCAGATTTTCCTGAAGGAAGCATTTTGCTCCTTCTGTTGTTTTTCCTAAAGTATCTTCCCAATTCATTTTGAAGCACTAGAAATCGAAATCACTAAGAGAGAGGTCTCTTGGTGAAATCTTGGCTTCATTTAAATTGGCTTTACCAGGTCCAGGATTCCCCGTGAGGACTTTGCCTTTCTGTGCCTGCCGGGATTGGATGGTATCTTGTAACAAGATCAGGGCTTACCGTTTTTCCCCTTTTTTCCTTTTTTGTTTTTTATGTATAGACTGGTTTGTTTACATTTGTGTTGCAGTGGATAAATTTGAAAAGGCAAGTAACAGTCTTGGATCTGCATTTCTTTCTCTTTGGTCTCAAATAGGCTTTTGGTATTGAATTCTCTGGATGTAGGATCAGCCTTTAAACTTTGACCTGCATGTGTGATTGCTTAGGCAACAGCTAATTTTGAAGCAGAAAAGATTTAAGATCAGCTTTTTTGAGATGACTGCAATTTTTGATAAAGAGAAACAGAAAAACACAATGACAGAACATGGTATAATACATAAAACTGAGAGGGAAAAAAAAAAATGACAGCTCAGAAATTTATCATGTAAACAAAGAAGTCCAGCCTATTGAGTGGAATAAAATTGAATAAATAGAATGATCTCTCCTCCATACTCTGCAACTCCTCGGCTGGCAAAGCACTTAGCACCTACTCAGATTAAGCTGCTTGAATACAACAGTATTAAGTTAGCCTCACAAAAGAGGACTTCCAGTATTAAGAGTGATCAAAGGATTTTAGCAAGGCAGGCTTGCCCACGACCATAAAGGTCTCCCAATAAAGTAGAACTGAGCAATTAATTTACTTGACAGAATGTCTGCGAGCAGTTTGCAATTCCCCTGTATTTACTTGTTATTCAGAGTAACTTGGTGTTTTTGGGAACATTTACCCACAGAATCGATCGTGAGTGGGATTCCACGAGGATTCCATACCTGATATGTTAAATTTGGGCTGGGTTGGTTACAGCTAATTGGTCATTTCAGTCAGAGGGAGAAGCAGAAAATTAGCACGTCTAAGACATTTGCCCAAATGTTAAACCACTGTTGGCCCCATAAACCTTGCCCGCGGCACTTGGCATTTATTGTCCATTCCACTTGTCTCACTTCACGTGTCTCCCAGATATAATTTAGGGCACTGGCTGCCAGTAGCCCTGTCCTAAAGCTAATATACAGCTCCCCATAAAACAGTTCTTTCCTGACCTGGCATCGGTACCTCCTATGTTTGTTGTCTTACAGAATTTTATTATCCCCAAGGATAATGGCTCCTGCAAAATGGCTGGGGATTTCATGGCTGTCATGGCAAACACGGGCTCGGAACATGTGCTTTATATCTAAGGCAGATGGGACAATGTGCTGTACTCTGGGGGCTGGGAGGAGAAATTACGGCTCTAGGCCTTTTCCTCCTCCAGACACTGGGTTTGGGTGATATCACTCAGCCTTTGGAGGCTGGAGACTCTAGGGATTCCAGCTTGGCTTCAGGCATACCTGGAAGATAAAAATACTTCTTTTCTGGTTGCATTATATTATCAGCAGCCTGGAGAGACGCAGAGACTGGGACCACTGGAGATCCCGAGGTGTTAACAGCCGACCAGTTCTGAGGTATTTTCATCTGAAACCCAACTTCGTCGCTGTGCAGCATTTTTAATTCATGTTATTTGGCCACGCACAGCAGGTGTGAGCACTTCTGTGGAAGAACGCACAGCAAGGAGGCTACAGGCATAATAACCTCCAGAATTTTATCCAGTGTAGTTCACCAAAGTTCTCTTTTGAGGCAAAGCACCAACTTTCCTTAAAGCTGTGGTTAGCTCTTGGGAACTTAGCTTTTAAAGGAAGTCTTGCTAATATTCCTCCATGGCCTTCCTATGTTCTCTCCCTTCTCCTCCCTGAATTATTTCCTCTCTGACAGCCACATGGCAAGTGGAACATTTACTTCGGGTTTTGCAGCTGAATTTGTCCCGTGGAGTAAGTTTTAGGGTAAATGCTTCTGTGCTTGAATGGTGGTTATGGAGAGTAAAGATAACATTTAAGGGTAGAACTACTACAATGAATTCATGCTTGATTTTTCGAGAGGCCGTGTTTTGAGTCACCACCTTGTAACACCTCTTATAATTAGGTCACTTATGTAAAAATGGATATGGGTTTCTAATGTTAGACAGGCAAGCTCTGTAGCGTTGGCTCGGGTCCATTCCCATGCAAAGGTGAGGTTGCTGTGTGCGTTGCGTTCTCCAGCGCTGTGTTCTAACGCGTCCCTGCCTCTTGAGCAACGGGGCTGTCCCACTTAATGTGCTAATTCAGCTCCCTGCCTCCTGCGTGACACAGGATTCCAGAGCTGTCATTCACATTTCCTTAAAGTATGTCTAATTTCTAATTAAGCACTAAAAGAAGAAACATTTTTATCTTCCTAAGAACTCTTGCCCCTGCTTTTGGTGTAAGCATTTAACAAACTCAATGCTCAGCAACAATGATGTTTGAGAAATACAGTCAGAAAAGGGAAATTGCACTATAAAGTTTCATTACAAAGAATATCCAGTAGAAGTGTCAGTTGAGGGGGTCTCTATTTCCAAGTCAGCCTGGACCTGTGGACTTTTGAAGATCAGAATAATGTGCAGAAACTCAGTTTCTGTCTTGTGCAACCGTCTGAGATTCTGCTGGACAAATATGGCATGATAGATCAACTGCAGTTACAGCTGGCTACAACCTGCTCTTGGGAAATCTGCTGCGTTGTGTGGGCCAGGCTGATCTTTAGTGTAACACTGAGAATCATACTGGAAAAGATTACCCAAAGGATGTGGAGCATTATCCACCCCTTTGAGTCCTTAAATGATACTGAACGCTTTTCTGAAAGCAGTGCTCTAGGCAAACCCAAAACTACACTGTTTGACACGAGATTTTTGGTGTAAAATCACTGACCTAAGTTGCACAAGATTTTCCCTTGGATAGTCAGCGGGTCCTTCCATCTCTCCTGCCTGTGGCTCTAAGGGTGTGCACAGAAGCTCCCAGGAGCACGTGTGGCAGCTGCAAGTGGGGGCTTGCATTTGTAAGAATGCAAAGAATTGCCAAGTATTTGTACCCCATGATATCTGAGACAACCTAAAGGTTGTCAAGGGGCTGACAACCTGTTTGCTCAGCCCCACCAAACAGCGAGGAAGGTGAATCTTGCTGGTTGTGTGCTGCTGGCCCTGCATATACGGACCTAACCTGCTGCCCGTGCCAAAATCTTCCAAACACTACTGAGCCCCTGATCAACAAATTGTCCTTCAGCCAAGGAAGCTGTCAGCAAGCTGGCTGGCATCCAGGAAAGCCAAATCCTGTCAACAGAATGTCCTGCTGCTGTCTGAAGAGCACACCTTTACCCGTGGGGATAAGGGAACTCTGGGAAGGGTTTTGTCTATGCAGGCCAACCATCCATATAATCAGTAGTGGCCAAGTAGGAATTCTCTGTGCTGAATGAATGGATGCACAAACAAATTAAAAATAGCTAGCATCATTTTATGGCATAAATGAGAAGGGAAAAAAACATCAACCTGTAAGACAGAGCCCTCTGCAGACATGTGCCTCTGCTCTCTCCATTGCAAGAAAGCCTTGATCCCTCTCTCTGTCACACAACTTGCCTTTATGTACTTTGGATGCATCTAAACTGAGAGATTTGAATATTTTCTTGATGCTGGCTCAGCCCTACAGACAGGTTTCAGCACCCCCAGTTAAAAGTGAAGCTCCACTCTTTGTGGAGCCCTAGATGTGCGGGTTTTACTCATGGGACTCCATCATCAGCCCAGGAGATGTGGCTAATGCCCAGTCTCAGACCTTGAAAAGGGCACAGTGGCCCAGTAGTTACCAACTGGGATTTTTAAAGACTTTTGAAGCTGTGATTTGGCAGCAGGATGAGGAGCTCCATGTCTCTCTCTGCTTTTGGGAAAACCTACCTGTAGAAAAGGTGCAGCGCTTCTGTTCTTGCACAGTAGCTAAAAGGGTAACTTAAATGTTGGCTTTTGACTTTAGTGGGTACTTGCTAATGCAGAGCCATGGGAGGCAAAAGCAGTCAAGCACATAAGTGATTCAGGCTTTCTTACTCCTATTTAAACAGTTCTTGATTGAAGCCGAGAACAGGCAAACATGAAGAGATGTGTCTGATGATTCTGAACTGCTGAAAGTGCTCATTTCACCTCTGCTTCCACTAAACCAATACTTCCATTGGATATCTTTGTCATGGAGCAGGAGAAGGCAATTCTCTTTCTCCTCTGTATTTGTTAAACATAATTCTTGTTGATTTTTTCAGTTATATACTTGCATTGAAAGTGGGACAGGAGTCCTTAAGAAACTAAAAATAGTCCATATAATGATCTCAATAGGAGGGAGATTATCAAGTTGAGGAGAAAAAAGTGTAGGGAATTAAGATGTCAAGTACTGTAAAGCCGTGTTAAGAGTCACTCCATGTACTTTGGAAAAACAAGTATCCTAAATTCTCTGTAAAAAGACCAAAATGTACCTCAGCAAGGCCTCATTCAGCTGTTCTAATCTCCTTACAGTTGTGTTTGGCCCTTTTATAACATAGAAAAATTAACTGCAAATAAATTTAAGGAGGAACGTAGATAAATAATATTTAAAATGGAAATTTGAAAAAAAAAAAAAAGTATAAGAATTTGGGAGTCCTAATTCCTCTGGGAACAGATGCATATCATCATCTTCACATGCCTGAGCTACACGCCCTTAGGCTGTGAATGTCAAATACCCCTTTTATCTTCCAGCACGCTGGTATACAAATAAAGATGTTTCTATAGCAATTCCAACTTCAGGAAAAGGACAAGTGCTGACTGAATATGATCCAGGGGTTCCAGATATTAGGGTGATGCCCATTATCCGGGAGGGGGCTAGGATGTGATAGTAGCTGTTTTCAATAAAAAACACACAGAGCAAAACACATGCCCATGTAGCAAGTCTCCATTGACCTTAGCAATGCTTTTGATGCTCTCAGACTTCCAGCTCTGTGAAAATTATTGGCAATATTTCCCAACTCCTGGATGTCCAGAAAAGTTTGTGAAATTATCCGTCATCTGCACAATGGTGTGCTGGATAGAGGCTGGGGCTGGCACTCTGTTGGATCCATTTGTAATAGCAAAAGGAGTCAAGCAAAGGTGTATTTTGGCACAGACTGTTCTTTGGACTGTTCTTTGTAGTAATGATTGATGATGCCACTAGAGACATGATGCCAGGAATATTTATTAAATTTTGAACATCTGGCAAGCTCTTTAACCTGAGCAGATTGAAGGCCTCCACAGCACTGAAGGAGAAGGTTATATGTGAACTCCTTTGCGCAGGTGGTTGTGCTTTCGTTGCACACACTATAGAAGACCTCTAGTTCACGACCAACAAATTTGCTGTGGCAGCTGAAGTCCACAGATTTATCGTCAGTCAGAAGAAAAGCAAGGTTGTGCACTAGTCCAGAGCTGGAAAAGCATCTGCAAGATATAGAACCAGTGTATTAGTGTGGGTAATGGGTTTAATTTATTTTTAAGAGACTATCAGATGTCTAAGAAATCATGTGCAGAATTAAAAATACATGTTTTGCATGTGAGATTGCATCATAAATTGACACATGCATGGTATCCCACGGAATACCAGACTTAGTGTTTATTTTGCTGTAGTAATTTCCACATTAGTCTGTGGCTGTGAAACATGGACAAGTCATTGCTGGCACATCAAAGAGCTGGAAAAATTCCATCACCAGCACCTTCGAGCTATTATGCATATCAAGTTGTAGGATAAGAATCACAAATAACAAGATTTTGCAAAGAGATTGCACAAACAGTATTGAAGCAATTATTATTATAATAGCATTATTTTGCTGGACTGGACATGTCCTCTGTATTTAGGACACAAATCTCCCACAGTCTGTGTTGCACGGTAAACTTACGACAGGCAGCAGATCAGAAGTCAGGGAAAGGAGAGGCATTTGTCCAGGAAAAATCGCTCCCTGGTTGCCACACAGATGCCATCATTTGGGAAACGCAGCATCAGCTATTAATATGGAGTACTACAGTGTAGAGTGAGACATGTTGGTCAATGGAGCTGAAAAATAATTCACAACTCCAAACTTGTGAATAATTTTGCCCTTGTTGAACATCTGTGATTAAATCGCAGTCTCTTTACATGGGGTTGTACTAAATTCAATTCCGACATAAACCAAATCATCGCTGAGGAACATTTAGGCATCGTTCTCTCCGTGTCCAAGGGATGATGAAGTTCCACTTCAGGAAACCATCAGGGAGAGTGGTGTTGGAGGCAGCACTGGGTACTGGTGATGCTGCCCTCTGTCCAGCCCGTGGGATTCTAGGATTCAGGCAGGTGTGGCTCTGCTAATGGAGTGGAAATCAGGAGAGAGCGAACTGGGCTGAAAGAGAAGGAACCCTCGTGTGATGCTAAGGAAGCTCTACAGCAGCCAAAAAGAGAAGGCACAAGCTCAGCTTCCATTCTGGAAACACTGCAAGTGATTAAGCCTGGCTCCAGGAGAATGCATTTTTCTTTCCACAGCTCTCTGAGAAGGCATGGGAAGTTCATAGGGAACGGAGAGCTGCCGTCACCGGCTCCTGGGATCCCGGAGCGAAGCACACAGGGGACTGGGCTGGAGGCTTTGCCACGAGGAAGTTCCCTGTGCATCAGGATTTCTTCCCGTTTGCCCCGTTCCAGAGATCCATGCAAGAGGCCCACTGTGCACAGGCCTCCTCCCCAGCAAACAAAGGGACAAACCTTCAGGGGGGTTGTTCCCTCCTGCTTCCTTAATATGCAAACTTATAATAAAAAGGAGATTGGAGGGAAGGAAATAATCAGATCAACTGCTGTCATTTCCATTTAATTGCCGTGTTTGCCATTTCAGCACCGAGCCCTGAAATGTGCTCAAGGCAGTGGGAGAAAGGCAGCCTTTGGCTCAGTAGCTGTTCTTTAAACAGGAGTTATTCAAATCCCGAGCAAGGTGGCAGGAGCTCCGGGGGAGCTGCTGCACCAAACAGGTCAAAGGAAGAGCACAAAGCACATCTCAGAGTTTGAGACGTGGCGCTAATAAATGTAAACAAGCCAATTAGAATATATTGTTTGCTGAAATGAAACTTCAAAACCCGGGATGGTTGTACACGACCTATAGGAAATGAAGTGGAAGCAGTTCAGTGTGTGTAGAATTGATAGGCAGTTTTTATCTCGCTATCCTTTTTATCTAGAGCATCTGAAATCCAGTAAATATATTCGCTTGCCCTACTTTTGAGAGTAATTTTTCATCACATTTTCAGTAATTGGATATCACATATTTTACGGTCTTACTCTGTGTTGTTGGAATAGCCAAAAAAGGAATAAAATGATAAATTGAATTACTTTAGGTTGGGCAGTTTTTATGGGAAAGTGGGATAGACTGGATGCCTTAGGTGAAATCCTCTAGACCACGTTTGAAAACTTTTAGGCTAGTAAAAATCCCAATCATTGGCATGCAGTATTTCACCTCTGAAACAGAATATTGTTTACTGAAAGGAAAAAAAAAACTCAGCAATGTTTTAGTGTAAAACCTGTGTAGATTTTTAATGAAATATTGGAAGGAGGAAATACTTTTGTCCTGGCAAGACCTCAAGGGTGCTTTTCCTAATTTCTCAGTTCATTTTGTTCTCTTATCTAAAGTATGTAAAAGGGATTTTGTATTTCAGTTATGAAAATGTGCATATTTTATGCCACAAAAGAGAACCTTTTTTCCCTTTCCTTCCCCCCCCCCCTTTTGGTAAATATTCTTTCAGAAGAAACACAATCGATGTAGTCAGAGCTAACAAGCAGATGGATGTATTTGAATGCCATTATCTTATGTACAATGATATTATCTCTTTCATGAAAAATTCAGCAGTTTGGGCTGCTTTAGTCAAGGAGAAGGAGGAAGTAGGGAAGAAAAAATAGTGAGAAAAACATGATCAGACTTGGAATCCCTGAAGGGGTCACATTGCATCATTTAGCAGGAGAATAACCAATGCAGAAGGAGCAAAGTTGGTGGAGTTGCTGTCTGCTCTCCTTATGGCGTTCTTGGCTCCGAGCTCTCTTCAAGCCCTGCAGCTGTAGGTGGGCAGCTCTTGGGCCTGCTAAAGCATCACACCATGACATTTTTATCATCAGTCTAGGAGAAGAAAATAAATTTGCTAACAGAATATAGTTGGCAGGCTAATACTGCCTTGTCACATTCCAGACATCTCCAGGTCTGGCCTGAGCCAGGGGAAACAAGAACGAGGGCCAAGAAGTTCATGATGGACATGTTATATGAAGAACAGAAATGCATTAAAAGGGGGGGAGGCTTCTCTGCAGTAGAAATCGGGTAGACCTGGTGATTTCAGAAATGGGAGTGCTCGTGCCTATGAAATACTTACACCTGGGAGGTGGAAGGCTCTGTTTCTGTAAAATCTAATCTTAATCCTCTCTGAGGCCTTTAACATTTTATTTCCTTTTATTGAAAAAAAAAACAAAACCCAGAATTAAAACTAACACTGTTGAGGTAGAGAGTTGTGCCTTGTTCTCAGGTATCTGCTGCATCCAGTAACCTCCTGCAGCTGATCAAAACCACTTGTATGCAAAGATTTAGGTTTTGCTCTCTCTGGGAATGGCGTATGGGAATGATTCCCACTGCCATTTGGTTCCTGTGGCATTTTCTGCTCCCCAAACCCTTCCCTGTGTGCCTGCCCCCGTGGTGGTTGCGCTTGCAGGGAGAGCAGAGAAGGTGTCAGTGTCACTGCACAGTTTTCAGGGGGGAGCTGCCTGCAGAAATTTAAATTCTCACCAGGCAACTCTAGAGTTGAACCATGTCAGGAGTGGACATTTCACCCCTCAAGCTGCAGCAGCAAAGCCTGGGGTGTAACCCCTCTGCTGGGCAGCTGAGCTGGGCCCAGTGTTGGGCACAGCAGGTGAGTAAAGGCTGTGCTGGAGAATTTCACACGGACACGTTGATGTGTGACGGAAGAGTCGCTGCTCTCCGCAGCCGTGCTCCCCTCATCCTGCAGGATGAGATGATTTGCATCATCTGGTAAATTAAACTTATTTTTACTTGCCTGCCCAGTACAGCGGTGGCCCTGAAGCATGGGGTGTGTCCTCCAGAAACATCATGTTCCACAGGGTCACTCCTCCGCAGGGCATCCGTCCCATTTCACTCGGCCACATGTGTGGCAGTGTGGAATTCAGCTTTGTTTACACTAAGGGAAAGAAAAATTCAGGGAGATGAATAATTGAGAAAAGACGTTATGCAAACAGTGCAACTTCTTTGGGGTTCTGGATGTGACACGGAATGTCTTAATGATAAATGTTTATGAAAATGATTTTCGTGAGTGACCAGGATTGACTGAGCTTTCTGTAGCCCAGGTTGTGGAAGAGATGTGTAAACCCAAACTGCACCTTCAGAAGTCCTTGCCCAATATATGATGTTTACACCCAGCCATGCTGCCTTTTTCATGCTGGTTTGCCCAGGTTCAGAACATGTAAAATTAAGATTTACTTTACTGTAAGGTCTTGAATGTCATTGAGATGTTCTGATTACTAAATGGTTTCTCTTTGTTTGAATTTTATTTCAAACAGTACATCAGGCTTAAGTATAAAGGTTTTCTTAGGCAACCTTAAAATTATTATGTCTAATCAGGATTTTTTCTCCCCAAAATGCTGAGTTACTCAATTCCTGTGTCATGTCCCTTTAGAAAAATAAAAGTGTTAGTTAGGAAAATATTCAGGTCATTCCTATAAAAATAACCTCCATTTTTTCTTTTTGATGAAATGGGGTTTGTTGAAAGTGCTGGCATTTTGTGGGCTGAAAGAAAAAGTAGGACTGAAAAAATATTTAATCTAAGTTGTAAAGGAGCTTGGAACCACACCACAAGCATCATAATTAACTTTAATAATTATAAATGTAAATGCAGACAAGCCACAAGGTTTTAATGGTGTGCCACATGCTTCTGCTAATTATTTTAGAGTTTGGACACATTCAGTGCCAGCTAATTATAAACCCTGCTATGGAAATCATCTGTTTATATTAGACTTATTGATCTCTAGTGCTTAAGCAATATGAAAAGGGAAATCTACAATGCCGTACCATCTGCTTTGTATTCCTAATTGCTTTTAAAGAATCAAATATATAAATAGTCAGCTTTTTATATGTTGGGCTTCAAACTCATTCAAGAAACATGTTCTGCAAATCTAAGCGAGCAAGGAAAAGATGGAGCATTAATAATTTCTCTCTTCCTCTCCACCTTTTTCCATCCTTGGGTCTCTGCAGTTCATTGACCTCAACATGAGAGAGCAAAACCTGCATGTCCCAGAAGTCCCACATATTGGTCAAGCCAGCTGAGAAGTTGTGCAGTTTATCATTTACATCTTTTAATTGCACATTTTCTTTTACTCCTTGCCATCAAACACACCTTATGGCCATGAACATTTCTTGTTATTCCACTTAATGGATACACAAGAAGAGGGGAAGGGAAATTAATGTTCAAGCTAACGATCACCTCCTCTGGGAAGTATTTGGCTTTATGGCAGATTAAGCCTATTGGGCTGCATGATGGGCATTTGCTTGGGGGGGAAGGATGCAGACTTTGATATAGTTTTTTTCTCTCTCCTTTTTTTTTTTTAGAAGTAGCACTATTATGTATTTCACAGTCATTTCTTTGTAAAATTGCTGATTTTCATGCCGTATAAAATAACTGTTTTCAGTGCTTTAGCTGCTTGCAGTGTCACTTTTACCAGGATAGGTTCTTTTGTTAGATATTTACTGTTCCGCAACCCTTTGTTGTGGTTGAACCCTGCAGGCAGCAAAACATCACAGCCACTCCCTCACTCCCTCCTTTCAGTGGGATGGGGGAGAGAATCAGAAAAAAAAAAAAGAATAAAATTTGTAGGCTGAGATAAAGATGGTTTAATAGGACAGAAAAGGAAGGGGAAAAAAATATACAAAGCAAGTGATGCCAAGACTGTTTTGGAGCAGGGGCCCCTGACCAGCTTTCCCTCCAGTTTTCCCCCAGTTTATCCACTGCCCCTGTTATCCCAGGGTATGGAATATCCCTTTAGCCAGGTCAGCTGTCCTGGCCACGCTCCCTCACAGCTCCTTGTGCAGCTCCTCCCTGCCAGAGCACGGGAAACTCAACCGTCCTTGATTGAGTTCAGCAACAACTGAAACATCCCTGTGTTATCAACATTATCCCCATCCTAAATTCAAACCACAGCACTGCACCAGCTACTGGGAAGAAAATCAGCTCAGTCCCACCCAAACCCTTTCTTCTTCTAAAGCTGGAATTTTTTTCTAACTTTTTTTCTTTCCCAAAAATAGAAATTCTGGCATAACCGAATTGTTTTGTTCATTGTCTCATTGTGGGGTTCAGCTCTCATTACTGGGATGTCAGTCCTGGAGGAATCCTGCAGTGGACGTGAGAAGGAGAGTGAAGAAGCAGAAGGGTGGCTGGTGTGAATTGTCACAACTCTGCAGCTTGTGAAGCCCACGATGACATTTTGCATAGGACAGGAGAGTGCCCTAGGAGTGGCCGGCCCTGACAAATTGAGGAACTGGGCCAGATCCCCAGCTCGTGTCAGTTGTAGTAGCTCTGCTGAGATCCATGGAGCTGTGCCAGGCTGCACCAGCTGGGAGTCTGGCAATCGCCGGGTAAAATTAAACAAGTTAGTGCACTTGGCTGCTGCAGTTAAGGGGTCCTGAACCTCTGCTGCTTTGCCTCTTGAGGAGCTGCTCAGACAACTCCCTGCCCTCACACCCCACTCACACAGGGTGTAAATGTGTGGGGGGGGCACGGTGGGACAGAGTCTGTCCTTAAAAACACACCTCAGAGCTGTGTTTGTGGGTGAGGATCACTCTTCCTGGAAATTCCATTCTTGTGGTTCCTGTGTTTGTTAAATGGCTCTGCTTTAGCCTGGCACTTGGAAAGAAAAGTCTGCCAGTTATGGCTTTATGCTTATCCTTTCCCAGTGCGCATGCACACCCTCATTTGAATCTCTCTGAGTGCACATTAGTAGTCTGGGATTCTATTATTATCAGAGTTTATTATAATTAGGGCTCCTAGTTTTCTGCAATTCAGCAGGGAAAGAAGCACAGCTTAAATTTTGGTTTTAAAATTCAGGCTTCTTCCCAAAAGTGAGGCACCAAGCAAAGGAGCAACACTGGAAGAGGCTTTCAAATGACCTTTCTGGTAAATCTCACATTTATAGTGAGCAATGTAATTTGGAAGCTTTTAGAGAGCTCACCAAACTCCTGGTCTGTATTTTCAGACAATGGTCACCTTTCCTTTTTACCTACCACCATAAACAGTGACAGTGAGAACCACTGACCATGTAGCATCATCCTCGTGTTCTCCTGGTGATGGGGAGCAAGTAACAGAGTGTGGAAGGATGGGTTTTCCTTGGTGACAGTGCAGGGCGCTCTGTGACAATAAGGGATTTGGTTTGGTAGCTTGCAATGGCCAGAGCCTCTGATGCTGTATGGAGAGGAAAATATCTCTGTCATCTCAGAGGCTTTCATCTTGTGGTGCTGTTCCGAGTGCATCCAGCATCACTGCACCTTCCCTAAGGAAAAGCCAGGCCTCCAGTGGAGACACAGCAGGGCAGAACAAGCACAAGTGTCTTCCTTTCTGAGGATGGACATGGGAAGGTTTATTGGTTTTTTCTACTCACAGACACCAAATATAATTATTATGACCTATTCTTGTTCAGGTTCTCTCTTGGAAATCATCACCAGAGCCAGTGATGATCTGTCTACATGCAGTGTTTAACTTCTCCAGAATGTAAATGTTATACCTCTTCTGCAGTACTTTCAGAGGGCTTTCCTGGTGCCATTAGCATTTTAACATTATTATTAAGAACGGGATTACTCACTCTGTGCCTTGGATGGCTAGGAAAATGAAAGTGAAATGTCAGATGCAATTAGGAGAGATGCCACCTCCTGTATTCCCTGGGCTGCTTTGTTTGTCGCCTTCCCGTACGACCCCCACTGGGAGTAAAACCTGCAGTAGTCCTCAATGAAGTTGTCATGGATGAAGCTTATGCTGTAAGCGCAGCTCTGGTGTGGTCTGGATGACTTTAAAGATCATGGAAAGCACCTAATATTTCATCCAAAATGTAAGCGGAAAAGAATTAACTCCATAGTTTTATTGGATAAGGAAAAAACAATTCTGTGCTTTCAATAGCCTTCAGCTATAGCTCCAGGTACTGTGATGTTAAATAATTTAGTCTGAACTTGCCAGCAGTGGGAATTATTACTATTGCAGAGGCAACATTTGATGGACAATGTTGGAGCCGGAAATGGTTGTTTTTGAAGCTGCTCTTGCCTGGACAAAAGGAATTTGCTCTCTGGATTGAGGTGGCAGCTTTGCCCTTGGATGACACGAGTCCTCACCCCTCAGCCAAATCACAGGCATCCAGTGTATAGCCTGGAATGCCGGATTAGTGCCTGAAGGCTCTGCCAGAACCCCGCAAGTCCAGATAGCTTCAACCATGTCGTAACTACACGGCTTTGTAACCTCCCGGGGTGAGGATATGGAGTTTGGGACGGAGATGGATCCGTCTCCTTGCACCTGAATGTCATATTCTCCTCAGAGCAAATGGATGGGCTTTTGTGTGGAGACTGCCATAAACACAGTAAAAACTCTGGTTTTTGGCAAGCAGAAGCTGTTTAAGAACTGAACTAAACTGCTGTAAAACAATAATTTGAAGGAGTAAACCAGTGCTAACCTGCATGGCAAGTTTCAGCCGATGCGCTGGGAAATGGCAAAGACATTAAACTCCCCTAAGATAAGGGTTATAATAGGAACTTCAGTGACCCTCCAGTACAGTGGGGCTTCTGTGCTACTGTAATTAGGGTTATTGCAATGAAGTCCGGCATATAAATGTTAATATTCTGCTCATTAAAACAGTTCTTTTCCGAGAATTAAGGATTCTGCATTTTACATTCATAAAGTGAATAATATAAACTTAACTTGCGGTTGCTTTGATTATGTGTTGGAAAGAGTTAAAATTCTCTATGTAGATCACTGTAGTTTTATTATGTAAGATGACCTTAGGAACTGTCATCCCCCTTGAATTTATACAAAGAATTCAAAGTAAAGGTTTTCTAGGTTACACTTCTTTTTTCAACCCTTTGTCCTGTCAGCTCAGTCCTAGATATCTTCATCTGCCGACATGCCCAGATGTGCAATGAATGTTGATTTGAGCTGGCCCCTCAACCCCTCCCTGCTGGTGTCATTAAAACCAGGGAGGTAGCTGCTCCCCTGGCATCTTTGGCAAGGCTTGGCTTTACACTGTGGACTAAATTATTGATGAAGAGCACTTCTGTCGCAGTGTGTTTTACCCACCTTTAAATGAAACAGTGCGGATAGAGCTGTCATTGCCTCCTCACTCCCTGCAACTTCTACATGACATTTATGATGTGGTTCAGATTGCACTGAAGCAATTAATTTCCAGTAGAGCCTGCACTCAGAATGAAGTTCCCTGACAATTACCAAGGGCTGGATTTTCAGGGAGCACACCACACAGTCATTGATACGGTATACAAAAGAAAACATCACAATACGCTGCAAAGGTTTGTTGGTCTTTTTTTTCCCTGAATCTGATGCTTAGTGCCTGAACACCCTTTTCACACCAATAACTTTTCCTAACAATGTGGATGAAACCTGGTGTTCAGCCCCGTGTTTGGGCCTGATCCTGCTGTGTGCTGAGTGCCTCCAGATCCTGCAGCAGTCAGCAGGACCCAAGTTTTGCCATCTGTTAAGAAAAGCCTTACCAAAATGCTTGTCATTTTTGGTGAGAGACAGCCAATATCTTCACATCAGACATCTGTCTGCACCTGGAAGCAAAGCCTGTTTGTAATTCTGCGTTCAGCCATTTGAGCGGTGCTGGTGCTGTAGGAGCTGCTCTTTTATATCTCTTCTAGCTGCTGTCTGAACACAAGGATGGGTTTTTCTGGGAAGAAGGTGTGCTCCTTGCCTAGGGTTTGTGTAGGATAAAGAACAGAATAGGTTTTGTTTATATAGGTTGTTTTCCTCATACTTAAAAGTCTTCCCAAGACCTTGACAGTGAGTTTGCCAGGTGAACCATCTCCCAGTCTCCCCAGTGATGAGGATTTTGTTCAGCTTTGGGATTTACAACCCATTTTATTGTAGAAGGGAACGGTGACCCGAGCATGGGACTAGATCTTCTACTTCTCTTGTCATGGAGCCACCAACTTCCAGAGTAGCTCCCAGAGCTGGACGGGAGTAGCCATGGGTTTGTATTTTAGTTGAAGCACAGCCAGCTCTGATGACAGAGCTGTCAAACTAACACGAGGTGAGAATTTGCACTTGCACCTCTGCATCAGGGTGATGGGCACTTCAGGAATGCACAGACAAAAATACAGACAGGATATTGATGGGTAAACTAATGTGTGGACTTGTACTTACAAGCTCAGGCTCAGAGGTGAATATTCTGACAACTGAAACGTTTTGACACAAGTTCTTATTAAGAAAACGTGTGAACCAGTTTGGATGAAATCGAAAATGTCTTTACCCAGACCAGGAAACAATCTGCTGGAGACTTGGAAAGAGCTGCCTGTCCTACTGTCCTGGTTTTCCTGCAGCACCTCGTGGGGTTGTAATACCTGAAGGTGAGCCTATGAAATGTGCTCCAGTGTGTTTTGGCCCAGGGGATACTGTGGTGTGAGCACTAAGCTCAGAAGTGAATGGATTTAGGAGCCTCTCTTTAACATAGCCTTTAAAATTCTAACTGTACTGCAGATGCCTGGTATTTTTTTTCCAAATGATATTTGAATTTCCTTCGAGGAAGAGACACTGGGAATAAATCAAGTGAAGGGATTTTTTTTCCCATGCCATCACTCAAAAAACCGTCTCAAAAAGCACCCAATGCCTCCATCCCCCAGACTAATTCAGATTAGGATTCAGAGTGGCAGAGAATCTGGAATATTTTGAGGGAAAGGCTACCTTCCTTCTCCCAACAGGGAAGCACTTCCCCAGTAGTTTGGTCTCAGTTTTGTGGTGAGCTAAATGTGTCTGTAAATAGCGCGCAGAGTTGTTGGTGTGGCTGCACTACTGCAAGCTGCCTTCAAAAGTCTCTTTAGTATCTACCAGGTGTCTGAGGAACTACTGTTGGAATTGTTGGAGCCAGAATAAGATCCTGTAAAAACTGAGTAAGGAATCTGGCGTGTTCTTCGTACTTGAGTGAAGCCTCCCTTTTAATGATCTCACCACCGTTTAGCAGTCGAGGTTAAGCACAAAGTCTTGTGGGATGCATTGAGGGATTATGTCAGAGAATGAGGAATACTTATACAGGAATTTTAGGAGAGTAAGCACCCTTTAAGGAGCGTTTCAAAACTCCTGTAGATATTTATGATCTCTTTGAGAAAGCCCTGGTCTTGCTGTTTGTTCTTTAAGACACTCTGGGGATGAACTGCCTCAAAGAAACCCTGATTAGTTTAGTCCCTCTCCTTTTTTTCCCTCTCCTTTTTTTTAGTTTTTTTTTTTTAAAAATAAACCAGGAATTTATCATCATGCCTACTTCTGCAAAGTAGTATTGTAGTGTTGTAGGTCTGATATACATTTTTCATGTAAAAACACAACCTGTCAATCGACATTTTCAAACTCCAGTGTCTCTACTTAGCAATGTAAATAAAGCTGCATTATTTTCAGAGGCTTAGGAACTATGAGGGATAAGGTACAGAAGGAAGGAATCACCACGTGTGTGAAGAAATAGCAGCTCCAGGTTTTTTAAGGGAACAGGTTAAAATTTCTTTTTGAGTGAAAGTTAATATATTTAAATACACGTGGGCAAATTCCCTTGTCTCCTGGAGAGTTAGGACACGACTCTGTGCTCTGCAGCAGCACTTTTCTGCTGGTGCTGCAAATGTGCTTTGTACCCATGTTAAAGGATGCTGCTCCAAAGCAGAGAATTAGACCTCGGCATGTAAAATAGGGAGATGATGCAAAGCAATTTGAGTAGGAAATCCTGGGACATTAGTGATGCTCCAAGTGCAGATTTTAATATGGATTTAACTGCAGAGCTGCTACTGAGGCCTCGGTAATGTTATTTTAAGGTTAATTTGGAAGCCTCGTTCAAGGTTTTGGCTGCCTAACAGCCACTGTCATTAGTGAGAGTCGCATGGTTGAGTTCCTGCCCTGGAAATCTCCCTCTCTCCAGTTGTTTATGTACATAGAAATAAATGAGCAAATAGACCATTCTTTGAGGAGACAATTTGGTGTATAATAACACATTAATGTTCTAATCCAGTCATCTGTACTCCCACAAGGCAGGCAAAGGAGCCTCAGATCTGAGTTCTGAACCTTTTCTTAATGACAGATTTCTTTGGTCAGAAGCAAGTCAAGCTCTCCCTTTGTCATCCTGGCTTATTTTTCAGTCTTGCTGTCTTTCCACAAGACAGCAGTGAGAGATTGCTATGAAACTAATTAATGTCTGACAGACAGATTGAACCAAATATCCAAAGGATTCAGACTATAGTTCATTCCCCTTTACAAAGCAGAATACCACGAGGCAAGAAACATATAGATGACATTATTATACTAACAAATAGCTGAGGGAATTTTCTTGCTCATTTTATCCAAATTAGACAATTTAAGACAATTATGGTTAAACTCCCCTCCCAGACTGCAGCTCGGTTACCTTGATGTGTTGGTGGTTGTAAAGAGATACATATGAAATATTACCTAGGAGGGAAGCTGTGTGCTTTAGTGGACCTCTATTGTCTCTCAGACTGCGACCACAAGGGAGAAATAAGGGTCATGTGTCATATATGCATAGCCAAAGTATAGAAGATTTATGACTTAGTGAATATGTAGATACGCTGGTGTTCTTGACCAGGCTGTGGAAGCTGTCCTTGAGTGTGTCTGAGGTTTTGCTGCTAAAAAAAAAAATACTTCAAAGCAAGAAAGAGACAAACAATTACACACACAGAGTCTTGGAACACTTGGGCAGTGTTCTCTGCAATCGCAAAAATAATGACTGCTCATCCTGGTCTCTTGGGGGGGAAATTTCCATATTTTTGCTTTCGAGGCACTTTCAAAGCCATTTACTGCCATAATTCATACACCGCTGGATTAAGAACCATATGCCTCTTAAAATCAGCAAGAGGCTATGTAGAGGATTTGCTGATTTAAGGAAAAGGCAAAAATAAAAATAAAATAGGCAGATTGAGACCTACTTTTACTTCAAAGGATATAATCATACCAGTTTGGCAGTCCACTCATTAAGAAATAGTTCCTGATTAATTGCAGAGTGACAACAAAAAATAGCAAACCGCAGTGTGTTGACCACTGCATTTAGTTTTGTCCTTACTGTGGTGTCTGTGGGTCACCAGTTACCCATCACTGTTGGCAGTTCATTCAACACAAGCTGTATCCAGGGGATGAAGCAGTGCTGGTGGATCAGGAAGGGAACATTGCATCTGCAAAACAGAAATCAGGGAAGGTCCTGTGGCATCAGCTCTGAGGGATCACAGTTTGCTACATTCGATCACAGCACGATGCAAACTCACTGCACTTCTCAGCAGAACATGCACGGATTTCACTGCTCTGAAGTAAAATACCTCCAAATTCTACAATTCCTAATCTTTTCTGCAAAGGGAAGTGGAAAGAAAATCTGTTTTCTCTTCATGATCTTGATGGCTTTTTCTAAAACAAACTTGCCCAATGTTAACACCATTCCCAGTGGACAATATGACATTAAAATAAAATCTGCATCAATGCTGAGAACACGGGTGCAGATACAGGATTTGTGTATTCTTGGCTAAATTGTAGTTAATAACTTTTCCTAAACTTGTTGCTGATTTTTCTGTAGCAAGTTTTTTTGGGTTGTTTATTTGCTATACCCCAGCACTCTTAAATTAAGACAGGTTTGTTCCTGCTTAACTAAAGGCCTTTCCTGCATCAAAATAGACTCTAATGTTTGACACACTTCTTCCTGGACAAAGTCAGGCTGGCTGGACAGACAGAAATTTAAAGGCACATTCCTCTTTCCTTTGTGGTGATACTGCTGTCAGTGGTAGGAAAAAGGGAAATATGAGAACATGATGGGATTCCTGTCAATGCTGGCTGTGTCTCCTAGGTAAGGCCCCTGTTCAGTCCACTGTTGGTTTTTGGGTCAACACAGTAACTTCTTGAACTGAATATTTTGTAGAGAGAACCTTGTTTATGTCCCTCTTTAGTTTTAGTGCCTGGATAGAAGCTCTTGGGGAACATTTGCGAGAAGCTGCATTGATTTCCCATTTCTCAGAAGGCCTCACCTGGAGCCTTTCATCCTGTTTGGGGCAGCGCAATTTGGGAAGGATTTGAATCAGTAGGACACAGTTTAGAGGAGAACAGGGAGGATAAATCAGAACCCCAGAAAATGTGGCCCACAAAGATTAAAAGAAATGGGTTACTGAGCTTGAGGCACTGATGTCTGGGAGCAAGACTGTTCTTTTCAGATACATGAATCTCCCTGTCTGTGCTGGACAAAGCAATGGACTGAAAGTAGCAAGATCCAGGCTGGATTTTAAAAAAGCCTTCCTGGTCGGGGAGGTTATAGCAGCACTGGAGGAGGTGGCTGGAGTCCCTTTTACTGTGTCCTGCCTGAAGCAGGTAGAGGAACACCTGGTAGAAAGAATTGTAATTTGCTTTCAAAGGAAAAATGACCTTTAAGTCTCAGAGTCTTTTCCCACAGTGTGATTCTGGATCTCTCCATGCAGGTCCTGAAACTGCTGTTATTATACAGTATATTATAGTATTCCTGCCAAGAGGTCATATAAATGAAGAATTTCCTGCTTCCCCTCCTTTTCCTGGAAAGATGCTATCAGTAGCTGGAAAACCTCATAACAAAATTGATTTGAGTAAAGGCTGTTTGCTTTTTGGAATTTTTGTAGGGGCCAACAGGTTCAAAAGCATCTAGAAAAGAAATTTTTTGCTCGTTTTTCATCATTCATTTCTTTTTTGAGGTCTTAAAAGCTTAAAAGAAACCTGGCCTAAAACTCCATGCTTCCCATCCCCTTGGCAGAAGTATAGGAGATCCGAGGATATTGACTGAACAAGCCCCCCGAATACAAGCCTCGGAATTCACGTTTTACTCCTGTTTGAAAGAGCAAACAATCGCGTCTGCAATAATGTAAATTTTGCTTTCATTATGACTGTACTCCCGCGAGCTAATTACATTTCAGACACAAAGCCTGTCAACTTTCCTGCTCTGTGGTGATAAAGGAACCTGCTGGCTAAAATAGCCACCACTCATGTGTTATTTCAGGAAATATCTAGCCAACTGTGGGAGAGAGTCCTTGTTTTTGTGTTGAACTAAGGAAACAAACCAGGAAAACTCCAGTAGTTACACTAAATGTAAGTGGCCATAATAATCAATATGATTGGACAGCATAGTTTAAAATTAATCACAGTCTTTGTTTAAGGAACCTGTCTGGTTTTGCCTAGCATGTTCTTTTTCATATTTATTGAGAATACCGACTGAAATTGAGACCCTTTCCTCTGGGATTTAAGGCTGCATGTTTTCCTTTGCAGCCAGGGTGGGCTGGAGCTGTTCCAGAGCTGTGCAAGAGTGGCTTAATTTCCTCCCAGCTGATGTGCTAGAGGTTATCACCCTAACCAGCTTAACCAGCTGTCCAAGGAGAAAAAGAACATTCCATCAGTCCTTCTGCAATTCAGTGCTCATGCACCCACTCAGTTTGGAGATCTATTTTAACTAAACCATCTGATTTTTTTTCTCTTTTTTTTTTTCCTCCAGCTAAGCAAGTAAGAGCACTCCCAGAGTTTGATTTGCCAGCTGAAATGTGAAAGTGACATGGAGCAGAGGGGTGATGAACAGCCCAACAAACCAGGGGTGAAGGCAGCATCTTTCCCTGCGCAGCCCTTCCCATAATACGCTTCTGGGAGGAACATAAAGGCGCTTCCAGAGGTAGGTTTAGAGGCCCAGCTGACAGGTGCTGACTTGTTTAGCTGCTGTGCCTTGATTGCATTTGATTGTGTGCCCATAACCTGAGCAGATTCCAGAAAGGAGGCACATTCTGCTTATTTCAAGTTCCTCGTGCAATACATCACAGGTTAGGGGTGGAGCTTGGCCTCGCTGCAGTACTCGGGGTGAGGAGGGAACTCCAGGGAGTGTGAAGGAGGTTCTGAGGGGAGCTGGCACTTTCCTGCCTGTCCTGGGCCATGTGACAGGACAGGACATTCTGTTCTTTTGGTTGCTGTTGGTGTTGAGCTGTAATTTGGAGGAGGTGCCCACCCCCAAGGCATTGTAGCTTCTGTCTCCACACCTGGCCAGGGGCTGGGGAGCTACAGGGGTTGTCTGAAATGGAGGGACAGGCTGGGAGGTGGGAGCAGATGGGAGGAGAGGGGGGATGAATTCTTATTTAGCTGCCCCCAGTAGGTGAACAGCAGATTTAGGAAGGTGCCCTTTCCATCAAGAAGCTGATGGGAGTCAGCCCTTCTGAACAGCTGTGTGACCCTGCCAGTTACTAAACACCGCATCTTTCTCATTCAGTTATCAGCACTAAGGGTGATACAAGATCAGGGAGGTCAAGGTCCTCTCTGATTATTTAACTTAAACCCTTGTTGGTAGTTTCAAACCTTCTCCATGTTTTATCATGCTGTTCACAACCTCATGTCCATTAACTTCAGCTTCATGAAGTCCTCAAAGCCTGTGCATAACCAGTATCACAGTCACATGGAAATATTGGCTTCCTGCAAGGCTTTTTCCATGGGGAATGGTCACCCACAAAGGTCTCCATTGCACTGACAGGAGCATCCTCATGGGTACGTGTCAGAAATATGCCCTGGAAGGTCATAGTTCATGGTTTTCAGGACATCTCTGCTTTGCTGATCAACATGCAAGTGCCTTCTTCAGTGGGACAACACTCCTTTATCCTGGGGACAATCTGTCCCAAAGGACTGAGGAGGTAGGACTATAAAATCAAGTTTTACTCTGCTTCTAAATAGCACACTTGCTCCCTTTATTTATGAAATGAGTCTAAAAGCTTAGGTCAATATGCAGGTATCCTGTTAAGTAGTGCTTGGTTGAACACTTTCTTCATTGAACAGTTGTTCGGAACATGCTTGGTGTTTTGAGAGACAATGGTGAGGACACGGCGGCCTGAAAGTGCCCTAATAATGCAAAGTCATTTATTCCATACATTTTCATGAGTATTTTTGATTATGCATTGCACACGTTCTAAATACATAATTACACGCTGTCCTGACCGATTGAGTAAATAATACATTTAAAAAAAAAAAAAGTATGAATATTTAACAAATGGAGTGCAATGGCTTCAATGTGGGGAACACAACACAGGTTTAAAAAACCTGCATAATTATGCACTTAACCAAGACATGAGGACAGTTCCTCTAGAGCCACTCTGGCCTGTCAAGTAAATAATATGCATTTTACAAAACCAACTAATTATGGATTTACCCACGGGACTGTAAAAGATCTGAAGATGCAGGTAAGTAATATGCACTTTATAGCTAACCATGCGTGGGGAATTTAATTTAATTAAAAACCTGGTGGGTAAAGAAAGAATAATCCAATAATGCCAATGATCTCTCCAAAGCCAGGACATTCAACCCAAGTTACCTCCTGTAGCATCTTGATAAAGTCAATACACCAGTGCAAAATATCCAAGACTGGGATTCGTGTGGGTGGAAGTATTTTTGTTGAAGGAGATCTTATTGCTTTCCTAAAGTTCTCCATGATTCAAAGTGTCTCTTCTGGCCTCAGGAGTGCCAGCTCAGGGCTCCCCTTTGGGATTACGTTGTGGGATCAGGGGTACGGCGTGTCCAACATCTGCCTTTGGTCACACTTTGCCATTTTTCCCAGAGATCTTTATATGAGATTGACTACAGGCCTCATTAGGGGAAAAAGAAAAAAGACGAGAAAACTGGGTTCATATTTGTTTTTATTAATATGCATTTCTCAAGGTGCTGGAGGAATCTTTTAGTCTGTTTAGGGGGTTACAAAGATGACTTGTTATAAACTGAACCACTAGAAAAGAAACACTAAGGTTTGAATGCTCCATCATGTGTCTCTTTTGGAAATAGGTTATAGAGAAAAGAGGGCAAAAGGTGCCATCGAGACTTTTAAAGAGTTTTGAAGGAGAAAAACATTCTGAGCTTAATCCTGCCAAGTCCCAAGAACATTGTGTGCACCTGAGTGTGTCACTAATCCTCTCTACACCACTGCACAAAAACTGGTGCCCAAGGAAGACTGACGTTTGAGCAGGCTCCCTTACAAGTTATCAAACCAGGTGAAATTGCAGTTAGGAGTGTTAATTAGGGTAAATGAGTAGAGCATGTGTCTGTATGTGCATACACACACACTTGGAGGTATTAACCAGGGATTTCTTCACTGAAGGCTTTACCAGGCGAGTCTGAAAGGCTGCAGCCAGCACATTTCCTTAGGAAACAGTCCCTCAGCAAAAAAGCCCTGAACAGTTAATGGTGACCCATCCTTACTATTTCTCAAACAGGACACAAAGCAATTTTGTGTTTGTTTGTTTCTTTAGTATTCTTTTTTTTTCCTAGCATCTTAAAAACAATGTCGGGACCCCGGTCCCCCCTCAGACTGCTGGGTG
Organism: Eulacestoma nigropectus; assembly: GCA_013397775.1. NCBI lineage: Eukaryota > Metazoa > Chordata > Aves > Passeriformes > Eulacestoma > Eulacestoma nigropectus. Next base: position 987,816 of record VZTE01002773.1, read on the forward strand.
ATACACAAACATGCTGTCTGAGATTCCCCCCCAGTTTTATACTCCAGAGTTGTGTTCTGAATATAAATCCCTGCCAGCTATTGAGATCACAAGTATGAAATCTGAAACTGCTGGTTCTATGATGATAAAGGGACATGCTCTTTAAAGGAACCCAGTTTTGCTGCGAGCAATGAACATGGGATGTGGAAAGAGACCTAGATTTGAAGTAGAGTTTGAAATGCTGCAGGGGTTCTATTACATCCTTCTAACACTCTTCTCCCTTGGTCAGATAGAGGCTTTTTTTCGTTGTTTGTGTGTTTACTTTGAGAATGATAGATTGGAAAACTTCTATTAACCCTCTTCTCCTTGGCTCCCTTTCTGTCCCCACCTGTCCCCATCACCCACTCCCCAGCTTTTATGGAACACAGTGGTTCTGTCTGGGATCTGAAGAACTGTATTGTTTAGCCACAAACTCATCTTCTCCAGCTTTTTCTCTTTCCTATAAAATACACCATTCTTTTTAAAATGCAGAGTGGATTTGTGGTATTTGATTACCTACTGAAACCAGATCAGAAATTTATTATTAGGAAATCAAGTTTCATGCTAGGAGAGACTGGAGCACAGTCAAATTAACAACCTGGTTTGTATTTTAACTATGTTATGGTCTCACCATTCTGCTTATGTTTCTTACAAAAAACCCTCAAAAAAAAAAAAAGAAAAGCCCAAACCCACAATTGCTGTTTATTGCTTAGAAATAGCTGCTTTTGCTTCAGATACTTGAGAAAGCAGAGCAATGAAATAAGCTCGTGGCAAGCTGTGAGGGTTTCAGGACCAAACATTGCAAATAAAACTCACCTGGAGCTTTTGAGGAGTGAAAGATCAAGACTGCAGTGAACAATTTCTTGCCAGCAATTGCCTTGACCGTTGGGTCAGCATTGGAAAAATAATATGATAATCTTCACATTAACTTCAGTAGTTTCCTTTGTGCCAATTGCTCCTATTGTGGCTGTGCTCAGCTAAGCTGGCATGACGGGAGCTCTGCTACTGGACTGCTTCAGAGGAGACTTGCTTGAGTTCTCAAGCAAGGTGAATAGGACTTGGGGAATCTGACAAAAATGTTTTATCTGAGCTGTTCTCTTAATTAAATTAGTCCCATTCCAATAGCCAGCTGAATAGTGATGTCAAGGAGGAGACAGCCACCTTACGAAACCTCTCCTGTAAAACTTACTGTATTTTTAGATTTCTTGGATTCTTTCAGTGCCATCTGTGGCTCACACATCACATTCTTCACCATGCCATTACCTTCCAGAAGTAGATGAAAAATCAGAAATTATTTTTATCTAGGTCAGAAAGGGAGTATGCTGAGAAAATTCCTTTGTGAAGGGAGAAATCAAGCCATGGCACAATATTAGGGAACACGGGACTCATTAATTTAGACACTCTTTTAATATTCACGGTTTAGTAGCAGCATGTCAGGATCATAGGGCAACCAGTGCTGATGTTATTGCTGCTTTAAAAAAATTCTTGCCTCTGCTCCAGGCAGTTTAAGAAACGTTTTTGGTTCTTTGCTTCTCTGATGGCCAAATCCTGCTCTCTCTGCCTGTTGGGAAGCTCTTCAAGGATTGGTACCTTTTGCTCCCTGATTAAGACCCACAGGAATTGTCCCTGAGACTCTTAGGTTGTGTGTGAGGAGGTTTCATAGGCCTGAGCAAAGAAATCGTGGGGATTTTTTTTCCCCTAAGCTTTCTTCCAATAATTCAGAGGGAATTGGAATAAAATTAGTGTGGGATTGTCGTGCGGCAGAGGGGAGAGCTGTGCGAGCACAGGGCTGGCCAGCGGTGCGGAGCGGCTGTTCCGTAGAGTGTGAGTGCCCTCTGCTGCACAGCCTGCTGAGCTCTTGGGCTGGGCCTCCCAACAAAGGTACAACCCGCAAAAAAAGCTGTTTCCCCTTCTCATGCACAGTGACGGATGCACCAGAACTTTTTAGGGAACGGGCCACATTCCAAGCTCAGAGTCGGTGGTGCCGTCAGTCAGGGGAATTCACTGCATCGACACCTACTGTAAATATCAGAATATTTAATGAACATTCACAGAGGTAATTTCCAGAGCTGTTGTAACAAGCTGGGTGAATAAATCCAGTATCTATATGTGAATAAAGTGAAATGCTTTGAAGTACTTAAAAGTAAATTTTAATATATTCCCTTAGTGCTCAGGTCATTTATGGTCATAGTTCCTAACTCATTTATTCAGAACAGAATTTAAAGCGAAGAAAAAAAAATAATTTAAGTTCTTCAGGTGGAGCTTCTATAAAATCTAGCAAATCAATTTTAGATAAAGTATTTTAGCTATTAAGTATTCATATTATTTTGTGCTTCTCCATATAACTTATACTGACAGCAGCTTTTATGGAATACTAATATTCTCTCACACACATTGCATATCTAAAGCTACTAATTACAAATCACATTTTACACAGGCTTTGAAAAGGAAGCTCCAATACTTTGTAGAATATTCTTTTAAATAGCCTGGTACAATATTAAATAATCATTAGACAAAGATTATTATAAAATCAGGCTGCCAAATTACTGACTTTGTGTTTTCTGCAGCCCTAATCTTTTATTTCTTCCTCGAGCAAAACTGCCACTGATTTGAAAAATGCAAGATTTAGGTCTATGGCAGGAAAGTGGAACATCCCTAAGATGTAGCTGGGGATGGTATTTCAGTATTATCCAAAAATTGGGTGCAGATTGTATTTTGGGAATCTACAACTGGGAGACTTTGCCAGGTGGTCCATGGACATCAATAGGATGGATGTAAAGTGCCTTCAGCTACACTTGGACTGTCAGCTGGAAACAGCTTTGAAGTGAATTCCAGCTTTATAATAAACAGCATTTTGGAATGTGCTGTAAGGGACAGTTCTTCACCTCTGAGGCTGCTGCTTCTGTGGGATCCATGGAAAAATGCAGCCTGTGTTACGCTGCACTGAAGGGAAGCTGCTCCCACGGTATCTCATGGTGACATCTTTTGAGTCACTCAAAATGCCTCCAGTGTTTTTCTTTCTCAAGTTCAGCATTGTTCTGGACAGAGCCTTAAGCAATTTGAAACATCACCATGAAATTAATGCCATGGAAAATCAATATAATTGTAGTATAACCCCACAGAAGTTAGCTTGAACGTGCTGTAGAATGGACTGGAAGGAGCAGCCCATGAGTAGTGCAGGTGGCACAATCCATCTGTGCCTCCTGACACCTCAGTTCAAATACGTATTTGTTTTGCTGGCTCATATCAGTATTTTCTCATGCTGCCCACAATGATGTAAATCTGAACTAATTTAGGAGTCGCCACAGAAGAAATGTGCACTGCAAAGCTCTGCAAATCAGCACTGAGGGGCCTTGACAAAGCCATGGGTGGTAAATTCCCACGCAGATATATCTTCCCTGTATCTTCCCCTGCTCCGTGCCATTGTTGTGGTGCTTCCACTAGGATTGAAACTCACCTCAAATCTTGCAGATAAATCAAATTCATAACCCTAAGTGGGTATGCAATTCCATGGAGAACAGGCCTGACAAAGACAGTGAGGCTGTTGTAAATACAGTTGTGAGGCAGCCGCTAGCCCAGGGCTTTCCTTTAATGCTCCTGCTACTGCAGTCTGACTTCGGCACAAATTCCGCCCTGGTACAGGCAGGAGCTCGAGAGCCACAGGAGATCCTGGGCTGATGAGACTCTCTCAGCACTGTTTGCTGACTTCCTGGGGAATGCCAGCAAGTCCTGCCCTCAGAGCCTGCAGAGAAAGGCACCAATTTGTGGCCAAGCTGAAGGCTGGGACAAAACTAGAAGGAATGATGTTCAGTCCAGGACTGTGCTGAGAACTGGCTGAAAACAGGAAATGCTGTGATCTTGGGTGCTGGCATTTCCATGAGCTGGTAGGCAATAAAGGCATGGCAGAGGAGGTTTTAACTTTCAATTCCATCCCTGGTGACTTCATAATGCAAGTGAATCCTGTCTGTTTGGATAGCAGATCCCTAGAACAGACCTCTTAAATCTCATGTCTTACAAAGTGAGAATTTTAAGAGCAAGACTTAAAATCAAAAGATTTTCTTGAGTGTTGAGGTTCAGCCCTTTGTCTGAAATAGATGTCTGGATCCAGGCTCTGTTTAATAACCTTGGCCTTCTTATAAACACCGTTTGTCTTTTCTGTGTAAAAGCATCTCTACGGGTGGCCATGAGTGATCAGAGCTCCCAAGAGCCACCATTACCCTGTGCCATGAGTCACGGAGTCACCTGGCTGTTGTTTAAGCCCTTTCCCCTGCACATCTGCCACCCCTCCTCACACCTCATTTTTGGCTGTGAAGGTTGGGGAGTGGCTCTCAGGAGAGCTCCTGGGAATATGAAATACCAGAGGTAGTTTCTGACAGTGCATCTCGCTGGGTATCACACAGTTCTATAAACATTTCATGGAGAATCTCTCACATGATGAGTCTGACATTGATTTACAAGCTGCTTTGGAGCTGAGAGAGTAAGGCAAAGAAACCAGCTTAAGCTGAGTCTCAAAATGAGAAATAGTTACTGACTTCATTGCCTTTTGGATGCCTCACTCATAAAACTAAAGAGGTGGCAGACTACTGCTGGTGTTTTCCTTAAAGCCAGGGTTTTCTTTTTATTTCCCTTTGGAAAAACGAGGTTTGAGCAGTCAGATTCCATGATCTTGTAACTCTACAAAATTGTAGTTTATGAACTTTGTGCAAGTTGTTAAAAGAAGAATTGAAGCAACTCAGAATTCTGTGCAGATACTGGAATGAAATCTGTAGTTCTGCAGGAGCAGCTACACTGCTCTGAAGAAGTTCCTGTGGTACAGGGCAGGTGTTTGCTGGATGCTTTCAAAAGCCAGAAATGAGGTACAGATTCTGGTTCATGTGCTCTGCATCTTTCCTGTCTTGCACACAAGCTGGAGCTTCAGGAAGTCCATCTACATTGCTCCCCTCTGCATTTCTTCCTGGCCCAGCCCCTGCAAAGGGCAAATCCAGAAAACTCCTTTCCCAGGCTCTGCAGCAGCTGTTTCTCTCCATCAGTTATTTCCAGGTTATATCCAAGTGGGATGGCCCCATCCCAACCCAGTCATTATGCCTGCTACCTTTCCCTGCATGGAATGTTTTCTACTCTTCTTTTTGACTCTTTTCCAGCATGGCGAGATTGTTTGATGTGTTTTTCTCCATCTTGAGGTTCCTTCTGAAATTCTCAGCCTGGGTTGCTCAGCAGCTCTTGCCCTTTCCTGTGGATATTTTTAATAGCTCTGATGGAGAGGATACTTCTGGAGAATTAGAGGCAATCTTGGCCACTGTGGAACCCCACAAGTCAATAAGGTTTATTTGGTCCGGTAGTCACACAGAATATTTTTGGCTGTTTTAAGCTGCCCCCCCCCCCCATTCTAGGCCAACAATGCAAATTTGTGAGAATAGCTGTGTATTAATTTCATATCCAGGTCTCTTTATTGAGAGGAAAAATCAGAAATTAAACCTTACAACTATCCAAAAGCAATTATAAAATGAGTAGATTATAGTGGTAATACTGTAAATGGAAATTCACTGAAATGTCAAAGTGCTTGCCATAAAATGTAGCAATAATATGATACTAAACACAATACAGAGAGCTTTCAAATATTAATACCTTTATTATTTTCTCTGTTAATACTGATAAAGTTCAAACAATCATCACCAGGCTGATCAGGGGAATAATAATATCATTACCATCATCTGCTGGAGGGAGCTATAATGGTGCTGTCATTCTGTCCTGCTGGAAGATCACTTAGGAACCAAGTTGGATCCTGACATAAATCCCTGGAGGTGAATGACAGGACATTACCAGGCTCAGAGGATAATTGTAAACTTGCATGCTAATGGCTCAGACTTGTGAAGATACCAATCATAACAAAACTGGGAACAAACAGTAAATTAATTTTTCAGCTTGCTTGGCACTGTCTGCTCAGGAAAAAAGTTCTTTGTATTCCAAGGCTTGTTGAGCTTCACTTGCTATTTATTCCATTATTTCTTTTATAGTGATCTGTACATAATTCAGCTCTCATGGCTGGTTTATTGATTGACCTAATCATCAGGCAGCTCCTGGAGTTTTAGCAGGATGGATATCCCTTTTCCTGCAGGAATTCCTGCTTTGCAGGGGAGGCTTCTGAGCTTCTCACACCAAGAGACCTCTGGCAGAGGCAGATTGGTGCATACCTTGAATATCTCCTAACTTCTGTAGCCTCTGCTCCATCCCAGTGGGTGAGAGATCAAAATCCGGGTATGTCCAACACAGAGTTTTGCCCTCACAGCCACATTTTTTCTAAGTGATGGAGTAAATTTCATTGCATGGTGTTGCTGGTCATGGACTTCACAGGTACGTTTCAGAAGTTATTTTTGTGTTAGAAATAACAAGAACAACAAGAAAAAAAGAAATTGCAGAAGAGCAGCCTGCACGTTTAATTATAATGCTGAATATTAATTAATAAAAAACATCAAAAATAAGTTGCTGGCTGCTGTATAATTAGGTATCTACACCCATCAGATCAAAGTATGTAAATGAACTACATTCTAATAAGCCCCACTGTTTAGCTCAAGAATGATAATGAATCTAATTTGCCTGCCTTAACTTAGCCAAAGCCACTAACTATGTGATTTTCTTCTCTTTGTACATTTTTTTGAGTTGGTACAAAAAACGAGATAATCAATAATGGTGGATAGTCTCCTGAGTGATTCCCACTAATGCTAATGGGAGTTAATTGCTTATATTTAGAGGAGACTGTGCAGTTCTGGCACCCCAGTGAATATAAATTACACAGTGGTGGAGACTGCACAATGGGCTAAATCATTCCCACCCACAGGAGGAGGAAAGTTCCTTGGGGAAAACCGCTTTATTCCTTCCACGGCGTCTTGTCTTGCTGCTCACGGGAGGGCTCTGCTGGCCAGCTGACAGTGGTCTCACAGGACATGTCCCGAAGCTCCTCACTGGACCTGGGGCCTGGGGGATGTGTCCCTGATGTCCCTGGCCCCTGGGAGGAAGAGCTGCAGTTGGCTTGATAACCACAGAAAGGGAACAGCGTCTGTGCTCCCACACTTTCCCTATTCCTGTCTTCCACTTGCATTTGTTCCTCCTCTTCCCTTCCTTGGTCCCAGCCCTGGGGCACAAATGGAAACTCTGCCACAGACTTGGCAGGAGAAAGTCCCCCAAATCCCTGGCACAGGGCACGGCAGCTGGGGGCTTTCATTCACCCTCGGTTGCGTTGGCACAGCACTGAGGGGCTGGGAAAGTACAGCTGGAGGAACAGCACCAGCTCAAGGTATCCACAGCTCCTGAGGCTTCTTGAGGTGGGGTCAGGAAGCCACACAGTGCTGTGCTCTTCCTTCCTTCCTCTGGCCTGGAGAAAGGCCCTGGAGAAAGTTCCAGAGGTCAGTCTGGCACCTCAGAGGTGTCCCATGGTGAAATCAGCCTCTGCCCGGTGACGTCTAAGGAGCCGACTCCGCTGATTCCCTCCCTGCTGGCACAGGCCTGGCACTAATGAGGGGAAACGGGGTTTTTAATGTGATTAGGAGTTTGTCAGAGCCTGTTTGGAAGGGCCGTGCAGTGATGCTGGATTGTGAATTCTCTTTATTAACATTATGTAGAACCGAAATTCTGCCACTTCACTTCTCAGTCTCCGAACATCCCATTTAAATTAAATTGGCCTGACGTGCCTTTATCCATTTTTAAACAAGAAACAAGACAAAACAAACAAAAGCTATCACAGTTTAGCTGAGTCTGTGAAAAGTGCTGTGTTATCGGAGCTACAAAAAAAAAGCCATAGACTTATTTGAAGATGAAATTTTGCATATTGTTAGTCTATAATTTAGGCACTTCAGAATTTAAAAAATGATCTGGCTGAGTTATTTACAGCAGAAGAGAGGGAGCTGTGTGTGCAGATGAGCTTCTTGTCATCATGTTTTTAAATCTGTAATGGGCATAATGGATTCGGCTGTACAATGGTAATTTGCAAAGCCCCATTGATTTCAATGAAAGTGCAGTGAGGGTGGTTAAAGGTATTGGGAGGGCTGGTGCTTCCAAGTGAAGGGAGATTAAAAAGGCCAGTATTAGCAAAAGGAATAAATAGGAAGGAATGGGATTAGACAGAAGGTTTAGGATCCAGAAGTCCGGGCACAGGTTAGCTGGTTCACAGGTTAGCGAAATCTCCCTGTACTTACACAAAACACAGAAGTTTTTGTGCGTCCATTTCAGGTATTTGTGTCATAAACCATGTTTTCATTTCTTACACACTTTTAACTGCTGTTCACATCTACCCACTGCTGTGGAGGTCATTCGTTGCTCCTGTTTTTAGTGAGGAGGGAAGGATGAGTGCTGTGAGCCCCAGGCAGGTGTGGATGACACCTGCAGGCACTGGGGACAGAGCAGTGCCGGAGCAGAGAGGGTGACACTGAGCCATCCTCAGTCACTCCCAGCTTTGCAAACCTCAGCTGCCTGAGCACAAGTTGTCTGTTCCAGCTCTCTCCTGAGGCTCCTGCTCTGGAAAGCTTTGGCTGGAGCGATCCAGCTGTTTGTGAAGCTGAGGCTAGGAACAAAGGCAGGGTAAACTCCTGGATACCTCAGGAATGTAGTGGTGCTGGGGCGGTTTGTGTGCTGGGGATGCTTCTGCAGAGTTCTAGATTTGTCTGCCTTGTGAACCAGCCCTGGCTAAAGGAAGTTTTTGAAGCTTGGTGTGCGTCAAGAGTATGTGAATTTAGAAGTGTTTTCAAGGACTGCCTTGGTTAGTGGGCATAGAGGGGTGGTGGCACAGCAGCACGAGGTGAATTCCTGTCCTACTGTTTGGGTGCTTGCTCGAGGCCCAAAGCTTCCCAGCTCTGCCGTTCCCCCTCTGGCACACGGAAATGAATCTGCCTTTGAGCTCCCAGTGGTTGTGTTTAATATAAAATGTGGTTGACATGTCCCTCCTTCCCTGTTCCCATCAGCTGAAGGAGCTTTTCCTGGGCTTTTTCTGCCCTCCTAACAGGTGCATTTGGGTTCTGCTGTGAGCAGCTTTGCTGGTCATAATCTGAAAATGGCACTTCCTTTTGCTGAACATGACGTGGACCAAGAGACTCACCAGCTCCTTTTTCTTTTCAGCTTTTCTTTCTAAACAAACACTGTCCCATGAAGTTACTTCACAAAGTCCTCTCACTGTTGCTTTCTAAATCCTACCCCAGAGGAATGTCCTGTTCCTGGGAAGGGACAGTTCTGTATTCCTGTGCCGTCTTCTTGTCAGTATCTCAAGACTCTTCCAAACAGACTTTTTGGCTGGGGGCTGAGATCCTATAGAGCTGTTACTCCCCAGTGTGAATGGTTACATATAGGTGTATGTAAATGTGTGTGTAGGAAGGGTTTGAAACAGTTAGTAAGAGATATCACAGGAAATCCCATTTTAAAACTTGCTTTCACCACTTCTGTTTTGAATTGGTGGGACATTTCATTCTTTAATGATAATAATGATAAAAACTTCTTATTTATAACATAAGCATAGCTCTCTTCCATTCATTAAGGAGTCAAAAACTCAGTTTATTACTGTAAATTATGAATCTTCTAGATTTGTGTTGTGTTGTGATGTGAATTGTCCTGAAGTGGAAATAACAATTTCTTTCATATCAGCTTGTCACTTTTCGTTACTGTTCTCATCGGCAACAGAGGTATGGGAAGTTTTATATCTGGCACTGAACATGAAAAGGGTGCGATCCTGCCAAGAAACAAAAGAAATATCAAGATAATATCAAGAAATAGCACAAATAATGTCAGGGTGTTCCTTGTCTGCATGTGGAGGACTAAAACAAGCAAAGCAGATAAACAGTTGTGTCAGTGCTACTTAAAGTGAACCAGTTTTACACCACTGAGCTATAGGTGTTTTGCACAGGTCTGAATCAGCAAACACGTCATTTTAGCAGCAGTGTTAACAATAAAAGTAATGCTTCATTACCTTTGTAGACAGTCAGGTGTATCTGGATTGCTTTAAACTCCAGCTTCACTTCTGTAAATCCTGTTATGATTAAGGCATGCAACAGTGCGTCCATTGCAATAATTGTATCCTCTGCTTTCAGGAAACAGGTATTTAGGGAAATAGATTTGTATGTAAATAACTTCTTTGGAGTTAGGAGGGATATTTATTTTTTTCAAGATTCTGGACGTCCCATAAGTCTGCAGACATTTACTGGCCATTCTCAGTATTTCATGAGTGGGGCATGCAGCAAACTCCACATCTCTGCACATCAGGGTAAAGGTCCTGTTTGCCAGGGCTGGGAAATGAGCTTGGTGGGTATTATAGACCTCTGCATGTTAGTGAGGGGATAGAAAGGGGATAAGAAAAGGACATTCATTCATTCTTTCTCTCTTCTTCTGTCTTTAAACACATAAACGCAGCAGAGCCTCTGGGGTGACACTTCTCTTTCGTTGTGGTAAACCTCTTGACTCAAATGGGCACAATGTGTGTGAAGAACGGACATTCAGATCAGAGATAGAGTGCTAAGAAACTGATTTCTCTGTGCTTAAGCCTGGACATAAATGCAGTTTTTCAATCCAAAGTGTATTTTATTGTGAACTATGTTCTTATTCTTGAAAGTAATGTGAGCTCTTTATCTGCCATTGACAGTCCTAGTGTAGGAGTTCAGTGGAGGAACATCTCAATTGCATCACTTAGACTGGCACCGGTGCCAAATCCATGATCTATTCTCACACTCACACACCTCTTTCCTTTCTGCTTTGGTTTATCCAGGAAAAACATGCCAGATCTTTAGAGGAGAGGTGTAAGCTGCAGCAGATGGCCTTAATTCCAGAGTACAGGAACTGGTTCTTTTTTCTGTATGTCCACTCATTGTCTGTATTTCCAGATATAGGCTGAGACATGACATTTCCTGGCTGAAAGGAAAAGAAAGAAAAGTTGCATAAGAAAAGTAAAGTTAAGGTATTTCCCCAGATCTTCCTCTGATTGTTATTGTAATAATGCCAAAGCCCCAGTATTCTCCTGATCTCTGAAGTTACGCTGAGTACAGCTCAGCTGTGTCTCAGGTATGGTTGGGTTTAGTTATTTTGCAGAGAGGGGGTTTCATTTTATTTTATTTATTTCTATGACAAACCCACAGTTTAGTGTAGATCAGTATTCCTCTGTGTTAAGTGGCACTCTGGTGTCTCTGTGGTCCTTCAGCTTTCCCATAATCACACCTTTGGGGCCTGATCCAAAGCCTGACAGTTGATTTCAGGCTCTTCACCAGTATCAAACAGCTTTGGATCACGACTTGTGGCTCATTCAAAGCCTCAGCAGCATCAGATAGCTGCTCCGTGAGACCAAGAGTGCCAATTATACTGCAGGTGGGGCCTGTCCGTTTTTATTGAGTGAAAAATTAAACAGTGCAATTAAAAATCTTAAACCTTCCTTGCGTCATCTCCGCAGAAAGCTGCAGCCGGAGGCTGGGCTCTGATGGCCCCGAAGGGGAGTGCAGTGTGTTCACAGCCAGGCTGGGGCTGCCTGGGTGGTTTATTCCTGTTCAGTTTGTCACAGCACGTGACAAAATGGCCTGGGAAAGTGCTTCCTTAGTGATTGAAATCTTAAGGTGCATTAGGCAACGTGCAGGATGAATGCTTTAAGTGCCACGACACAGAAACGTGGGAAGCTGACAGAAACCTACAGGGAGCTGGTTAAATCTACTTCACTTGAGTGGCCAGCCTACGAGTACAAAGAGGTCAATATATCCATAATTATTATTATAATTTTCTGTTTAAAATATGCCAAGTTCTTCGGGAAGAAGAAAATTAAAAGAAAGAATTTCTTTTTAAAAAACCTTTTAAATTACAGCTTCAAAGCATTAACTTGTCTAGTAGCTTCCTAATTTCCCCAAGGATCTAAGAAATAGGCATTAGGATTCCTGGAGCAAGACAAAGACTTTTAAAATTCTAGATTTTTAATATACAAGCATTTTATATATGTTACTGCAATGGAGCAGCTAATTTTGTGTGACTGTAGCTGGTTACTGGAGCCTGTACAAAAGTAGTTGCAGTTATAGGCAGAGTGTGCTGTATTTTTATCTGCAGACAAGCCTTCAGCATTTGGGAGAAACAAACATATTTCCATTTTATGTGTCTCTTTGGCAAAATGTTTTGCTTGTGGAGAAGAATGACTTCTCTTTCTGAATTTGGAAAGTTGTAAATAATGCCCATCTTATGTGTTCAAGAAGTTTATTTTCTGCTGCAAAGGAATGGAGTGTTCTCCGTGGTGATGACAGTGAGAAGAACGTTACCAATCCACTATGCAGCACTCCAGAGAATTAAATTTGGCACAGCAAGTAAATAACCCTCCCAACAGCCTTATGAACTTTCTAGATAAGTAGTATCAGTATTAAAAAAATGGGATGCTGAGTTCTAATTTTCTTCCTTATTTAAGCAGGGCAAGTTAGGATATGTCTGTGATAGCTGTTCATAATGTCACTCCAAGAAGTTTATTGTGCCAAATGACACCTGATGTGCCAACTACATCCTGCTTGCCCCTAATCCAAATTAACAGGAAATGTTAAATGAGGAGTATTGCTGTATCTTCCCATTAGGGAATATTCCGGAGCATGCAAGGATCGTGCGCCTGTGGGTAAAGGAAAAGCGTTTGCTGGAAGAACTGTTGTACATTGAAGGGCTGAACTAAAGGCCTCTCAGCTTGGAACAATCAGGGATGAGGCTATTAGGAACAGGGAATATTTAAGTATAAGCATCCAAGTACAGAATAAAGATGCTGCCATTGCCAGTGAGTGTTTTTGTTCTGTGTTTAGGCAGGAGAATGACCATGTGCTCAGACCAAGAATGGTAGTGAAATACTTCCCATTCCAACCATAATTCAAGAGAATATTAATCAGGAATTTCTCGGTGGGGAATAGCAGGGCATAATGTGTATCCCTGGGTTTGTTGTGGATGATCAGGCAGATGTGAGCTCTGAGGAGACACCATGGCCAAAAGGGATAATGAAATTCTTGAATGAATGTAAATGAAAATTCCAAGAGAATGAGAGAGGTTCTTTTACCTGGTTTTGGTGCTTGTGTGACTGCTGCTGGCAAACTCCCTGTGTGCAGCTCTCCTCTCCATAATTCAAGAGGATAATGACAACTGGAGAGTGTTGAGAGAATAATGACAAGAGTGATTAAAGCACTGGAAAGGAGAGAGATGGGGATGGCAAGGAGAGAGATGGGCACTCGAGGAGCTTGTCCTTGTACCTTACAGTCTTCCCAGCTCCTCAGAGCACCTTCTTCTCATCCTGTACTCGGCACTGGAACTGTGGGAGATGTTCCAGTGGCCTTGGCACTCAGAGGGGGAACTCTCCCTGTTCCTGTGCTCTGAAGCTCAGAGCCATCCCTGCCTTTAGAGCTCCTCTCCGTGTCATCGTGAGAAAGTGTCAAAATGAGCCCAGTAAGGCTGGAGTTAATGGGGATTGAATCACTCCTGTGTTTTCTCCCGAGGCAGTTCATTTTGGGAGTTGCCTCCAGTGAAATAGGTACAAACCTACTGTCCTGGCACTCTGGGGCACAGGGGCAGCACCTCAGCCTGGCTGAGGTGTGTTGGACTTGTGTTAATTCGGCTTGGTTCCCAGTGGGAAGATATTGTTCCTTGGACACTTCTTTTCAAAAGGTTTCTTTGACAGGACATTGTTTCCAAGGCCAGTGTATCAGGCCTGTATGTAACTGCTGAATAACTTTTATCCAAATTAGAAAAGAGAAGAAAACAATTATATCCATACTGTTATGTGTAATTTAACTGTTGGCCTCAGTGGAGTACATTGTAATAGAACTTTTCAAGGTAAAATGCATCCTCCTGAAGAGGTTTTATGAACCTGAGGCTATACGAATCACTCATTTGGAAGGTTAAAGGCTAATAATGCTGTGAAATCTATACAGTTATGTAGAAAACATTTACTTCATTTTTTCAGGTGCAAATTAGAAGTTTATTATTTTTCTTTGAAAATATGGAAGCATTTAAAGAATATTGATGTAAGAGTTCATAATAGTATGAAGTACTTTTTGATACAATTTATCCTTCCATGACAATGGATTTGAGGTCATTTTACTACCTCCTATTTCCAGAAGTATCCTTGGGACCCATAGTTTTCAAACTGTGTGTAAAGAAATGTAACATTAATTATGTTATGAAAAAAATAACATTCTTTTCAAGCGTTTTAAAAGACTTTGTTATTAAGTAAGTTACAAGCTACAAAATACCCCAAGAAAGAAAAGAAAAGATATTATTGTTGGTTCAGTGGCTGATGACAGCAATTAAGAATCTGGGGAAATGGATTTGCACAAAACTGTGATTTCTTAACTTCCGTTCTGATAATGTGGAATGCGGGATTCTGAGAGAACATGGGAAAAGAATAAGAAATTGTCACAAAATCGAAACCAAATATTCTGTGGAAGTCCTGTCTCCCAGAGAAAACAGTCATTACTGTAAGAATGGAGCAGCAATCCCGTGGTTAAGTGTTTTCACTCTTCTCCTTGGATTCTCCATCCTCAGCTTTAACTGGGCTGGTGGACTCCTGCTACAGGAGGGGACATAAACAATAAAAAAAAATCACTGAAGGATGCAGAATGTAGAGGGAAAAGTGTCAGAAAAGACTGCAGAAAAATTTGCAAGTTCACTTCTTACTCTAGAGAAAAGCATCATGTTTAGCTTTCTTAATAAAAACTAGAGCCCTATGTCAATTTAGAAACAATTGTTTCCTTTAAAATATGTTACACAAGTGATTTGCCACTTTAAAATCATTCTGTTCATTTCTGTAGAAAAAGAAAAAGGGGGGAGTTTTGTTTCCTGGATGAAAGCGTAGCTCAATATTTAATTTCTGGTTTTATTTTGATGCGTATTTTAATAGTCTGACCGTAGATCTGAGCAGAGAAATCCTATTATATATGCACATAATACAATAAGCCTTGTGCACCTTCTGATATCCCTGTGAGCCTGGCAAGCCCTTGAATATTCCATGGTCTCCTACACTCCAGTGCAAGCTCCTGATCCGGAGCCTTGGAAGTTTCCATGCACAGATTCAGAGCTCACCCCTGACAGACCTGATCGTGCCCCCGGTCTGTCACCCCTCTGATGCAAACCTGTTGCACAGCCTAGCCCTCTCCCAGGATTAACCCTTTCCCAGGGTTAGCCCTTTCCCAGGATTAGCCCTTTCCCAGGATTAGCCCTTTCCCAGGACCAGCCTAAATCCTGCAGCACCAGTGTTGGTTTTCTCCCGGTCCACAGCTTAAATACCAAAGCTTGGGCTCTGTGGCAGGAAATCTGCAGTGTAGCTCTCTGGTTCTCCTCGGAGGACCTGTGCTGCCCAGAGGGAAAAGTGCAAACTGTGGGATTTGCATCCTGCATGAGCAGGATTTGTGAGAGAGCAGCACGAAGGGGTTTTGTGGGAGTCCCTCTGTTCCTTCAGGTGGTTTGCAGGGCCTGCTCTTGCCCTGGGCAATATGGAGAAACCAAGTAACAAGGAATAAACTGCTGTCCGGTGAGCAGGAAGTCAGGCTGGGGGAAGTTCACAGGAGTTTGCTGGGAGCTCAGCTCCTCCTGGGCTGTCCTGGCAGAGCTGGGGCTGAGCCCTTCCCTCCCCCCGGCACAACCTTTCCTTGAGCCCCGGCTGCAAGGCTGGAGGGGCTGGAGGTGCTCGCACCCTTCTGCTGGCAGAGCAGGGGGCTGACAGTGGGGACAGGGGCTGTAAGAGCAATTAGACAGATAAATATGAGTTCGAAGGCTCTGAAGGAATCTGCAGGCATCCCGGATAGTGCGGTAATCCCGGGCAAGCTTTGCTCTTGGCAAACATTTATTCAATGGCTGTTTAATAGCTCCTGACTGACAGCGCGTCTGCGGTGTAATCCCAGCCATTGCCTCCCCCCGCCCGCCCGTCACTCTGGAGAGAGTTCCCTCTCCTGTGAACTGCGAGGGAGAAAGGATATAACTGTTCTTTCTGGAAATTCCACTTGAACCAGGGTTCAAGGATAAATATTACCTCCCCTCGGATATGTTAACTATTTTTTAATGATGTGATCTGATATTTTAACAGTGTGCGCAGTGCAGCAGAGCTTTGGGTTTGTTGTTTAAATATCTTTGATGGTATGTCATAACAAATTAGTTTCTAAATGTTGCCAATTTGGCAGACAAAGCTGATTATTTCCTGCAATCACACTGCATATGTGCACAAGATTATAATTAATGACCAGGGATGCCAAGCACACTTTAATAATGATCCTTCAGCATTTAAGGGACTGTTAGAGTTATTGGCATTTGTGCCTCGTGTTGCAGAGGATGGGGGCAATGAATACTGATAGATCTATCAGTGTCATAGAATCCAATAGTTTCCTGATTTTTCTGATAAATTGGAGGATTCACTGGGAGTTATTGACAAAGCAGCTGCAGTGAATATTAACAGTGTTTGTGCTGCTTTCGCTGAAGCACTACGAACTCCTAATTAGACTGGAATTGCTCTTTTGGCAACTTTGCAAGGCGGCTTTCTTCAGCATATTGTCCATTTTGTGTAAGGATTACAAGGAAATCAGGGACAGATCTTTGAAGAACACCTGAATGTCAAGACAGCAGAGGGCTGGATTGGAATAAAAACTAAAGTGGAAAGGCACAGTGGGTATTTAAAAAAAGAAAAGGTAAAGCTTGTAATACAACCCAGCAGAAACAGGACATGGAACCAACTTCAGGGCTTTTCTCAGGATGCTCCAGGAAATTTCTCCTGTTGAAATTGTTGACAGTAAAATGAAAAGCTACACAGTTTTTCAAATTGAACCTTTGTGGACAATCTTTTACAAGTATTTATGCAGAAGTTTACTAAACAGACAGTTTTTTTAGTAAAATGGTATCATTCAAACTCTGGAGGGGGGAAAGTTAGTTATCGTAAATTATTGTACTTCTTGTCAACTTTGGTTTTCACATTTATTTCAGCCAGACCTAATTCTTCACCCTGAAATTTTCAATATGATTTGTGAATAGGATTCTGGGATTTTTGATTGTATTTTAAAGGTGAGCTTACTTTAGTAAAGAAACTTTTGAAGAGGACAGACTTCAGCTCATTATTCTTTAGCAAGTTGTCTTATATGTCAGATTTTACGGAGACAGGCTGGAGGCTTGACACAGATACCTTGAATTAAAACCCACTTACCTCAGACATCTATGAGGGAGGAATTTCCCAAGAAAGGCAAAGCTGTGTTGGTGCTGATACATCTCATTAAGTTCAAACCACGAAGTTACAGCCAGCGGAAACTTAAATTTTACTCTGACTCGTGTAATTGAACAAAGTCTGAGCGCGTGAGAGTTTTTACAGACCAGGCAAGAGCGTGTGAGGGGAGTGGAGCGAATGTCCTGGCTCAGTGAGAATTACACACCTCAGCTATTTGCACAAGGCAGTGCTGGCACTGGCAGGAGGGGCTGGAATCTCTTTTCAGTCCCAAGGTCAGGCAGGTGGCTCCTTTTGGGGGACGCTTCTGCTGAGCTGGTGTTTACTTGGTGTTTCAGTGTCTTGACTTAGAGGTGATGATTTTTGCTCTTGGTTGAAAAAGTCTCCTCTAGCTGTGGAGGTCTCCAGGGACTTTATTGCCAGAAAACCAAGTCCCCAGAGCTCAGATCTCCCACATTCTGCCCCTGCCCTTGGCCTCAGGGGGTCAGTTCACCTTTCTGCAGCTCAGCTTTCCAGGCTGTGGGAGAGGTTCCAGCTCCACAGGGGCAGTGGGGACTGGCTGATATGGAAATGTGCTGAGAGCCACCACTGCCTGGAAACATATGGTTATTATTCACTAATAAAAGGGAATTAAAATTTCCCTGGTGATAAAAGTTGTAGAATGCAGTTATATTATTATGAGCAGGTAAGAATATAATTGAGGTCTGGTATAAACAGAGATGCTGCTATATGAGCTGCTCCTGATATTGATCAATAACCATCTCTCACTGTAATTGTTCCAGTTTGTTTATTGCTCTGCATGTGAGTTATTGATCTTCTCTTTCAAGCTTCTTTGTGTTCTTCCAGTTTCTAATTTTTTCTTGCTTTTTTCTCTTAGAGAGTTTAAATAAAAGCTTGAAAAGGATTATCAAACTGAGCCTTGAGAAGAGATTGCTTAAAGCCAGCATCCACACACCCCCCTTCAAAAAGTAAATCAATAGTCTTGACGACCACTGCAGCTTATCAGTGAGCTGTGTAGCGAGGAGAGCAAACTGCAACAATGCCCTGGCTCCTGCTGGGCTCTAACACCTCCTCTCATTTCTGTGTGCAGATGGGGAAGCCATGTCCATCCACGTGCCCACTTTCATTTTAGATTTTATCAAATAACACCCACACCTGAAATCCCACCCCAAATTTGCCACAGTGGAGGCTGAAGCATTGCAGTCCTTCATGTGCTGCTTGATGGGTGGGAAGACACTCTTTTGTACAGCTTGTTTGCAAAGGATCTGGAGGGGGGATCCAGGGAGGCTGCAGTCCATTAGCCCAGTGTTGCAGCTCTGGTGCATGGCTAATGCAGCAGGTTCACACTGAAAAGCAGCAGATATGGTTGGATTAGTCAGCAGCAGTGCTGCCAGCAGAATATCCAGAAATAACTTGGAATCAGGTGATTTACTCAATTTGTGAAACTCCCTGGGTGTATTTCTTGTTTGTAACAGTAGTCACAACCCCAAAGCTTTACTGCAAGGGAACCATTATGCTCTGTGGCTTCACATCACGATGCTGTTTAATGTCTTTGCATGGAATGAGTTTCCTCCTGTCCCAGGAGCTCGGTTTCCACACTCCTGTTCACTCAGACCTCATTTCGGAGGAGCACATTCCTCTTACTGAGTTCCCCACTCACAGCTTCTGCTCTGGCTTTGGCATGATTTGGCATTTTTTACTCGTTGCATTCTACAAATGATGATTATGAACTTTCTCATAGCTGAACTTAAGAAGTATCTGCTATAATAACAAGTCTTTTTGGCATGGTCTCTCGGGGTCCCTTTTAATTCCTTTGAGGAGGGAGAGGGCCCGGGGAAGCACAGCGTCCATGTGACTGGTGAGGCTGTGTAAGAGCAGATGTAAACTGTGAGATCCCCTGCATGTCCTGTGTGTGTGTGTGCCAGCTCGTGATGGAGCAGAGAAAGGAGAGGGATGAGGCTGCCTGATCCCAGCTTCATGGTTTCAGGGCCTCTGCTGAACCCAGTTTGTGAACCTTTTCCTTGGCATATGTGAGTGACAACACTGGGAGCAGCAGAACACACATTTAAATACCTAAAAGAGGATTTAGGGATCTGAAGTTGTTACCAAGCTTGCCGATGAAATGATGAATACCCCCACCATGAGCTTTTTGCATTTACCTTCATAACTTTATCAAGACCCAATCGCAATAACTTCGAGAGTGCCCCTTCTCCTCCTTTCCCTATTTTCATCCCTATCAGCAGGTATTAAAATGGCTTATTTCCAGATAAGAAAAATATATGTCATATAAAATATCTGTGCTTTTCTAAATGGCTTGCACATCTCATTAGCTTAATATTTTTTCCATTGGTCACTTTGGATTTATTACTTTCCAGCCATAATTTTTTTTAAATTTAATTTTGACCTGGCATTAGCCTAAAATTAAATTCTGATCTACCCTCCACCTAAAGTGGTCTGGGGAGGAAGCCATTTTGCATTACATTATCGTCCTATCAAATTTAACTAATTTAAAGGTGACATGAATAAAATATTCATTAAAAGTGCAGTGCCCGTTTGTCTGTGATCTTTAGTGATGTCCCCATTAACTTTCAGTTGACTCTCAGTTGGAAATAGCAACCTCTTCTTTCCCAGCCTTTCTGGAACAACTTTGATTTACATGAAGAACGTAGCCACCTTCTTGCTCTCTTACTCATTATTTGTTAAAGTTCCTTTTTATTGCCTGTCTCTGGGCTAAAATACTTCCCCTCATAATAGTCTGAAGTACCGATACACTGATAATTATAGCAAAAAAATATCTTGACATGAACGAGCTTCCTCTAACAACATAAAGAAAAGTATTCCAGGGGGAATTCAGCAGCTGTGGCGGGGATGAAATGTTTTCTATTTAGTTCAGCAACTTCTCCCTGGTCGCCTTGCATCATTCTTGCACAATTCCCTCCTCTTGACATCCACTGAGCCTCCTTAGAAGAATGGTTCTCAAAGCCATGGTTTCATCCACCAGAGAAGTTGTGTTTGTTCCTTAGAACAGGAGAGATGCAAAAATGGGTTTGCATGAAAAGGCACAAGAAATAATCTTCCAGGTATAATCAAGGATATTTTCTTGTGCTGAAACAGGAGTCCCTGCTGTTGGAAAATGATCTACAACCTTTGAAATAGAAGTCCTTTGTAGTCCAAGGAGAGAAAAGTCCATATTCTGACCAAGTCTTACACATATGTGTAGCTCCATGTCCGGTTATTATATTTGATTCTGCACTAAGGAATTCGGCCAAGCTGGGATATTTTGCCACAATAATCAGAAATTGGTCCATTCTGGGCTGGATTCTGAAAAGTTGTAGATGGGGACAGCCCAGCCTTTGATGGAGCTGTGCTGATTTGTGCTGGGTCAAAACCCAGCTCAAACTCTAGAGCGGAACTCAGAAAGAGGAGATTCTTATTCAGGTTTGTTGTTGGTTTTTTTTTTTTAATTGTGGCTGGAAATGTCTCATACCTAAGTTTATATTCAATATAAACAGAAATAAAAATTGTGTTGGGCATTTTAAACTTGGTTTGTGGCTGCTGTGAAACTCTGGACACTGAGAACTGCCCTATTCCCAAGTTACAGGTGCAGTGTTATAACCAAATGATGGAATCATAATTCTTTGCACACTCCATTTTTGCCTTATTGATTGTGAAATGATGGGGTAATTCCAGGGGCTTTTTTCCTTAGAGATTCTCAGATAAAGGATTTTCCCTCTTTTCAAAGTTAATAACCAAACTCAGTTGATGCCACCGGCGTGGGGATGGGGTCCATATTACAAACACCTGTCATTCTTCTTCCTCTTTTAAAGTGGGAGTACTCTGGATTACTTTAACTGAAATTCAACATTTATTTCTTTTTCAGACCTTAGCACCTGCAGCTTTTATGATTTATAAACCCTTGAATTATTTTAAGAAGTAATTTTAAAAAATCTGTTTATCTATATATGTAATTCAGCCAAAAATAGCCGTAAGTTAATAAGAGCCAAAATGAACCTTCACAGTCCAGTGTCCAAGCCTGAATTCTTCCAACTTCCTTGCTGAAATCAGTGAAACAGTTCCTTACCTCTGTTCCCTTAGGAGAAATTGGGGTAGTCCCAAGGAAGTCATAATGTTTTCCTTCAGCAGGGCTGAGTTTTGAATCAGGCCCAGCCACCTCCTTAACAGGCCTGAACACAGGAATTAGGGAACATTGAATGGGAAAAGAAATGGCATCCTGGGTGATCTGGATTATTGGGTGATGGATTTTAATTGCATTCTGTAGGAATACAATGATCACTGTTCTCACATTACTAAGGAGCTGGGGCCCCATTAGGTTTTTCTCATATATCCATAGATAAATTGCAGATTTGTTTGCCAGTTCTCCACTTTTTGCAAGAATCAATACTAAAGCAGCTATGCAAAAGTCACAGCTGCGTTACACAAGCTCATCCACAGTCAGAGATCTCACATATTAAAAAACAAACAACAAAAAACGCATCCTAAAGAACTCCCAACATCCTGACAGGAATTTAATACCTTTGCAGGTTTGGGCCAATTTTTAAGAAGTCCAGCGAGTACACAAAAATCAAAATTAAAGTAAAATCAGATTCACTCAAGTCACTACAATGTTAATGAATTTAGAAGATTCATACCTTGAAAATTTCCTCAGGGTCAGCCAGGGTAAACCCTGCCAATAAATGCCAAAGGGTTAACACAAGGTACAGCAGCAATTAGAGCGGGGCTCTGAGTGGAGTGAAATCGTTTGGGATGAAATTTTGCCTTCTGTATCTTTTCTGAGCAAAAATATAAACCCCAGGAAATGAATATTTTTTATGCTGCAGCAGCGAGAATTTATGAATCCAATAATTTCTCAGATGCTACTTGAAAAATGTTTCTTTATCCAAAGGTTAACTCCTTTAGGAGTACAAACCTCTAAATTTTCTCACTGGCTCTCTTAGTTGGTACAACTGGATTCACCAGCGTTATAAATCTGTCAGTTTTCCAGTCTATAACAGAATAATCCCTGAAATCTCAGAGATATAAATGGAATTGCTAATTTTCAATAAATCTGCAGTAACAGGTAAGAGTGTCGTGGTCCCCAGTTCCAATCATTTTTGCAATAATAAATGACACTATAGAAGACTCACTTTCGGCTGTAAAATTTACTGTGCAGGGCACAGATTTTAACCCCCAAAGTACTTAAGCAATTCCCCTCTCTTTGTTGTTGTCACTGCTGCACCACAGCAGCAATTCCTGAGGTAGGATCAGGGCCACTCTGGGCCACACAGGTTATTTATAGGCTGATTTGGGCAGGAAATGGAGAGTGTTTTTCCAACGTATATTTTCAGCCTGACAGTATTCAGTCCAGAGGGGCAAATCCAGGCTATTTGTAAGAGCCTAGGGACAGATGCAATTCACCCGAAACTTCCTCCCTGCTCAACCCCAAGCCTGAAATCTGACTTTGAGGCCAGACAAGAGCACCAGAAATGGCTTTTTTGGGGGTTCTACAGGTAGATTGTCTTTGAAAGCTTCACATTTTATTATCCCAATTCAGCACAATCTGAGAGTGCACAATTCAAAGGTGTGTCTTACAAAGATTCAGGTTCTGGACTTAACAGTAACTTTAAGTCACTGGACTGCTCCCAGTCACTAAATACCTTCCCAGTTTATACAACCAAATATATGCACACATCTTTACAGGAACGAGGCCCAAAAGGGAACGGCTGGCAATGGATATAAGGGCCTGGAGAGCTGTACTCACTTGTCCAAGATGTTAAAAACAGCTCCGAGAGTGGAACACACATCCCTGGAGTCCCAGTTCAGGGATCTGGCGACACGGGTTGGGCTTTCAGTGCCAGCAAAACAACACTGAAAAATATTAAACATGTTAGGAACATGCTGAAAGGAAAAGTTATATTAACAAGAGATGTCTCCCTGAGCTGTATCGATTTTCAGCTCTGGGTGGAAGAAACTCTCCAGACAGACATTTCAGCATATTATTGTCTCCTATTTACTCAGCAGATACACCTAACACGCTTTATGAGATGAGTTCAGGAGGGAAGAAGTCAATTAAAATCTGAATCTCATGCAGTTATAGAAGATTAAAATAACCCCCTATTTGTTATGTGGAGCTCTAATGCTCACCCCCAAACCACAGCAGCAGCTGAACCTCGCTTTAAATCCAGCACGTGCTTTCCCTGGATGTGTTCTGCAAACTGGTCCGAGCTCAACAAAGTGCACAAGCAGAATTCTTTTAGCTGAGAGTTCTTCAGCCAGGGATAAATGATCAATCAGGAGCAGCTGGTGAGCTGGTACCAGCCAGAACAGCTCCACTGTGCTGGACAGGTCAGGAGCTTGCACCATTCTCTTAAGGATTTTTCTCTCTCTTAGGGCTGAGATAGGATGAGGGAATTCAAGAATAAGTTCTGCCCCAAAGACAAAGCATTTGCATGACAAATTTGTGGGGCTTTTCTGAGCTGCGTGACTTTGTGGGAATCACTTTGTGCCTCCATTTCCCCATTTATCAAGTGTAGGCATTGGTATCGGCTTCTCTCTGAAGTGCTTTGGGATCTGCAGGCAAAAACTCCATTAAAGGTGACAGAAATAATGGCAGTGGCCATCCTAAAGTGACCCATGGGCAGCTGTTCTCACGCTAGCACATATGGGGAATAGGATAGAGCACATGCAAGTGTGGGAACTGGAGGGAAATGTTCAAGAAACGCCTTTAGACTAAAATCTGCTCCCTTTGATGTCAGTGAAGCCCCTCAGTGAAGCTCCTGTCTGAGTGTGATGTCTGTGCAAAGAGGGAGATAAGATGTGAGTAGGTGGTGGTAATTCTTCCACTGAAACCTTCATAGGGGGTATAGGACTTTTACACAAGAATTAGGAGAGAAGTAAGAGTTTGAGGGAAAATTCACCTCAAAATTCAGGAAATTATCCATGCCAAAACCTATCCAGAAAATTAAAAGCCAATGAAATGAAAGCCCAAATGATGCTGGCAGTAAGGGGGGCGTACATGCAGGCGGCTTCAGGGGGAATTTGGAGATAAAACGGTCAGAGGTAAGTAAAAAGTACAATGGATATTCTGTTAGGGTAATTAGGAAGTAATTGAGAAAATGGGTGAGTTAAAAAGGATAAATGATCAACAGTGAAAAAGAAGTTAAAGAAAATTACACTGAAGGCAGCAAATTTCTGCGTTCCAGCCTTGGCTGCAGAGCCTGGTGTGAAGCACCTCAGGGCTGCTGTGCTGTTAACAGGGATGTGCTGCCCCTGGAGCTGTAGGGAAAGGTGCTGAGGGACGTGTGAGAGGAAGCAGCAGGACACTGCCAGGCAAAGAGGAGACTGAGTCAAGAGTCTGGAAGGAATTTGGGAACGCAGTAGCTGAGTCAACGCTGCATTTTACAGACCCATTACAAGTAGTAAGTATTTCAGGAAGCAGAGAAAGACATCTGTCTCCTATTGCAGCCACTTTCCAGTCCTCCCCGCTTTGTTTGAAATGGAAATCCAGGCTGGAATGTGGAGGCACTGTGGGTAATGCTTTCCAGGAGGAACGAGCCAGGCACTTCTGGAAACACAGGCTGGTGTCAGTGCTTCCACTAAGGGTCTTTCAACAAACTGCATCTGAACTTGTGTCTGTAAAACTCCTTTACCGTGCTGAATTAAGCACAAGAACTGATCTCCTCGGTCACACTCCATGGCTTATCTGTGGTCTCTGCATATGAAATGTAACGAGATTTGGGTTGTTATTATGTTGTTGAAGTAATAGATTGTGGCTTATAAAATTCTGGAAGTTGTGTACTTTGTCATCTGTTTCTGGTTGTTTCTGAAAGAAGGGGGCAAGTCTTTGTGGAAGTAGGTAGGATTCCCATTACTTTTCTCACAACAACATTGCTTTGATTAATAGGCTGAAAATTTTAATAGAAGGATTTTCTGTCTAGCAGGCTCCCAAATCCTTCAGAACATCTTCTAGAAGCTGCTCCTCAAGATAATTTCATCATTAAAAAAAAGAGAAAAAAAAGAAAAAAACCCAGATACAGATGTCTTTTCACCTTCTATCCACCTGTTAAATAAATTTGTCATTTCTACAGCCAATTCAGGAAAGGAGTTATCAGATCCTTTCCTTGGAGACCCAAGTGTAACCCTGCAGGTCTCTGGGGTCAAGCCCATACCTTCTCAGGAAGGCTCCCTGCACAATTTGATAGTCAGGGCAGTCATTATCAACCAGCCTGGCACAGGCCTCCAGGGCTTTCCCATGGCGCAGGGGCTGAACTGTGCTGCCCATGCCTCCTCTCACCAATTATAAGTTCTGTACAGTTTTTTAAAAGACTGCAAAAACATATCAACATCATTCCCTTCTTTGTAATGAGGAAGCAATTTTACCTTATTATAACTGACTAAATATGCATGGGCTGACCCAGTAGGACCCTCATTCACCCTTATTCTTTCCCTCTGGAAATCATATTCCATTTCCATCGTTTCCATTTCAAATTTCTCTTCCTCCCTATCCTTTCTGCACGCTGTCTCTTGATCCCATTCTTGTTCCATCTTTATCTTTCCCATGCTGAATTGTCACTCTTCAGGCTCCTGCTCTCATTACAACTTCCTTTGTGTTTAATGCTTGTTCACACCCGTTTGCAATCCCCTCCTTTTTACCCCGTGCCTTTTTAACATCTGCAGTGCTTTAGCACTTCAGCAGCGTATTTGCTGTGCAGACTCCTGTGCATGGCTTCAATTAGCAGATAGGTGTCCCTAATGCTGTTTGCTGCCTCCTCCCTGATGCTTCAAGGTGGTAAAGACCAAGCCGGGAAGCAGAGGGAGATGGGTGTAGCACGTGTCTGGCTGTGGCCTCCCAGAAGAGCCCTGAACTCAGCTCAGCACCCACTCAGCTCTTCCACCACGCCCAACCCCGTTCCTGGGGTACCTGCTCTGGGTACCCCCCACCTCCCCCAATGTAATTCCCCCTCGTGAGTTCCTCTGAGAACTCCCACTGTGGACCCAAATCCCTTCTGAGAGTTTGTGCATAGCCCTGGCTGTGTCTGGAGACCACAGGCTGAACTGCGAGGAAATTTATAGCCTTGTGAAAATCACCTTTCAGCCTCCTTAGCAGCATCTGTTGGGATTGTTTAGCAGAGCGTGTGAAACCTCCTTCCTCAGTGACAAAACACTGCACATTCCTCATGCCTGTCATGCCCCAGGCCTTGGCAGGAGAGGGAGGCAGGTGATGCACAGTAAGACAAGGAGACTTAAATGCCTCAGAAAATCCGTGCCCTGTAAAGCACCCTGGGCCTTAATGGCAAAGGTAAGAGGAAGTCATGGGCACGTCAAAGCTGGGAATCCCGGTGGCCACTGGAGATAACTCCCAGCTGGCCTCTGGCTGGGCTTGGATCATACATTTACAGAAATGAAAGTAGAATGGAGAGCTTTATCTGGGATAAACTAAATCAGGTGAGTACCTGACCCAGATAGCATTAAAAGGAAAGGGACAGACAGCTGGCAAAGGCTTTAGACCACCAAGCATTCCCAGCTGCACTCAGGATGTGCTGAAAACTCAGCACCTACAGGTGATGATGGGAAAAAAAGAACTGACAGGTGTGAGGCATGAGCAGACAGGTTATAAAGCCTTAAACTGAGGCACTCTGCCAGTCCTAGGGCAGGCTCATCGCGCTGGAACCATTCCTGCCAATCTGGGTTACTTTCTTATGGTCAGGAGATGCTTTGTTTTGGTTGCCTAAACTGTATTTTCTGTGTTTTACACCTGATATGTGTGTCCAAGGGCACACAGACATTGCTCTGCTCTTGACATTTGAAATGTATTGCTCTCCTTTTGATGTTTAAAAAACATGTCAAGCAGTCATATTTTTAAGGCAAGTAAGATCTCTTATGATCTCTGACAAGGTGAGTAGCCAAGCAGACCTTGGCCATAGGTGCGGGAGACAGGAAAATGAGAGTTAAAGCTTCCAGATACCTTTGTGACATCAGCCCAGGGTGGAATGAGTGCTCCCAGCTGGCGCTGGAGATGCTCTGTGCTGGGAGAACAGCACCACGATTTCTGTGGTTCCTCATGCCCAACCCCTGTCTCCAGCCTTCCACAAGGCATTGGACTCTGTGTGCATCTTGTTTGGAGGAGTTCAGGCTGAGAAAGGCTCAGCCTGGATATTTCCCTTTATTGATCTGTGCTCATGTTCACACGTGCAGGGAAATTCTTTCTGTGCAAGCAAGCTGAACTAATAGAGCCAGCGGAGTGAGCAGCTCCTAACAGCTTCTTATTATCATCTGTCTCTTCTTCAGATGCATTCTGGTGTGCCACACATTTAGCTCTGTCTGCTGGAGAAGTAAAAAAGGTCAAATGAAGGTGAGAACACTTCATTCATAATTTTTATGAGTTATTCAGACCCACTGTATCGTTACCCCTTGGAAACATATGTTTTCTGATAGCAGTTTAGAAAATATTCAGCACATCTCGACAATCTCTCCTGAGCAATACAGATCAGTTGTCACACTTTGTCATGTGCCATCAGGTTGTGTGGTGCAGTGAATTTGCTGGGGTGTGATAAACTGCAGCCATTTGAGATCCCATCCTGATAATTCCTGCGTCTCTAAATGTGATGCTGCAGGATGTGTCTTCCGAGGAGTCAGAAGTGTTTTAGTGCATCCCCATTTCAGCTACAATTTAGAGGTTTTCTGGGGAAATACTTTGTCACCCCCTTCCTATTCGCAGAAGTGTCTCTGATATGAGCATGTTAAACATAACTTTTGGTTAAAGAGTTTCCTCAGAAGCTGTAAGATTTTACTGGCCCTTGACTTGGGCTGGTCAAGGTGAGTACTCTCAAAACCACTTTTTGGCCAGGGTAGCTGCACCCACCACATTCAGGTGTTGGAACTTGGGAATCCCAGTCTCTTAGGGAATCCCAGGGACTGTGCTACCGTAAAAGAGACATCTGTGTGTTCCTCTTCACTACCTCTTTGGGAGCCAGGTGAGGAGAGGTAAGTCTCACCTGCAGAAGCATAAACAAGAGCCTGTGTTTCCCAGTGGGATTTTACCAGCTTTTTTCAGGAGAGTGGGAGTTTCCCCCTGTGTTTCCCACCCAGCCCTCAGCAGCCTTCCCAATTTGAGAGTTTCTGCTTCTCCTGGAGCCCTTCCCTCGGAGGAGACAGGGAGCTTCCTTAGGGAACACAGCCTTGCCTGCCCCACTGAAGTGTTTAATGCCACTGCCATCCCTGTAAGAGTGAGGACAGGGGTTGGATGCGTGGGGACAAAAGGGACTTCAAATCCACAGCCAGTCCTAAAGCTGCTAACTTGAACTGTGCATTCATTTCAGACAACAGTCAGGGTAATTATGTTAATTATAACCTTTATAAGTAATCCTAAGGCTAGAAGGCAGGACAAAACCAGACTGGTTCGGGATGCCTCTGCCTTTGGAGAGAGCTTGCCACCCATGTTTGTGGTGCTGCAATGTGAGTAATGAGGATGATGATTTTGCCAAACAACGCTTTCTGTTCGCTGTTCTTTTACCCAAAAAGCAATGCCCATGACCAGGTTTAAATTTATTCACTTCCCAGAGAAGTGTTTTGCAGCAGCTGGACAGGGACCTTAACCAACATCTTTTGAATTTCAGCAGGTAATTGATGGGGTGTCTGATTCAAGCAGAGCTCATTGGAATTGTGTTAATTTGTGATAGTTTTCTGTTTGGATCAGAGCTGAGCCCTGGAAAGAGAAATCTCTTTAAAATTATGTGTAACCCAGACTGCTGTGCAAGGTTATCAACATCTCAGCTGCCAGGAAAGTCAGACTGGGAAGTTTGTGGGTGGGAAGTTAGACATTCACAGCCGCTGTCTCCGTGGGTGCATTGTCACTCAGTTTGCTGGGAGCAAAACCAAGCCTTCGTAATTCCAGGTGCTCCATTTAAGGATCACACGTTGTAAGGCTGGCTTTGAAAACAAATTGACAGGTTGAATATGGCCCCAGTACCTCGTGAGTGGTGTCTGAGAGGTCACAGAGAGCTCCTGAATCCTCCCCCACTGCAGGCCCTCACTGGAGCGTGGGTGAGCTGAGGGAACCATTTGTTAGGGGTTTGCCCCCACCGGGTGAGCACTGGAGAACTGCAGCTACAGGTGAAGATTTTCAGACTTCAAAAAAAATCCACCTTTATCCCAGCACTCACCATGGTTTAGAAAAAAATTGAAATGGTGAGGCTTTACAGCCTCATTTGCAAACATCTGTTTGGCAAGAAGAGTTTTATTATGGTTGTGTGAGCTGACAAAGCTTAAAGGACAGGGCTGTGCAGCTTCCTGTGCTGAGCTCCATGGGGAGCCCACCAGTCACCTGCTCCCCTTGCGCAGGGCACAGGCAGGAGAGTGACAAGACCACATTTTTTTGGAATGGCCCAATGGCTTTTCTTACATTTCTTGCTAATTGCCCCCTCTCAAATGCTAAAAAACTGGAGGCTCTTCCCTCTGTTGCCCCATAATGCTGGCCTTAAACATAATTCTTTTCTCATCTCTGTGCCGTGTTGTGCCAGCTCTGTGGGGCCCCACACATGCAAAGGTGCTTTGCTTTATGATCAACAGATTTCTGAACCTCAGCAACCTCTTGGTTTCCCGGTCTCCTGCTGAATGTTTTGAGATTTGCAGAGCACCGAGCCAACTTAGAAGGAGCCATTATGGATCCTGAAGCGAGAAGAAAACCTTTCTGAGCCATCCATTGAAATGCTTAACTGCATCTGCTTTTCTACCACCTCCTCATCAGTGGCAATTTGGAAACTGTAACCACAAAACAACTAGCTGGCCAAGTGTGTAACCAGCATATCCAAATGATCTCAAACCCCAGCTTTCTATAGCTTCTAATAGCCTAATAAATGGATTTTTGGTACTGAGCAAAGTACAGTCATATCTAATTGCTGTTATTCTCACATTAGGCTGCAGGGAAGTGGCAAACCCAATTAGATTAAATCCTACCACGTCTCCTTGGGATTTGTGGTAGACATTTAAGCAGAGAGACATGTCACTTCCACAGACCAATTTGCTTGTACCTGTCTGCTTAGATTTATTGTGATTTGTCCTTGGTTTTGTGTATGTTTATTTGCAGAAGCCAGCTCCAGATGCAAAACACATCAGTGGAGCTTTGGAACATTATTTTTAATTAGCTGGGTTCGGTTTCTAGTAACATGCTTGAATTGCTTCTGGGCTACTAATGGAGTGTGGAAAATAAATATTGCTGCTCTTAGATATTATTTTTCTGGTTATAGCAAACTTCCCATGCTGTGGCAGGGAGCCTTTATTTGCCATGAGCCTCACCACACAGGGCAGCCAGCCCAGCAGAAAGTTATAACTGAGTTTCCTCAGTTTTGTTCTCCTGTCTAAACCCCTAATAGAGATCATAATTATGCTGGAAAATACCACAGAAGCTGCAGGGGAAAGTTGAATTTTTTTGTTTCTTTCTGAATTTGAACTGAATTGGACCAAGTTTACCTCAGTCAGCACCTGGCAGAAGCAGGGCACAAAGTAGATAATGAAATGGGAGTCCTAAACCCGAGGGAGTGGATTTGCTTCTCTCTGCCAGGTGTAGTTTCTGAATTCTCCTGTACATTTGTATGAAGAAACAGCAAACCCTTGTATTCCCCCTTTTATTCTGTGCTTGTGTGACTGCACGAGGGGAAGCACATGAAGAGCTGGGGATGGGATTTGCAGACAATTGCTTGTTTTCTTTGCAGGAAAACAACACTCAAAAATGACTACCAGGCGAAGACATTTCATACAGGACACATTTCATCTTTCAAAGGGAGAAAACAAAGCAGATTGACACCAAAGAGCCGAGTTCAGAGTTCCTACAAAGCACAGGCTGACAAATCATACAGTTAAATTCCAAGTGAGTGAGCCCAAAGCCCTGCAGTACTGAAATCGCTGGGCTTGGGATAATTCTTGTTGCAAACAGCCTTTTCTGCAGGGCTGTGAACCTCTTCCTCTGCCCACTCTTTGCTCAGCCCAGGAAGCAGCAGTGCCACTGGTGCCTGTCCATCCTCGAGCTTTTTACAGCCAGGCTTTCACCATGGGCAGGGATTTTACCGAACTCAGGGAGTCACTGGCATTACGCTGGGGAAGAGGGTGAAAATCTCCATTTCCCGGCCCACAGCAATTCACTGGGCAGGCTGAGCTTCCCTGGCAGTTCCCTGCAGTGATGGGTAGCTCCAGAAACCCAGGAGAGGTGGGAAAGGGCAGGATTTGTGCAGGCTATGGGGCTGAAGGTGAGAAGGAGCTGCCGAGCAGGGTGAGCTCTGTAACGGGACACGGGAATGGCAATAGGGATGCCATCTGCTGCTCGCAGGGTGAATAGCTGGGAAGGAGGCTCCAGGAAGATTTCCTCCAGGGTTTTTGTTGGCTTTGTGTGGCTGTGGTGTGTGTTATGGATATACACAGGCGTCACACGTGCGTGGGGTGCTTTAGGGGCGGCGCAGCTCACAAAGGAGTCCGAAGCACAACGTGGGTAAAGGCAGAAAGGAAGTTGTGGGGCCAGAGAGCAGCAGATGGAAATTCCATGTCTTGTGCCATGTTTCCTCATCCTAAATGTACTGAAAATGTTCCAGGCCAAGGAAAAGGATCATTTGGCTCCTTGTCACCTGCACAGTTCTGAAGGGCTCAGAATTAAGTCCAGCCGTAGGAAGGAAGTTCTGGTTTAGTGCAGGTGAATGTGGATGGTTTTACCTCAGGGGAGGAGTAACCAAAGCCAGTAGTCTCACAGAGACCTGTAAGAGATTTGCAGTGCCCTGTCGATAATATGGGGTTTGGATTCCTAGCCTGTCATCTCTAGTAATAATTTGTAAATGCTTGTTGGAATTTTTCCATATCTTTTATCCCTCTCCTTTTCCGTATCTTGGGTTCAAGAAGCGTTTGGACAACCCCCTCAGGCACAGGGTGGGATTCTTGAGGCTGTTCTGCGCAGAGCCAGGAGATGGACTTCGATGATCGTTGTGGGTCTCTCCCACCTCAGGCTATTCTGTAATTCCGTATTTCAGATGTTTTCCCTCCTTGGCCCTGTGCAGCAGTGCAGTCCCTGTGGGACACATCCATCTGCTCCGTGTCTATGTACTTCTCTGAACCTCAAACCTGAAGGGTGCTGTGAACACAAGTGACAAGGGCAGGAGCCCTGGCAGCCCTGGCCCTGCACGAGGGCACAGTGCCAATGACCTGCGAGGTCTGACAGACTACCTGCCTCCTCTTTTTGTCTAGTCATGGCGGGGGTTATTTAGGTACCAATAACAGCAAGACTGGAAACACAATTGCATCATTATTTATATCTGTCTGGCAAACTAGTGGGAGCAATATGATGGTTTGGAAAACAAGTCAGAAGGTATTTATTCAGTGGTCTCTTCTATTGATTGTTATCAAACAGCAACTCATAATTTTGCACAGTGAGAATTTTATGACTGCAGTGATCTGAAGTATGACTGCTCACAAACCAAGCTGTTTATTTAATTAAGTACTTCTGGCTCTTTGGATTTAATAATTCTAATTAAATTGTTATGGTTATGACTTGCGTTTGGATTATGCCCACAGTCTCAATTAAGACTATGAGAAGACCTCATAAGCACGTGGAAGGACTCATTGCCTTCCTCAGAATGATTAGGAATATGGGATGGGGAAGAACCCATGGGGTCATCAGTGGACTTTCAGGGACCATGCTGATGGGGCAGCTTCCCCAGGGACTGAGAGAGATGTCACCCCCTTCTGCCTGTACTGAGAGCAGGCAGAACCTGGGAGAGACAGGGTCTGAATGTGCAAAGAAAACCAGAGGAGACAAAGGTTATTCTTTGAATTGCAGGGAGAACAAAAAACCTTCTCTGCACTTGCAGTGTTAGGCAGGTGGTTACACAACCAGGAGCTGAAGTTGTAGAAACTTTGGCCGGAAAATAACCATGTTTGGATAATGCAAATAGCAATTGGATTTCATGGAGCACTGAGTGTATCTTTATTTTTATAGCCATCAGTGAGTAAAATGCACTTGGCATTTCCAGTTGTACCACTTCAGTGTCACAGCTGGAAATCTGTTATTTTCTTACTCTGAGAGGGCCGTATGCTGTAAGATCCTATTGTCCTTCTTGACTCCCCTCAGAGGATGGGAATGTGTGCTAATGGTTGGAAGGAGTGCTGTGACTTGTCCGTAGGAAAGCAGCAGAACTGAACATAAAAACTGTCCTGTGGTAAGAAACGTGGGTAGAAATGTGACTGGCTCCTGGCCTCTCCTCCAGTCATAGTTACTGTGTGACTGTAGCACAGAAGCCCTGCAGGATTGTAGAGAATGTCCCATCTTTACCGTCTTGCTCACCTTTGTTCATGAAGCTGAGGTCCAGCACAGCTGTTGCTATTAATAAAAATTAGGGCTATTACTGATGGAGGTTTCTTTCCAATGTGGACAGTGCTGGCTGAAATTCCAGTGATTTTGCCAGCCATGGGTAAGCTTCACTCATCACTGGGGTAACCTGCTCCACATGGCCCTGCTTGAGCAGGGGGTGGGACAAGGTAACCTCCAGAGACCCCTGCCAACCCCAATCATTCTGTGATTCTGCCATCTCCGTTGTTTCCGCTGGACTCAGAGGCCATGGAAAGCCTCTCTTGCTCTTTGAATGTAGCCCTGGCAGACCAGTGAATAAAGAGTTTCTCCTGTGCCCCCTGCTCTGACACCGCTGCCTCACGAGCAGGAGTTCACCTCTGCAAAGCTGCACCAAAAACTGTCATTGCAGATGATAATTCTCTTACTGAGTCTGAGGGAATAATGACAATTTACTGTGTCCCTGGGGGAGCTTGTGGGGCTGATGGTGGTGGCAGCACAACAGCATTCAGAATTTTGTACTTCCAAACGCAAACTCCTTTCCTGTTTAGAAGGAAAAGGAGCCTGTGTTCAGCACTGGGGTGGTCACACCTACTGCAAAAACAGCCCTTATGAAAATTAATTTGCATTCCTGCATTTGTTAGCTGGTGGGTTGATCTTTTTCCTGGTATTTTTTGTCGCAGGTTGTTGCACATCTTTGCCTGTTTGACACTGAAATTCCCTCCCAGGTTGTATCTCCACAGGCTTGTTGGGTTTGTAGCTCTGCGTTGGTTCAGGCGCAGCAACTTGTGGTGTTTTGGAAGCTTTCTGCACATGTCAAAATACGAAACAAAATACTGTTTTGAGCACTCTGCACCAATCCCTTACCCTGTTTGAGGCTGACAGCCTGTTCAAAGGGAATAATTTCCCCTGCTGGATGAAAGATGGGATCTTTTCAAACTTTATTTTATGTCTGTAAGTTCAGCAATACTTCTGTGCTGCTGTGTGAACTACAAGTGGTAAAGCTGATAAAAGCCAGGCCAGCACTGAGAGGAAATATCAGGTGTAGGGGTAGAGGTTTGAAGAGCATCTGCAAACAGAGCCAGGCGAGGTTTGACCCTGGAATTTTTGCATGTGGAACTTATCTTTTTATGCTCTAACTCGGCAGAGGTGGAGCTGGAGGCGCTGGAGTGGGGGATACTGATGGTCCTGACAGATGACCCCACAGCTCTGACTGATGAGGTTCTTTAAAGGAAGAAGAAATTTTTCCAAGTGCTTCCCTGAGGTAAGGCTTTCATGACAGTGCTGGGAACCGTCTGGTACGAGGACCACACAGACCTTCCTTAGAAACTGCGGTTTGCCAGGTTTTTATGGCTGGTTTGTGCCTTTGCCAAGGGATTGCTCAAGGTCTGGGGGTGCACGGAGCAGATGTCAGGATGTACATTGTGTGATTTAGGAATGCTTTCTTGCCATTTGCTGATTATTGATGCCACTAAGAAATTTTAACATCTTCAGAGAAAGAGCTGGTTATTTTACAAAATTTCATTTTATTAATTTATTGCCGTCATGAGCTGTTACTCAGGATTCCTACAAAGTGAATGAATGAATATTCATTTTAATTTTTTTTCGTACACAAAGGTGAATTCTTGGTTTGAATAAAAACAGCTACAAAACTGACATCAACACACACATACGTATTTCACCAACACAGGCATGGTTATTTCACCTGTCTACTGTGCCAAATTATTTACATTATTTTTTATGTGAAGAGCTCTAATCTTGTCAGCTTGGCGAGGGCAGCAAGCAGGCCTCCCTGCCAGCACGCCTGTGCTCTGTGTCGTGTTTACTCTCCCCAGTATCCCATTTTCCCCCTCACTCTCTTGCCGTGTTTTCATTAGCTCTTTTAATATGTGCTTTGGCAAAGCTTCCTCGTCCTCCCCTCGTTTTCTTGGGAAGTTTACATAAATTGCTTTTTCCACTTGTTTCTATGTCTGTGATCCTGTGATCTTTTCCAAAGTCTGATTTATCTCATGGATGTCCATGGTGGATATCTTCTCTGATTTTTATTAGCTTTGGACTAAGATTTATTTCTTGTGAGGTCGCGTTTCAGATCATGCACTTCCTCCCCTGAATTGTTGACTGCTTTTACTGTTACGGCAAGCGGAGGCCACTAGAGGACTCTGTTTTCCATCTTTTTAGCAGTGCTCTGGAGTCAGGTTTTGCAGTTCCGTATTTTCAGGCGTGTATTTTTACAGAGCATACAAATACACTCGTTCGCACAAATCTATCATTTACAGAGTGACCAGGGAGCACTGACCACCCATCAGTCAGAAGTGCATCCAAATGAGGAGGAAGTCCCTACAGAAAATGTGGTTTGTGCTCTGCTGCCTTTAAAACAAAGCCAGTGTCTGGGCAGCTCTGTCCATCTCTCTGTGCAGATATTTGAGGCAATATCAGGATTCTGTCTTCACTTCGGGTCTGCACAACCCCTTTGGTTCTGGGCTTTCAAGGCACTCAGGTGATACAAACCAAGACGTTTCAGAAGCTTTCAGGGTTTAGTGATTTTTAAAACCTTTCCCCCAACTTTTCCCATTGGAGTCTTACAGAGAACTTTCCCATCCTGAAAGGTGCGCTGGATTTGGATTCTTTCCAGAGACTTTCACATCATTTTTCAGCAGAAGGGGTTCCTTGCTGCAATTTTGAAGGAAAGGAACAAAAATAAAGCAGATCATCTTTCTGTTGAGGGCAGACAATAGAAGTTACTGTGATTCAGAGCCATTATTTGGGTTTTTTTCCAGTATGTGTTTTCCAAGGACAACAGAGGTTCTGCTGTCAATCCCCAAGGCTGTTTACCCAGCAGCTGGTCGGCCACTGCCCACCCAGCACAGAAAATTGTCTGATTGCAGTCAAGTGAAAACTGCCAGGGGGCATCTGGCCTCTCTTGGCTTTGCAGTGGCAGCACAGCCCAGCAGAGGCAGCTGAAGGGACTCGGGCATTCGTGAGGATTTGAGTTCAGCAGTGCAAAAGCATGGAGGGAGCTCCATGGAAAAGGCCCAGATTGCCCTCGGGGTTCATGGGTGTAACAGGGAGCTCAGAGTTTGCTCAAGTGAGCACAAGCAGAAAGCCCTCAGAAAACCTCCTGCTGATGCCTGGGTTTATTTTATAGTCAAGTGACCCATTGGAATGATCTACTCTCGTCAATTTACTCTTTTTTTTAAAAAAAAAGCAGATACTTGGCGTTTTGAGAACATTTCAGTGTTTTCTACTCCATGCAAGTCTTCAGAGAAGAAAAGAGGCCAGGGTGGCAATAGCCCCTGCTCTTGGGAGGGACAGGTGAGGCGAGAGGAGAAAGGGTCCTTGAGTGGCTGGGATTGTATGAGATGCTCTGCTGCTCGTTGGCTGCTCGTTTGTTTGGGCTCTGCTTAGTCTTTACCTACAGTTTTGGAAGGCAATTCAGAAATTATTTCGGTAGGAATGATTTGATAGCTATTGATGCAGTGTTTTAATGCTTTTCAGAAAACCCATCTGTCCTGCAGTCTGGGAAAAAAAAGGAAATATCGTGAACTTGTGAAACATTCATCTTAGATTTTTATGATCAGTAATTTTTACAAGATTTTCCTGGACTTTCTGGAAATCCGTGATTAGCTGTGGGGTTTTACAGAAGAATGGCACAAGAAACACAAACAACCCCCTCCCTGAGAATCAATTTTGAGTATTGAAAGCACTGAATTTGATGCTTCCTTTAAAAACAGGTGTTACAGCTCAGGCTACATCATTTTCCATCGACATTTCTTGATGACAACTTCTGTTTATCCAATTTCTTCCATTTGAGAGTGCATTTGTACATTTTTCTACACACAACACACCCACTGCCTTTGAAGTCTGTAGTGAAGTAGAAAATAATCTTTCCTTTTGTTCCATTT
Source organism: Eulacestoma nigropectus (assembly GCA_013397775.1). Taxonomy (NCBI): domain Eukaryota; kingdom Metazoa; phylum Chordata; class Aves; order Passeriformes; genus Eulacestoma; species Eulacestoma nigropectus. The sequence continues at coordinate 1,025,215 of VZTE01002773.1, forward strand.
CTTATCCCTGCCCTATTTAGCTCAATGCAAAGAATGCATAAAAGAACCCAGCAAAAATATTTAAATACTGCTTGTATCTTGAGTTCAGATGTATTTAGAAAGTTTAAATGGTTTAGCTGCAAGTTGGCCTGAATGGTGTGAATTATACACGAAAACTGTCGATGTTCCTGACACAGTTCATGGCAAGAATTTTAGCAGCTGCTGACAGTGAGCATCAAACCTCCCCTAGCTCCAAATGTCTGTATCTCGATTTGATTTCTCCCTCTTTATGGGGCAGTGCCATCTCCTGCTGTTCTGCTGTGGTGGCAACCCTTTCACTGGCATCCGGGGAGTGGGAACTTCTTCCAAGAAAGAAATGACAGCACTTAGTATTCCCAGAAACTTCCAAGGAAGGAAAATATTAATTGATGAATTTCAGGGATTTCACGCTGAGCCTTAAAAGTGAAAATACCTTGACATGGGCAGTGCAACTTTATGTCAAAACAACCAGCATCATTTTACAAAGATCTGCTCATCCAAAAACCCGAACATCCTCTCTACAAAGCGTAGCACTTAAATGGGAACAGTGTCTGTCTTACTCATTCCAATTAAAAAGTTCTTTTTTCTCCATTCTCCATGGGAACCTCAGGAGTGGAATTTGGCATGAGCTGTCTGTAGAAGAGTATTTGTGGCTCACACTTGGCACATGTCTCTGATGATGCTGGCAGGGCCAGGGCACACCAAGGCAGCTTTCAGGTCAGGATCAGTCCTGAGGGATGTGCACAGACATGAGAAGTTACATTGCAATGTATGGTGGGAAGCAAAGGCCCTCGAATCAGGAAAATAAACAACCATTTGCTCAGATGTCAGAACATTTAAAACCAGCTGAGAGCAGGAATCCTGGGCCCAGTGCTTTGAAACCATTGTAGGCACCTCAGTCCTGTGCAGGAAAAGAAGGGCGGTGAGTGCTGTTAAATCTGGGGATTCCTGACCTGCCCTTTCTGCATAATCCTCTGGGAGGGGAAATGAGCTCATGTGGCTGGCAAAGCCCCGGTGCCTGCCCTTCACACCTCCCCAGCCCGCTGCTCCTGCCGCCCCAGAGGAGTTCAGCCCTGTGATGCTGACTTCAAAAGAACATATTGAAGTGCATTCCTGAATGAGAGTCAATATTTGTGAGAAGATCAGCGTAATAAGGATTTATGGGAGATGTGAAAACTACTCAGTGATCCGTGATCCGTGGCTGCCTGTCTTTGATATCATAGTTGGCAGAAGAAATAACAATTCTGCTTTGCAGCAGCTTTCATGATTTCCAGATTTATTTTTGTTTCAGACTAAAAAAAACCCAAGGCTATTCTTTTTTTAAATAGTGACATGAAACTATCTGGGTTTCTTCAGATCAAAAGTAAGAAGTTTGCTTCACCTAGAAGTGAGTTTGGCCTGCATATATCAAAATTTTAATATTTGACAAAGCACTGTGTCAGCAAACGGACACCCTGACTGCTCAGGGAGCCATGGAATGCTGGCATTCCTGGACTGCAAAAGCCATTCCTTGCTGGAACACATCTGAGCTGCCCAGAGTAGTTGACTTCACTGGGATTGTGTTTTTGCACAGCAGGAAAGTTGCCCAGCCCTTGCTGGTCCCTAATGATAAAGTGGGGAACACAGGGAATGATTTCTGAGACAATTTTATAAAAAGATGGGAGAATGCACCACAGAGCTGCTGTTGGATTGTGTTGGGGGACTCTCAGGTGCTAAAATCACCTCCCATCAGTTACAGACTGAGCCCTAAATGAAGCAGTGCCTGGGAGCAGCTGCCTTGAAATCAACTGCAGCACTGGTTGCAGAGAAAACTGCATCCTGATGTAGTCCTCATCTTGTAGAGTTTTGTAAACAGCCAGGAAAAATGACTTCAGGAGTGTGTTGTCAAAGTGAGAGTGAGGAGGAGCTTGGCCAAGAAGCAGTGCAGATTTTAATAGCAGTCACACAGTCAGTCCAAGCAGACCATCTTCACAAATTTGCACTGGGTGTCTAAACACTAAATGTGTTCTCAGGCACTACAGATAGCTTGTCTTTTTCTATTTTTTTTTGTTTGTTTTGTTTTGTTTTGTTTTGTTTTGTTTTGTTTTGTTTTTAACAGGGTTGTAACGAGCTTTCCACTGCTGGATGTTCTGTTCTCTGAGTGTTGGAGTGAGTTCAGTGGGCTCCTCAGCTTGGACACAGCATCGTGCGTCAGCGTGTGGGCCTGTGTGTGTCCACGTGTGCTCCTTTGCTGTGGGCTGTGGTTTTGTAAGGGGAGAAGAGGACTCTGTGCCTGACTTCATCAGCTGCTAGCGGCATTATCAGTGATCTCCCACCACCTTGTGTAGGGATGGAAAGAGCTCTTAGGGACTTTCACTGCCTGGCATTGCAGGCACCGTGTGGTGGGAGCTTCTCCTGCCTTCTTCACGCTCCACTCCTGTCGCTGTTTTACTTTCCTGACCAATATTTCTCTCACATTTCGCTTTTGTCCCCAGTCCCAGTGCAGCACTCAGCCTCCTGATCCCTTCCCCAGTGCTGCTGCTCTGAGATGCACACGCTTGGTGGGCAGCATCTCCAGAATCAGGCTACAGTTGTTTTTGTAAAAATTACAGTGTCTCTGGCCTTGCCAGCAGTAACGACTGAAACAGAGCTACTCACATCCCACTGAATCAAGCTGACAGTAAGATAATTATATTTGTGTTAGACTTTCAGTGCCTCTCTGTGACACTGTTGTGGACTGAAATGAAATAAAAAATCATAGGGCAGTTCAAAGCAATTAAAGTGTGAGGGCCCTGGCTCAGCTTTCAAAACAGACCTAAATGTTTATATTCCCTGCAGCATAAATCAGCTCTGGCTCACAGGGCTGGATGAGCAATGGCTCTTAACAGGGACTCTTGCAGTCCTGGTGTGTTTATTTAATGTGGCAAAAGAAATCTATAACTCCCTGTATTTTTGTGTCTAAGAACCTCGTAATTCAGATGGTTTCCCTGTCTTGGCTTAGCAATTCATAAACATTAATAGGCATTTCTCTTCACTGCACTGCAGCACTGTAAAGATTGCTCTGCCTGGAGAGGGCAAGTCAGCAGAATTAGAAACTTGCCCTGTTCTGCAGGATATCTGCATTTGTGTACAACTGAACAGGGTGCTGGCTTGCACCTTTTCCCACAGGGATGATGGTGAGCTGAGGAGGAGCTCTTCCCACTTTCTGCTCAGCTGTGGGCACATGAAGTTTACTTTCTCCTGCCTTTTCATATTCAGCCTATTCTGTGAATCATTTAGTGTTACATGTCCTTTCCAGCAGCATAGGCGAGAAGGGGAGCTTTCCATTGTAAGGAAAAACATGTGGAAAATCTTTTCAAACCCACCAGCAGGTCAGATTTCTCCCCAAGAAATAATCAGCCTTGGCACTGCAGGAACATCCACAATCCCGAGTTTCAGCCTACACACTTAAAGGCTGCTGCTTGCTTTCAATAAATAAAATATTTTAGATTTCGAGTCTATTTTAAACTTGCATGAGGGAGCCTTCAGTTTGGTGAGCTCACTTTTGGGTTTTTGGCTTTCCGGAGATGAGAGCCTTGAGAGTGTGCAGGTTGTAGCTGAAAAAACACTTCAGAGAGGAGGCTTAAAGCAGGAGTGGGTGCCCAGAGGTGTCTCTGTATGGAAGGAGTTGTAGGAAAGGCTCTGGAAAATGGGAAATGGGAAGAGCTTGGGTACAGGACGTGGGAATGTGGGCAGAATGAGGGAATTGCTGGTTTACACAGTGGTTGAGCAAGAGCAGATTGAATATGCACTGGAATTCTGAGCATTGCAAAGAGGGAGGCTAAATCAGGACACCACGGGCTGGGAGGGTAACATTTGCAGTCACTGTGGGTGAGCATCTCCAGGTTCCTTCTGGAATTGTTATCCAGGCAGTGATTTCCCACTTTCCCTGGAGCATAGGGCAATTTAACATCAACTTTGTAGATAAGTTCTTTGAAAACTGGGAAAAATTTAGTTCATTTTAGGCAAGAGGCCCAGATGACAGTTCAATGAATGCTGGAAATTTCTGACGGCTTTTTAATAAATTCAGAAGTGTACATGGTTCTGTCTCATACACAAACTGTTCAGTCAATAAATTCCAGTGGATTTATTCCGTATTTCTTCTCTTTGGGGCTAGGTCTTTACCAGGCTCTTGAATACTGATACAGACTTGGAAATAATTATGGAAAAATTAACTAATTTTTTTTTTGTTTAATATTTTGGGCAAGTTCTTTATGTCAGTGTCAGCTGGCATGTAACTACCCTGTGTTTCACACACGTTTTTGGTAGGATAGAGCTGGCTTGGATTACAGAAGGGGGCAGTGATGTTTCATTTCTTGGAACTAGAATCCCCAGCTAACAAAAGCTTTGGCTCTATCTAACACAGGAATTGAAAAGCCCAAGGTTTGCTCCTGCTGTTTTGCTTCCTCATGTTACAAGCATTTTTCCTACTTGTTATTACTTGATTTTCTTCAAGGAAATGTTCCACCTTGGAGGGAGTGTGAGGGCAGTGGATGGCACAGAGCACTCCTGCCACCTACCTGAGACCTCTCTGGCTCAAAGGGCAAATTCTTGGTAATATTTCAAACTGCATAAAAATGTTAATGACCTGTTATCTGCTTGTTTCACCTCACAGTTTGTTTGGTCTCAGCCTTCTGACATTACAGCTCATCAATGGCGTTTTGTGATCCCCATTCATGATGTTCTGCTTCCTCCTGGGGAGAGGGAATAAAATGAGGGATCACTGTAAAAATGAGCATATGCAGAGAGCAGACAGGCTTCTATTCTAGGCACATCCTGCATCCTGGAGACGTCAGACGCCAGGTTTGATGGGCTGGGTGTTTGTGGCTCACACATGCAAGGGAATGACAGGACAGTTTCATTATGAAATCACTGTGCTGTTCTCACCTGGCTCCTGCTGCCCACAGCACATGGGAAGGACAGTGCTGCAGAGGGGTTCCCTGCAGGAAATGTCTCTTCATTGTTTGCTCTGCCTGACTTAAACTAACAGCAGCAAACGGGGGTTGGGTGAGGGGGGATAATCCCAAAAGCCATCCCAGCATCTCATGGCTCTTTGCTCTGGCCTTTCCCCCACCACGGAGCTGCTTCCAGACCTGCTCCTGACTCACCAGCCCAAGCACTTTCTCCTCTGTGCATCACCTCCTAGCTTCCCTTATCCTTGCACCACAGGAGCCTTTCTCACTCACCCTGGTTCAAGAGGTGCTTCAGCTCCTCCCTGCATTTCTTCCCACCCATGAGACCCCAAGAGAAACACATTCTGTCGGAGCTGGGCAGTTCCCTTTGATCATGATTTCACAGCAGGGTTGTCTCCTGCTTTCCCCTTGCTGGTGGTGTGCTCTTTCCCTCACTTCCAGGTTTTCTCAGTGCTTTTCCATGTGTAAGGAACTATTGGAAGCCCCCAGTCTACAGTGAATACTTCAGGCTTTTGTTTTTCTTTGACTCCCACTGAAAGATTGGGGGCAGATAAACACCTTGAGGCACAAATACTCACTTTCCCTGGGTGCTGATACATGTCAACCTCTATCTGTGTTTTCTGTTTTATCCTGTCAGTTGTTCTTTGTACATAATCCAAGGGGTACATGGTCCCTTGAGAATGTTGTGAAATATTTCTATTATTGTTAAAATACAGTGAAATAGCCCCTAGAAGCTGGGCCTTCATGCTTGCTTGATACCTTGCTGAATAGCTCAGCCTTTTTAGGCAGACTTCTGTCCTGTCATATTCAGTCTCTGCTCTTGAAAAAGTATAAACACTCGTTAAAAGCCTCATGATTAATTAACCAAGTCAATTTTCAGAGTGAAAGCAAAATAGTTCCTGCGATGTCTGTTTCTAAACAATTATTCCAGATTTGATTAGATTGTGCACATGCAGTCCTGAACACATTTCTGAGGTGAAAATGTTTATCAATAACAATTATTGTGCATAGAGTCCATTTCCAAAAGAATTTTCCAGACAAAAGATAATTTTAGAGCATTTCTCAAGTAACAAAAGGACATAAAATCTTCAGTTTGTTACTAGAACACACTGGCAAGAAAACCGATCTTATCCTTAATTTTTTTTTAGCTTCAGTGCCCAAATCACTAATACTTTAATCAAACCACTCCTCCCAAGTGGCCCGCCACAGGATCAGGGCTTCTTCTGCAAGTACAATTGCTCACAAGTCTTATTTCTTGATGTAGCCCTTTAGGGTTTGGGAACGCCTTTTTGGGACTAATTTGAGTGTGATGAATACTGCCAGCAAAGTTTCCAGGTTTTCCCACTGAATTTGAGGATAAATGATTTGCTCTAGAACAAACAATCCTGTTGCTGACAGACATAATTGCCACGGATTTCTCTTTGCAAATGTCGTGATAGTGTTCTGGTTTGCTGTGATCTCATTGAGATCTCAAGGGTCCAGCTGAGCCCATTTATCTCTTTCCACTGGAGCCTACTGAGCTTAACCTGTCCCACCTGCCAGCCCTGGGCCCTTCAGTGAAGTCCCTGGAGTTCAGAAAAAGCCAAGGAGCAGCGAGAGGGGTGAGTGGTCAGTCTGTGGCAGCAGTTTCAGTATTTCCTGTAAAAATACCAATTGCTACTCAAATATCCTTAAAATTAGAAATGCTTCTCTGAACTCCGCAAGTTTTTAAGGGGTGGCATCAAAGCCCTTGAGATTGAAGTGGTTTTTATGTGTTTAAACTTAACAGTATTAAGTCTGTAAACCCAAGCTGGGAAATAATAATAATAATAAATATTAATCTTACAAGTCATAGTAGTTAAGAAACAGCGCTGGAAGCTGTTACAGAATTTCAGGTGCTGTTGTTGGAAGTTGATGTTAATGAAGTTGGTATCTGCTTTTGATAGATCAGTCACTCCACTTACCCGGGGATCAGCAGGGTAGCATTAAGTATTTGTGGCTGGTCCGCTTTCCCAAGGTCATTTTAATTAACCAAAATAACAGCAGGCGATAGAATATTTGATCTAAAATACAGGTAGCAGTGGGGATAAATGAGGAATAATTCTAAATGCATGTGCCAGAGGTGCTGGTAATGGATAAGCAGTATCACAGTTTATTTTATACAGAGGTATGTGAGAAGCTGGCTGCCTTTAAAATAAATGAATCTATTTAGGCAATCAACCTCTGCTGCACAGTCTGGGGCCTGCAGGAGGCCAAATTGTAGTGTGGCAATGGTAGCTCTTAAAATGTCTTTATAAATGTCTCGTTTTCTGTTTTCTGCTTCATTCCCTCGGTCAAATTGATGCTCTCTGGATGAGGAAAACAGGCAATGCGGTGTCACGGAAAAGATACTTCTGACTGAGGGCCAGCAAAGGTTTTTGTGGGAATGGCAGCACATCCTTTCTGCCCCCAAAGCTTCTCTGCACTTTCAGATGTGCACTGGTGCATTCCTACACTGGAAAAAATACATTTGTTGATGGCTATAACCATGAAACACACAGGAGTCTGTGAGAACCCTGAGGGTTTTCATTAATAGCACATACAAGGTTCAGGTATCTTGATGTGAGAGCATTTAGGTTTTTGAATGTGTCAAAAAGGGTCACATTTGATAATGATTTTTACATGTTAATTTTATGAAGATAGTTAAACTCTCTGTAACTCCAAATAAAGAATTATTTTGGACTTATTTGTAGGCAGAGTAGTAGGAATGATATCTGAAAAGTGCTGCAGTTGAACCAAATCGTGTCAGGCACAAACTGAATACATCCGAGATACTTGTAATTCCACTAAATGACCGTTCTAGCACTAAATGCATCAGGATGGAATTCCCAGGTGTTCATTGGACCATAGCAGATACTGACTGGTTGAACAGAAGAAATGGGAATGACTGCTTTAGTCCATTTCCCAGAGTGTTTGCTTACATACTCCTAGTTGTGTGTGCACATCTCGAGGTTTCCTGTACCATAGTAGGCTTTTTGTTTGGTACTCGTGGACTTTGTGTTACAATCTCTCCCTCCCACTGCCAGACTCTTCCTGGCTTACTGGAAATGCTGTGTTCAAAGCCCACCTCTCCCGGTTAGATCCACACACCCCTTGCCTTACTTAGGAGTGAATCTGGCACTAAGGGAACAACTCCTCTTGCCTCCCTCTTCACACGTTTTCTGAACTACCTCTAAGCGGAAGTGATTCATCTATAAATAAAGGTCACGTAACACTGGGTGAGACAGGAGGCTTCTGTCAGTTATTTTGGTTTGGATGCATCATTAATTAATGAGTTGAGTCTGCTCAAAAAAGTAACAGTAAATGTTTTTATCAGCTGTCAGTGTGACATGACATTATATAACCTGACAATGTTAAAAAAAAAAAGGTGGAAATGATCTAAAGCATTTTGGTCCGTAATAGTTTTAGCATTTATCTTTCTGTAAGAGCTGAAGTGATAAGTGACTTGAGGGGCTCCACAGGCACATCCCCAATATTCCAGCAGTGCAGGGCTACAAGACAGGGAGCTCTTGGCTCATGCAAAGGTCAGTTGGATTTTGTCCATTCCCCGTCTAAAGGTCTCTCCCTCTGGGCTGGAGAGGCTGGAGGAAAGCTGGAGAGCTGGTCACACGCAGTCCCTTGGGTGGTCACTTGGTGCAGGATGGCTGAACTCTGCAGCTCTCCCTGCTCCCAGTTGTCACCTAGTACAGTCCCTCTTGTAGTTGCAAACCAGGAACAGGCAAAGCAGGTCCTTTTCTGCAGAGCAAGAGGGACAGTGGTCCCCTTGCCACCCCCTTGGTGACAGCAGCAAGTGTGTCTTACATTTAGTCAGAAGCTTTGCTTACAGTCAGAAATCTGAATCGGTGATGCTGTCGTGGCCAAAAATACCACCTGAAATGCAATTTGCTGCTTAGCAGTTGGATTCTAGGTGTGGGAAGGTTACAGGTAAGATACAAACAGACAGCACTGGCTTTTAACATGTAGAGGTGTTTGAAGTTGATTTCTGTGGATGATTGATTGGATCTGTGGGGGACCACACTCCTCTTTCTTTATCATTAACACACTTTCTCACTGAAGCCAAGTGCCAAACAATTCCTTGGAGCTTGACCCCAGAACTTAACATTGCAGTGGCTTTAAGGAGCAGGAGGATTTGGGAGCGTTACCTGAAGAGCCCAAACTTGTTCCTAAACAGTTCCCTGACTTTCCTTGGAGGGTTGTCAGAGGAAAGGGTCCAGCTGCTGCTGCCAAGGATGAAGGACTTCATCAGGATGAAGTACTGGGGCCAAGCTCTTTGCCAGAGCAGTAGTGAGACACTGATGCTTTGGGCTGCCATATGCCTTGATGAGATTGTTGATCCTTACCAAGAGCAGTAGTGCTGATTAAAATGCCAATACTTGCTCCAACAAGTTCCCTTTCTCTCTTTCTCTTTAGTTTCCCTAGAAAATGGCCACTTCCTTCCACTGTGTTTTTTTAAACCACGGTTACAGTGTGCTCTTGCCGTGTTTTTGCCCACTGTGCTTCTAAACTAGCAGATAATTTAGAGCTGCTTTTCATGCAGGAGTGATATTTGCCCCTGGGATGTTTAGAGCAATTCCCAGCCTTGCCTTACGGGTGTTTGGGCTCATCCCTTAAGGCCATGCCACCAGCGGTAGGTAGGATGCTGTAACAGTCTAATCTTCAGGAGTGAGTCAGGCTCTTCATGCTATTGGTCTATTTTTTGCTGCTTTAACCATAGCTCTTAAACACGTTGTTCAAATGCAGTGCTGGGTTGTGAAGGCATTTGGTTCCTTATTTTATTATTTAGCACATTAGTGCTTCAGAGGCTCAGTTAGGTCCATCTGTCAGACACCATGAAAGCACAGGACATAAAGATGTTGGGTTTGCACCTTGCCTCTCCCCAGTGCACACCCAAGATTTTGATTTCTGGATGAAATGTTGCATTTGCTTTGAACCTGCTTGGTAGATCTTTCTCTGTTAATATCTCTGTCACCAGCCATGGCTTTGCTGTACTGTGAACTGTGTGTGAAAGGCTACAGCAAGGCACTGCCATTGCATTATTGTTAAAGGAAAAAATGGATTTTGACATTAAGCTATTGTAGCTTTCAGATTTTTTTAATGCCTCCTCCAGATTTAGAGATTTACCAGCACTTCAGTGGTTGATTTAGTAATAAAGTTGGATGAGAAGCTTGTCTTTTTCATTGTTGTTTATAGTTGTGGTTTGTAAGAAAAAGGTGATTTTTCTGGCCAGGGGGAGTTTTAAATCTGTTTTAAGTAGAACTGAAATTTTGCCTCTGCTTCTTCACATGTTAATTCCAACACATGAGCCTTGTAAAGGGGGTGTTGCCCAGTTCATCCTTTTGTTCCCTTGCAGCAAAGGAAGAAATTCGAGTTTTGCATCAATGTGCAACAAGTTAGGTAAGAGTTCAAGTAGGTGTTAAGAGAAACATTCATCAACTTCACATGCAGTGCTATATTTTATATGTTTGTGATTTATACCTGGGTGAGTGTTTAAGTTAAGTCCATGGGTAAGTTGATGATGACTGTAAAGTTCAGCAAGAATTACAGAATATGGCTGCAGACAAGGCAACAAACTTGGTTTAAATCTGTTAGAGTGAATAAGGTGAAAGTCCACCTGAGCAGACTGAAGTCACTGCAGGATTTAAGTCTTTAAAGCTGCTGGAGAACTTCATTAGACCATTGCAGAAGGTAGGAAATGTCACTGAACAGAGCAACAGAGGAAAAATCCAGGAATTTCAGATTGGAAAACTAAAAAAAAGTGAGGTTTTCAAATTGGTTTTAACAAATCTTTTTTTCAAAGCAACAATTTGGGATTCATTACCTCCATCAAGCTATATACAAGTAAGTTCTTCACAGATTTTTATTTTTTTTAGTAAGTAACAATATTAAATTTCAGAAAACTGAAGCTTCTGGAAAATTAGGAGAGGAGTTGCAGACAATGAGAAAATATTCATACATCAGTTGTATGATTCTTTTCACTTGCTCTTGAAAAGAAGCTGTCAAGTTTTCCGTGAGGGAAGGAGATTTATGTGAAATGGAGGTAATTGTGTCTTTGACCTATGGACTGGGTTTCTTAATCTGGGCTGGTGAATTGCAAAAGTTGAATTCCTTTTGAAACCTAGTTAGCAAATATCTCTGGAGAATAAAACAGTACGAAATGGAGCCCTGGTTTTATTACAGAGGCTGCTGTAAGGGTGACTTTGTTTCATGTAATTGCATGGGGACCTCTGTCTGATCTCTTCACTTGAAGCTGATGCTGCAGGCTTTAATTGAGTAAGGCTCCTCTTGAAGTGGAGATAGTTTACATTGGGAGATTCATTTCTGGAGCTGAATATCTTGGCCTTTGTCTCGGATGAAAATTAATTTTGTGCCTCTGCATTCACCACAGCTGACAGCAGCACTCGCTGCTGCCCCTCCAGCCCGGAGTTCCCAGCACCTCCAGGATAAAGTCCCCTTTCCATGTGGTTCAAATGCAGTGCGAGCTCTTTGTCCCTTTCTAAAATACTCCACATCAAGGCTGTGGACAGCCCACATCTCAAATCCAAGGAAATAGGATTGGCAGCCTTTAAAAAAAGCAGGATGAAACACAGCTTCACTTGTATTCTTGCTTTCCGGTTTGGGTTGATTTATGAGTGCATTACTAATTCTTCTAAAACTCAGAATTATCATGGAATGTCTGAAATCCTGCTGGAACCCAGGTAAAAATGAATGACAATTCCCTGCTTGAAGTAATGTTTCAGCTTACAGATGGCAATTTCAGGTGTGGCTACAGACTTAGAAACAAGAGAGAAGTCTGAAGTTTTTGGGGTTGATTTTTAAAAACAAGAAATCCATTTGGAAGGGAGCAGGCAGAATAAAGGGCAGATAAGGCAAAATAATGCCTACAAATACCAGCTTATCTGGTACATGTCCTAAAGCCCAGACTAGTGTGTGAGATCAGGGCAGCATGGGAGAGTGCAGGTTGTTCTTATCAGTAAATGTTATCAGGATAGAAATCTTAGAGTGATCCTGTGCTGAAAGGGAGCCTTGGCATGAATGAAGTAATCTGTGTAGGTTTAGTAAGTGAGAGCCTTTTTGGTCTCTAGTGTCAATCTTCTTTAAGAAGGGGCTGTACAATCCTGCTGCTGCCAGTTTCCATCTCAGCTGATGCTAAATGTAGCAGTCTCAGTGGTTGGCTGGTGCTGGGTTTTTGCTGAAAGAAAAACCTTTGTCGTGATGAGACAAAAAGAGGCTTATTTTTAAATTCCTTGAACCCTTCTGTAGATGAGGAAACACGGAACAGTTTGTTTGCAGGTGGCAGTGATCCTCTGCATCCTTGGGCTCTGAAGCAGGTTCAGTCATGCTTCTGTTCAGTACTCAAAAGCAAGGAAAGCCAAAAGGAGTTCCTGCAGAAAGCAGAACCCAGTGAGAAAATGTATTTATTATTTGTCTATCTGCCTCCTGTTGCAGGAGGGAAGTAGCTGGTGCTGGTCATAAGGCTTTTCTTGGAGACTAGTGCATTTTCTGAAGCAGTCTTGTTCTGGAGAGTCGTTGCTGATCTTGGATCTTCTTTCCAACCCTGTTTGTGTTTTGCACCCTGGCTGTTAATGCAAACACACAGCCTGGTTTAAAATAGAAGTGATACAGAACAAACTGAATATGAAGTTCAAGTGTTTTGTTGGTTCAGGGTTAGATTTCTTGGGGGTTTTTTTGGAGGGTTCCCTCCCATTTTATTTGTCTTTGCACACTCATGTCCATCTTCCAGAAGGTTGTCTAGGTAAGCAATTATTAAAACTGTCTTGGAAAATTTTTACATTTATGACAGGGTGTTGTGCTGCCTTGTGCCACATGGCTGCTGCAAGTTTGGGTGATGTCATGAGCTTAAGTCTTCAGCCAGATTTCTTCAGTGACCTGCCTTGGGTTTAATCTAAGAGGATTTTGTCTGCAAGGCATTTACATTCCCTCGGGATTTGTCAGGATGGTGACAAAGTATTTGTGCATTTCTTTTAATGATATCTGCAGTTTGAATGAGCTAGATAAATATAAATGCTCTCTGCAAATTGAGATGAAATCCTGTCTGGGAATTATACAGACAAAAGGTATTTAAGTGGAAAGAGCATGCAATGGGTGTTTTAGCTGATCCCTTTGATCACACTGACATTCAATATATCCAGTTTCTAATTTTCGCTGAGAACATGGGGTGCCATTTCCTACATCCCAGTATGGAGCACTGGAAGAGAAGAGGCTGCTCTGAGCGCCTGGTGCGTTTTGGAGCATTTTTGTACAAGGCAGAACTGATTAAACATCATTAATGATTAATGTATGATTTGCACCTTCAACGTTCGTTGTTGGAGCTGAAATCTCCCCTATTTGACTTCAACCTGATGGAATCTTCTCAGGAAAGTTAAGCAAAATTACTTCAGTCCTTTTATTCCGAAAGAATTTAAAGGAAGAAAGGTTTTCCAGCTGCTGAAAAATGGAGATCACCTATCTTTGATCAGGTTTCTGTAGACTAACAGTGTTTTAGAAGGGAAGGCTGGGGGTGTAAAAGGCAAAATTATCAAACCATAATGTAAAGAAAAATAACTTTTAAATTAATAATGATTCTCCCTAATTGTCATTTATAATATATGTAATAATTTGTAGCAAAGAGTTTAGTAATTTGAAGCTTATTCGGAAAACACAGCATTACTTTTTAAACCTGAAAAAAGAATCATGGTCAGAGGACAGAGCCCTTGATTGCATTCAGAAAGCTGAATGGAATTCTCCACGCAGTCTCTCAAGCACTTTCAGATTTCATATAGGCGTCTTGCAGCTTTGCTGAATGCTTTGATCTGATTCTCAAATTGCCCAAAATCACAGTCCTGAGCTGGATGGGAAAGACAGTGCAGCCACAGTGGCGCAAAAGGGGAAAGAAGCAGCCTTGATTCTGTTCAGAAAACAGGGAAAATCAAAGCAGTCTGCTGGCATGGCTTGATCAGAACTGTTACAACTCATATCATGTCTTTTGGCTCTAAGTTGGTCTCAAGTCTTGGTTTACATGGCATTAAAATAAAAAAAAAGAATGAATATCAGTCTGTATAACTCTCTATCTTACTACATTGTTTGTGTGTTTTATGTCACCCACACAACAGGGAAAAGGAAAAATGTGACAGGTTAATTGTGTAAAATTTCCTAAAATTTTAATTCAATTTAGAAATTATATTTCAGTAGGCCTTTGAAATATTTAATTTCTCTTGTTATGTTTCTTTCCCCCAGTGAACGCTTTTTTCTTCTTCTCCTTTAACCTCTTGATGAATACTATTCCAAAAATAATTCTCCAGCTATGAGTTCTTTCAGGAGCACTTCTGTTTTCAGCCTATAGAAATAATTTTATCTTCTTGCTGTTACGGCAGTGACAGATGATATTTTCTTTTTCCCTACATTTAGACACCTTATATTACCCAGCTCACTGAGGTAAAAAAGACCCTTCACGTGTTGAAGCTCCAAAACCCTTGATGTGCTCAGTAAAAACACTACATTATTTACTGCCATTTTCCCCTCATTTTTTATCATTACAACTGTAAGCACTTTTTTTTTTTTTTTGCATAAGGTTATTTCTGAAATCCAAAAGGAAGGAAAAATGGCCTGTTTTGGTTGAGACCAGGAGTGTTTTGTATTGAAAAACCAGGAATTTTTTGTATTGAAATTGCTGTGCTTGGATTGCTCCTGCATTAGAGACAGCAGAGCTGTATGTATAATGTATCAGGAGGGATAAACAATGCACATTTTAAATGATATCCTGATATTGCTCTGGATGTGACTCCCTCCACAGAAGGGTTTGTGGAACGGGAACTGCGGAGAGCTCATCAATATGGCAGTTAAGGGGATCTTTCTTTGAGGTTATTCTTTGTGCGTGCACACACAGGTTATTTGCTTTAAAATTCCTTGTACATATGCATTTGCTGGGTACTGAATTTTGGATTTTCCACTTTCCTAGCTGCTGTCCACAGTTGTTGTTTTGTTGTGGAAAGGTTGGGCCTTGAGGCGAGGGGGCTCCAGTCCTCACTGCTGTGAGGGTGACAAGGACACACACGCTATCTCGCCGTCCCACACCACATCAGCCAGTTAGGTTTTGCTGCCAGACCCCTAGGAAACGTGTTTTCCCTATAAAACAGTGTGTATAAGAGCGCTAAGTGTTTCTTTTTTTGAAGGCTTTCCTCAGGGCAGGGCGCCATTTTGCCCCTGTGGTGAGGCTGAGGGGCTGCTGGGGCCACGCCCGGTGCTTCGGCCCCTCACGGCGCCCACAGCCCCTGCTGCTTGCCAAAACATGTTTGGCTGCTTGTACTGCAAATCTTTTGTGAATTGTTCTTGGTCTTTGGACCAGCAGAGACCCTGGCACCTGGGCTGCACTTTTTTCCCTCAGAGTTGTGGGAAAACTGAGTGGGAATGTTTCCTTGAACAATGGGAATCAATGGCTGCCGGGCCATGTCAGGTGAGTTGGGGCTCCTCATACCCTTCCCCTGTCATGGTGTTTGGGAACATGTTACTTTCTGTTGTCATAGGGCTTAAAATTTCAATCTTTATTTTAACCTCCGAGTCCACTTAGTCCTCTAAGGGGGTTTTTGTAAAAACAACAATAAAACCCCAAAACAATATGGATGTGACTTGTACACTCAGAAGAGCACTGGTAGATATGGACGGATTTTAAACAAAATTGTCAGTAGCAAATCTAGAAGTATTGTATAGAAAAGGCCGTGTGTTTCTGTGTGTCCTTAAGTTATTGTCCCCCAGAACACAATGTTCGTGGAGTCCTTTGGCATGGCTGTGATTGGGAGAGAAAAAGTAATCACTGTGGCCCTGATCATGACAGAACTATCTGAAGGTATTGCCAGTTCTGCTTTCAACTCTCACCCTCTGAAATTCTTTCTTTCGTGTTCTGGGTAAAGCGCTGTATTTTTCTACATGTTTGTGACATAGTGATATTGATAAAACCTTGTTTTATTCCTTTACAGTGCTCTTGACTCAAGGTAACCTTGACATTCACTTCTGGGACTTGACTAATTTCCAAAGTTAGATGGCTTTGTTAATTAACCAACAATTTAGGCTTCTTAACCAAAATCAGGGAAATCTGCCTATTTGCTGTTGGGAGATCTAAAATGAGAGTGACCCAATTGCAGTTTCCCTGAACTAATTTAGAAAGGGAGCTTGAAATGCTGTGGGGCAAACTTGGGTTTGTTGCGGTATTTTATGTATTCCATTAACTTCTTCAGTTGTCGTAGCAGTGCAGAGGCAAAATGATAGCAAGCCTTGAGTTAGTGTTCATGTTTTAAATAAGACAAAATCTTTTAGAAGATAGGTGCGGTTGATACTTAGCACAAGCCCAGCTCTGATATGCTTCAGGGATTCCTTTGAATTCCTGTTCCTGAAAATGAAAGAATCACTCTGTGTGGCAGATGCAGAGGGAATTTCCTGTGTGCAAAGAAAAAAAACAACCCACCTTAATTAATATTCCTGCTGAAAAGAAATCTGCAGGGAGTCAGAGGAGCTTCTCTGAAGTTGCCAGCTGTGGAATTTGAATTTTGGGCATTTATTCATAGAAATCATCAGGGTTTTGTGGCATTTCTGTGTGGTCTCTCCCTCGCTTCCCACCCATTTAATTAGTGTCATATTTATGATGCTCAGTGGTCCTAAACTGGTGTGATTCCACCCTGAATCAAGTGTCACAGTGGCTGCCCACCTGTGTGGATGGAACAGAACATGAGTTGTTGGAGGTTTAGGGTCAGTCAGGAAAATAGTAAGTCAAGGGTGGCTTGTTACTCTTTCTAAATATAGTTACTTCTTTTATTTTTCTAATTTATTTCATTTTGGGGAGTGGGCATGGGAAGAGGGAAGTATCAGAAAATCAGGTGAGGGAGATGTATGAGATTCTGTCAGTAACATTTCTGCCTTCTTTTGTAGGAATTATTGAAAGTTACCTGCTCTTTGTAGTAGTTATTGGCACAGGCTGGCATTTAATGACAAACTGGTAAATTAAACTGTTTTTCCACACCCAAGGATTCTCTTAAAACCAAGAAAGATGGGGAGACCCAGCATGATTCAGCTGTAGACCTCTTGTTTCCCTCTTAGCATTTCTCTCTCTCCCCTTTGCCTCCAGCCATACAACTGCAGCTCCTTATTTTGTGCCTGCTCCACACATGAATTATCAGAGCTTGTCTGAATGTACTACTTAACCTCCTTTCCCTCAAATCCCTTGGCAAATAACTTATGGGCAACATTTTGGGTACGGCTCACATTCAGAGTTTAGATACAAGTGCGATACTGAGCTTGGGTTTGAGCACAGTTGCCTAATTTCCTCCCAGAATTTCCATTCAGAAATCCATGTCTGAATAGTGCATATGTGGACATCACAAACCTATTTTTTCACCCCTGGTAAAGTGCTGAGTGTTGTCCATCTTTATCCATAAGCAGCATAACCTGCATTTAGTTCCTGGTGTAGGGACTGGTGCTGGGAAGGCGCCCAGTTGGGTCATGAAATTGGTGTCACACAGTGAATTCCTCCTGTTCCCTCCTTGTTCCTTTGGTCCCTTTCTGATTTTATTTCCCTGCTACAAATAATTTTTCCAAATTATGTAAGTAAAGCTAAATGGACATCTTTCCAATTTATAGTTACTATTTACTAATGGTAGCAAAATGAGGCATAATTAGCTGCTGGATGGCAGATGGGGATTGTTTAGAATTTGCTAACCTGGTAGAGATACAAAATAGAATTCTGGCTATCCAAGGTCAACAGTAAATCACTTATTAATCTTAAAACAGTGTTTGACCCAAATTTATGGA
Source organism: Eulacestoma nigropectus (assembly GCA_013397775.1). Taxonomy (NCBI): domain Eukaryota; kingdom Metazoa; phylum Chordata; class Aves; order Passeriformes; genus Eulacestoma; species Eulacestoma nigropectus. The sequence continues at coordinate 1,042,977 of VZTE01002773.1, forward strand.
ATAATTTTTTCAAACCCTTGGAAGTAAATGAGATTTTGGGATCAGCCTGTACTGGTGATTATTTGATTTCATGGGAAATAAAAGACCTGAGACTTATGAAGTGTTTGTTGGTTTTTTTCTTTCTAGTGAAACAATGAATGTTAACTCAAGAAATGTGAATTGTTTGTAATTGCCTGTGGAAAAGCTTCAGGCATCTAACCTAGAGATAGAAGAAAATGCATCGTGTGTTCATCAGGCAGAACAAGGAATAAGAAAATAAAAGACTGGATGCAAAGATTTCACAATTCTCAGTGATGTGGTAAGTGAATTTTGCATATATGTGTAGCTAATTAACTTGCTTCTGAATTACTGTAAATTGTGTTATTGTAGCCACTGTGACACCAGACTTTCAAGGTGCTCCCAGGGAGCACACAAGAAGGTTTCTTGGAGGAGGCTGGCAAATAAACAAGAACAAAAGCCCCAGGCTTTTCTCTGAGCCTGACTGGAGAGCAGCAGTGACAGAGGTGATGAGTCAGTGGACAGTGCTGGCCTCTCTCCAGCCTTTCCTGCAGCTCAGGGATGCTGGAGGCATTTGCAGTCAGCAGCACCGGCTGCAGGAGCCTTGGAAGGTGTTTCCATGCACTGCAAAGGTGGGGTTGGAAGGGAAACTCCATGCACTGTTTATCTATAACCACAAACCCTTCTCTCTTCTCAAGAAAATAAAAGTATAATGAGAAGGGGGAATATTCTCAAAGTCTTTGTGGATCAATGTAATGTTGAGCTAAAGGAAATTAGAGGTTTGTTGATGTTCCCAGCAGTACAAATGGTATAAACTGATGTGTAAAGAAAGAATTTACTCTGCAAGGAACACTTAAGCACTACCATGAATTCACAGCTGCATTTGCAGTTATGTTACAGATCAGGTCAAGTGTCTTTAGCTCTACGGTTTTCCAAAGGTCTAGGGGACAAAGCTGACATCAGGGCAGGTTTATACTTTTCTCCCCTTAGTGTTTTGGGTGCTGTTGCATTTTTATCACTGCGGGCCATTTTACAGAAGTGTTACTTGAAGTGTTGCACAGACGTTGAAAGGCCAGCACCAGTGACACAGCAGCATTAGGAGGGATGATAAAATGAGGGTTTTTCAGCATGTGCCCTTTCTAAACGTGGTCAGATAAATAGAAGGTAATACGTGGTGCCATGCCTAAACTTCTGGCCTGCCTTGTTACAAGTGCTTGTTGTCAAAGATCAAGAAAAGACAGCTGGCACCCTGCAGCTCAGTCTGTACCTCACTGGGAAGAAGTTCTGTTCATCCTGAAACATGGCAGGGAACAGTGGCTGGGGACACTCACTGCAGGCAGAGAAATCTTGGCTCAAAGTGACCCATGGCCTTCTGTAAAAAAAGAACAGGAAGAGTAAGTCTAAACCATCCAAAACACCAGTGATGATGGTTAAGAAAACTTCTCTGGATGAAAAAGGTGCTACTGAAAAATATAACCTAATAGCAAAAGTCTACGGTTAAAATTACTTTCAATTGTGCAGCTGTAATAAAGTTCCAAGTGTCAAATTAGCATTTCTGTTTTATTTCCAATTCCAGTTCTTGTATTTTACATTATAACTGCATGAAGGTGCTATTGAGAAAAGCAGAGCCCAGATGTTGCTGCTGATTGTATTGTTTATTGTTATGCAGAAGGAAAATAATACCTGATTTATGATAGAAAACACTGTGGAGATAAATGCAAGCACCAGAACTGGATTTAAATTGTGTTGCTACAAGTGAGATTTTCCCTTTCCCTAACCCCTCTATTCCCTAAACCCCTTGTAAGGCTTCTAGTGCAATATTCTACAGTCCCTATACAACCCAGCTTCCCTGAAGTCTGAGAGAGATTTATAGTTATGTTACTTTTATCACTCAGAGCAACATAAAAACTGTCTCTCAGCAAGAAAACAAAGGTTGCTGGGTCTCAAAGAAAAGCAAATACTCTGAGCACAGTTCCAGGTAGATGCTCAGATGCTGTGGATTCCCAGAGCTGCCTCTCTATTTTGGGCCGTGTTGCCTCTTAGAATCACAGAATACTTTAAATTTTAAAGATTTCTAGAGACCTCTAGTCCAAGTCTGTGCTCAAATCAGGGCCAGCTTTCACCTCAGTTTGCTCAGGCTGTTGTCCAGCAGAATTTAAGGAGATCCCATGGCTTATCTGGGGCCTGTCTGTGTTTCACCAGCCTTGTCTCTCTCTCATCGGAATTTTCTGTACCCCATCCTTGCTTTCGACTTGCTGATAAATACTATCCTGCCTGTACAGGCAAGAGAAAAGATTATCCTTCCCCCTCTCTGGTGACTCACTGGTGTAGTTCAGCACAAGATCCCATACACTCATCTCTATTTATACATTAACGGACATGTATGATGCAAATGGGATAAATATAGGTAATTTCTGGCTCTTGATGGGGACCAGATATGGTGGCAATCAACCTGGAGTGTCTGCTTTCCATGTTGTTTGTCCTAGGCACAGCCTAACAGCCACTTCTGAGTCTGCTCGTAATGCTTTTAATCATAAAGCACTTTCAGATAGTTTAAAAAGTGGGCCTGCTGTGAGAATCACTGCTTGCTGTTAATGTAAAGCGTCTCTAAAGGCAGCTTGCCATTGCTGTGTGCTTATCACAGGTAACCTCCTGTTTTGTGCCAGGGAGAACCTCTAGCACAGCTGAGCTTTCCCGTGTGGGTAAATACCTGCCTCATACTGCTGCCCCCAGCAGTGCTAATTAGAGTCATTAGTTCTGCTTGGCTAAAGGTGTGCACTGTAGGCTCTGAAGCTCGTGCTACACCCACTTCTCTGATGGCCCCTTAGGAAAAAAAATCCTCCTTAAAAAGCCTCAAATCCTTTTTCCTCATTTTTGCGTGTTGAAAGTGACGTTCCAAACACGGATTTGCGTGTGGTGGTTGAAGGCTGTTGCTGTGAGGACGCGCGTGGCCTGCTCTGCGTAGCCATGAGAGCGGAGTCACTTGGGGTTGTGAGTCACTGCCTGGCTGTAATTAATGTCCATGAGTGTATTCAAAACAGAGGATGGCAGAGGGGAAAGATGGCACTGGTGTGGCTCCAGCAGCAATTCCCAATAATTTGGTGGTGCTGACACACTTCTGTGAGTGACTTTGGCTGTTGGATTGCAAATCACCCCAACAGGGAAACCAGGATCGCTTGACTTTGTTCAACACAGCCAAGTATTGCAATTAAGTTTAATATTAAATGACACCTTCTGCTTAGTTCATAGGTTCATGTGTGGGTCAGTTCCTTCTTTTGTCCCATTGTTCCAGTTACCTGAGGATAATCCAGAGTTTTACAGAGCCCAGGCTTTTGGGCAATGTGAGTGCCTGAGCTGAAGTGGGAAATGCAGGACTGTGGAGGCGCTTGAGATTTACTGGAGCTTGCAGCTTGTCCCAATGGACTTGGCTTAAAAACATATTTAAAAGATAAAAAAGAGAAGGTTTTTCCCATTCCATGAACCACACGAGACTTGGGTTCATTCCTGTTTTGCTTTAGGTAAAAAATTGCGTTTACTTTGGATTTTTTCCTAGAAAAAAACTAAAGAAAGAGCCTACACTAAGCAATGGTGTTGTGGTGAGAGAGGGGAAAGATTTAGCTTCAAGTCTCTAATGTAATAACTTAAATCTGGGTTTGAGATGATTCTCACTTTAATGGTTAATGGTCACTTGACTACTTTGGGGTGTAAATATTTTTCTTTTCATCTTCAAATTTCATTTGATACCTAAGGGCTTAATTTAAAAATGTAGCAATACTCTGGTAGGAAAAGTTCTAGATGTAAGTAACTGCTGCTTTTATTTTTTTCTTTTGACAAAAATAGCACATGAATTGGTGGGGGGGAAAAAAACCCCTGATGCATATGGTATCTCACTGGGGAAAATCAGGGCTACAGGTCCCCACACTGACTTCCAGGAGAAAGTACATCCAAGGAAGGAAAAACAGCACTTAAATTGCTTTGAAAAGTCAATCTTCTCTATGGCAAAATTGTTAAGTGCATTTTGTTTTACAGAATCCATGAATATTTTGATTTTTCATGTTGATTTGGAATGCAAATAGATACTGAGTTATCAGAATTTGCCAGTGGGCAAAAAAATCTGAATTTCAATCAATTATGCTAAGTACCCAGCAAAGAAAAGTTTCTTAGAAGCTTTATTCAATATTTTTCATTGTACATGTGCAAGGAAATGTGATCTTGAGGCTTAGAGATCACCAAGTAATTAGTTTGAGTTTTATCCCAGTGAAAACTTCAGAAGTCCAAAGTGTTCCAGAGCCTAGATTTGTTTTTTAATGGGAAGAAATAAATAGGAATTTTAAAAACAGTGAACTTTTTATTATGTTTTCCATAAGAGCCCAAATTCTTCTTGATGAAAATTAACCTTTTTTCCTTTCAAAAAGAGAAAATCTCACTGAGAACCAGCTTTGCAAATTCCTTTTTGGGTGGTGCAGGTGGTGCTGCTCCTCCTGGGGCACAGCAGAGCAAATGTAAAAGCCCTGATGATTTTCTTGGATAGCTTCCTTAGAATGTTAGAAGTAATAGTAGGCAGGTTCCCTGTGTTGTCTCCCATTCTCTGGCAGTGGGTTTGCTTTGTGCCCAACCCTTCCAGCTGCTCCACGTTTGAGGTTATCTGGCTGTGAAAATGGGCTGGATTTACCTGTGCTGGGACTGTCACAGAACAGCTGCACCCTGAAATCCAGAGCTGCTCTTGCAGATCTTCACCAGCTGAGCAATACTTGGGTATTTAAAGTGAAACTTTTTGCTACCCCATTGGCTCTGTTGCTGCTCAGTGCCTGAGTTTTATAGGTGTAAATCTTGGCTGTCTGTGCTTAAAACTCAGTGCTTTATTTCTGTGGTTTTTTTGTGAAGAATTGTGACATTTTGCATAGAAAATGGAGATGGAGTTCAGGTGTCTCCGGTTACCAAGCCCTACAATACGCTATGATTTTTCTCCCTTGTTGTGGGAGAAAAAGTGGTGCTGCCAGGATCCAGTTCTGGAGAAAAATCCAGAGAGGATGTGCCAGGTGTGCAGTGAAGTGAGACAGTGAACAGCTTCCACAAAGAAATGCAGCATGTCCTAAAGAAACAAATCCACTTTCTCACCCAAGCAGAGGTGGCATTGTAAATGTTTTTCCCAGAGCAATGTTACATTTTTTTTTCCTGTTACTGGAACTTTCTCCATCCTGTCTCTAGAACAGTGGGAGTAGTGATGGAAGCACCTTCTTCCCACACAGTTATGTCAGAGCTCTGAATTGTTACTCTTGAGAGATGAGGGAGGAGCATTAAAGGCAGCACCACTTATCCAGTTCTTCTAAACTGAGGATTTGCTGTGTAAACAAGCATCTGGTTTCGAACTCTGGTTTTTATCAGCCTAGAAAAATGTCCTTCTCTCCTCCATTCTCTGTTCTTCTATGAGAAGTGTGTTTGTAGTTTATGTTGGTTGTGCAAGTAGGAGCCCGGACTTTGTCGTAGTGGTAAAACATGAGTGATAAAAGGCATCTTCTGCATCTTTTTTTTTTCTGGTGCCTGCCATGTTCACTCTGTGCTCGGTGATGTTTTGGTGCCTCCACAGTGCCTTCAAACGAACGCCTTCTTGGCTGCTTTTATTTCTACTTTTCTGTCTCACAGCCTCTGATTTTTTTTCCTTTACTTTTTCCTTTTCTTTCTTGAATTGTATTAGGTTCATTAAGCATTTATGTTGCCACTTTTTTTAATATGCAGCTTTTAGCTGCATTAGAGGCAGTTGTGAAATCATTGCTTTTCACACTCAGTCCTATACACCATTACTGTCTAGCACTTAAGTGCAACTATGTGAGTGTATTAAAAATACCCAAAATAAGCAAAGGTAGAAAGAGAGATGACACAATTGCTACTTTGATAAAGTAGATTCACTGTTTAAAATGTGTTAGCACTTCAGCCAGATTTAGAGTGTGGTTTCCGACAACTCCCGCCTGATGTTCTGCCAAGAAATTATCTTGAATCCTGACACCTCAAATCCTGTTGTTACTGCTCTTGTTAGAAAAGAACATCTTACACGTGGTTGCTGAAATGGCTATTTTAGAAGACTGGTGCTAGTATAGGGCATATTTCTCTTAAATAAAAAGTATTTAGAAAAATGCATGAACTACTTCCCATATGGAATGAAAGATAAAGCAACATGCATGGCTCTCCCTGGATGGGCAGGTGTAAAGCAGGAAGGATGTAAATGTAGATGAATTAGTTTACACACACATTCTGTTTATCCTTCAGAAGGTAAAATATTGTCTGTGCTTTTCTAAATCCTTTTCCATGTCCATATCTTTATACATGTCCATGTTAATAGGTGCTTGGCTCACGTAAATCAGAAGATGCTAGAAATGAGGGAAAGAAGTTGTTTTGTCTTGTCTGGGATGTGCCAAGCCAGTGTGGTCAGGAGCTAATCCCAGTGATGGGTTGCCTCCTCCCTCAAAGGAGAATTTGTCAACAGAGTCGTGCTTTTGGGCACACTTTGTGAGCCCTTTCCTTGCCCTTTTCTCACTTACCAGGATTATGCCAGGTGCTTGTCAGCTTTTTCCATTACAGTTTGCTTCAGAAATCACTTGTGGGGGCTACCAAGGACACCTGTGGAAACTCAGCACTCTGATTTTGGGGTTACAGTATTCTGCAAGAACAGCCTCAAACATTACAGGGAGCTCTAGGCTTTGGGATAGCACCAGTTGGAATAAGCATTGTACTCACTGAGGAGCTTGCAGGTAAGAGCACTTCTATAGAGGAGGGGATGTGTATGGGAATAAAAATGAATGGTTAAATCCCATTAGTCCATAGAAAATGAAAAAGAAAAACAAATCAGGGATTAATTGCAGCTTTTTGCCATTCAGATGAAAAACCAGATAATGACATAGACACAAAAGGACCTTCTTGGTTTAATTTGAACATTCAATATAACTTGATAGAAATTCCTCATTTTTGGGTTTTTAAAAATTTAATTAGAATAGTCACAAATTGTATAGAAGCACTTTCTTCAACACACATAGTGCTTTCCCTGTCAGTGAAGGATTAAAAATTAAAGTTGTTACTGAGAGGTGAAATTAGAGTATTTGTGTCATTGTTATCCTTTCATGTTTTGCCTTTTTTCATCCTTTATTATTCTTCTATCTTTAATCCTCTTCTCCTTAATTCACTCTTCAAGGCAGTGGGAATGGCTTATAAAAGGATGATGAAAGCATGAATGGAATAATTGTGCCTTTTGGTTTCCAAGTCTCACCTCAGTGTTGCAGAAGGGCTATGAAGCATTTTGTTTAAGACCTGAGTGCCTCAGTGATTTGTTGGTTTGGCAGTGGTGTGTGAGGTTGTGCAGGTCAGCCCTGCACTCCTGTGACCCCTTTTGTGCTCTGTTCTGCTTCCCTGACATCCACTCACAGACCTGAAATTGTGTTTAAATAGATAGAATTTACTGAAAGAATATGCATTCCCCTTGGTATCTTTCCTTCTAATTCCTCATGAGCTGAACTTACCTTTCTTACACCACCACATTTAGCTCAGTGATGAAAAGACCATCAGAAAATTACAAATACATGACAAGTAATTTTTTTCTCAAATAAATCATCCCATAAATCTGCCGCTCACTGTATCCAGCAGTCCTAGGACAAGGAAATGCAGGAGCTGTTTGCTGTGACTGTGGAGCAAGGAAAGACTAAGCAGAAGGTGTGTTTATATGTGCCAAGGGAACAGGGAAGTAAATGGTAGAGTCTGTGTGTTGGCTGCAGGGGCAGGGAGACTGTAACTTGTCTGTTTCCAAAATTTGTGACCAGCATCTGAAGCTCGGGAGTGTCATTGGCAGTGGGTATCTGACAGTAAGTGGCTGAAAGTAGCCAGGAGAAGATGAGGATTCCAGAGATTTTCTTTCACAGCATCAATCAAAGGCTTTTAAGGGATAAGGATTGTAAAGAGATGTGAAGTGAGATATGAAAGAGTACTAGTTGTAAAAACCCACTAAATGATACTTATCAGCTATATTTGGATTAGTCTGAGACCATCAAGAGTTACTTTTCTAAGGCAGAATCTCAGAAAAAAACTTTTGGTTTTTTCTCCTGTGTTCAAACACAATTTCTGTCATCATCTCAGACTGGTAGGAATGGTGCACTTGATAGTGCTAATGACAAGCCGTTGATGGATGTGTCTCCTTTAATTCATGATGCCGTGTTGGTGTGAGGGAGGGCTTAAGGCCAATTCAGTAATTTATGAGTGTAGAATCCATGCCACTGCAGTGCTGGTACTGTCAGTAGCTACTCACAGCAGTGCTGCTGTTTGGGTGTGATACGAACAGAATAAACCTGTCAGGTGCACTCCTGCTCATCCCCAAGGTAGTGTTGTGTCCCACATTTCCTGTGGGCACCAAGGAAGTGGAACCTCAGACATTCCCAGGTGTGTGTGAGTTGTGTAGCTTTAACATAAGCACACAGTAGATGAATTCATCCTTTCAGGACAGTATTTTCCAAGGGCACAGCTTGTCCTGCTGACCTTTGCTGAGAGCCAGAGTCAGGTCTCAGCACTTTGTCCTGCTGTTGGAAGTTGGGCATGCTCATTCATGCCTAAAGTCAAAGCTTTATGGAGCAGTTTAGTGTTCAAGTACCTGTGACTAGTTTGCAGTCTCACTTCATATCATCCTGCATCCAAGATGAGTAAGTGCTTGACTCACAGCAGGATCTTGCCTCCTCTTTGGAATCATAGAGGATTTATTTTGTTGCTGCATTATCAAATATCATCAGTAATTTTTGTCTCTCAGCTGTTACCCCAATGATCATTTCTCTGTTTGGTGAATGGAACCTCTATCCCATTAGAGCTATATCTTTCTATTCCAATCTCTGGAATTCTCATTGCTGGGATCATGTCACTGATGCCAGATCCCCAAAGTCCAAACTGATGTCTTTTTTGAGCAGCAGCTACATGCAGCACAGGTCTGGGCATCAGGTCTGGGAACACAGTAAATTCCTCTTCCTTCTACTTCTGGAAGAAAACAGCTTTTGCATGCTTGTACTTAAACTTGTTGCTGTTCTCAGACTTCAGTTTGAATTTGTAAGTGGAAATGGCGATTGCCGTGCTTCTCATCAACAGGTCTCTGACCACTTTAGGAAGATGATTATAATATTATTTCCACTTTGTAGTAGCAAAAATAGATGCAAAGCAAGATGATGAGGCTTTGCTTCGTCTTACAAACCTGCCCCATGGAATCATGCCTCGGTGAGCTTGGGAAAGCATGGAACAGGAGCCGAGAGCAGCTGAGAAATCTCCATCCTTGGATGTAGTCACAGCTCAGCTGGACCAGCCCCAGCAACGTGCTCTGCCTTTGGCTCATGGTTAGACCAGACAAACTGCAAGCCGTTTCATGCTATGCTTCCAATTCCAGAGACAGGAATGACTCAGGTTTCCAGAATTCCAGAGCTTTGTTTGGCCTCCACTACGTCATGCAAGGTAAATTGTGTATTTTCCACGAGAGAGAGAAAAATTGAACTCTTTTTGGCCCATTTTATTTTGCTTGGAACGATACGGCAGAGTCACAGTTTCAGCCAGCGCAGTGCCAGTCCACTCCTTGGGAGTCAGGGCAGAGCTGGTGTGGTCAGAGAAGTCAGGGTGGAAGCAGTGTGACCACTGAGCAGAGCAAAAGAGCTCATTGAGGCGTCTCCACACAGGCAGAGCAAACACCAACCACCTCCTGCATCTGTGAAATCCAATTGCATCACATTTTATAGACACACAGCTGACATAATTGAGTAATTCTGTTTATACAGAAATCATTCCTGCAGCACTTTGCTCAGCCAGGGATCTAATGTCGCTGGTAACCATGGCACCATGCTCTTTGCATTTATCAGCCTCCTCGCACTTCATTTTGTGCTGGCCTATAAAAATAAAACCAGAATCAGATCAGTATCTTGGTCTCTCTGAAGGTTGAGGGATACATGTAGCAATTGGTTTTGCATCAAGAAGTGTTTGTGATGGAGGCAGAGGCTCTTTGGTGATCGGCCCAAGTGCTGCCCAACACAGAAGCCCTGCTGTGCCTGTGTGCTCTTCCCTGGTGTTTCGGGCGTCCTTGGGGCACGGAGCTCTGCTGGAAGCTGGGGGAGCTCCCGCAGGCCCTGTGTGTGTGCTGTACCATCTGGCAGGAAACATTGACTTTTCAGTGCCATCTCCAGGGACTAGTTTATTTTATCCAGCCACGGCTTTCTATAAAAGACACATAAATCCTCCTCCTAGGAGAATGTCCTGATCACTGGGTTAGCGAGTTTTACACACATATGCTCTGCTCTTCCTAGATTCTGAGGATAGTGTGTTTGGTTTTTACAGGGTGGAGTCGAATTCTCAGCTCTGAGTCTCCCCTTCCTCCTTTTCAAACGCAGATGCCATTCAGGCATTTTTCTTAGAGGTGAAAAGATGGAGCTGAAACCTCTTAGATGAGTTAGGGAGTAGCAAAATCTTTCATGCCTTCATGTCAGCCTCATGGCAGATTTATCACAGAGCTGTCACATAACAAGGGAGGTGCTGGTGGCTGTGTTTGGAAGAAATGCTTAGTTCCAAAAAAGGAAAATAAAGGTGTGAGGGAGGCTCTGACAGACTCAACTGTAACAGTGTGGAAGGGGAGACAGCTCTGCCCAGCCCCAAGGAATGTGCAAACTGCTGAATGGCAACAGAGGTTCCTGCACTTCCGCGGGTTTTCCCGTGTGGATGAGTTCCCAGGGCCCCTGTGCTGCTGGGCCTCGCGTGACGCCCTGTGCATCACAGGGATCATCTCAGAGCCATCCCGGCCCTGTGCAAAATTCTCCTTGGGCTTTTTTGGGGGGGGCCTAGGTGAGAGATGTGGGCCTTGCTGTGCTGCCCACACACCTGAAAATAGGATATGGCATAAAAATGAGGGCAGCTTTACCATTAATGAAAACAAGAAAAAAAATAGTTTTGGCGGGGGGGAGAATAATTGGCAATGACCAATTACAGATTCAGATGCAAGTTTTCCATTGTTTCTCAGTGAAGAGATTTAATGAAGATTAGTTGTTAATGTTGCTCTTCCTGTAGAGACATTCTCTTCTCTTGGTGAAGTGACACCCAAATTATGTTTGGCAGAAAAATGAATTCTTCATAGGTGGTTAATGAAGGCCTTATTTAAGTCTGAAGCTCAGTAGGTTTTTAGCTGGAAACTTCAGCAGCTTTCAAGTGAGCAGAGGCCAGGGGGTTTAGCAAAGAGAAAGAAAATACCACATCGAAGGAGCCCTTTGAGGCCTTGCATTGAGACAAGAAGGTGTTCAATTCTGCTTTCTGGTTTTTTCTGTTTTGAGCCAAGTTTATTTTGCACCTCATTACATCTCTGCCTGCATTTTTTAATGAAACAGGATTGCTAGAGCAAAATGAAGCATAAAGCCACAGTCTAATGCTTGCAAAATGCCCTGATTTTTGTTAAAGAGCAGCTGTTTTCTTTGAGCCTGTGTGCCTGCCACTGGCTGACAGAAATCAGATTTTCCCTGAGAATTTCCTTAATTAAGTTGAACATTTGACTCAACAAGAGAGAAATAACTATATTGGTGGGTGGTGTTGTACAGAAAAAGAGTTTTTAGTCATGTAATAATAAAAATATTTCCTCAAGCTTTGCCTTAAACTAGGTAAATATAGATGAGTCAGAAAGCTCTGGAAGACAGACATTGGTGTGTAAAGGGCCAGATTTTTTGGGAGCCTTTAGCTATGCTGTCCTGAATCCTGGAGTGCAGTGCATTTCTGATGGAATTACACACGTTGCTCCTCTATGAATAGCAAGAGTCTTTCTGGTGATTATGGCCTTTCAGTGAATAAGAAGTGAATTAATACCGATTAAATTGCGTTACAGAAATAGAACATTTTCACAGCATTGGAAGCTGCTTTGCCAACAGCGCTGTGCTGGATACTGGGAACTGTTTCAAGCTACTTAGCATTAATGAATGAGAATTACTAAGTATAAACTTTTTTTTTTTTAATTTAAGAGGATGGCTCTACCAGTCTTGCTGATGTTGAGCTCTAACAAGATATGCATGATCAATTTTGATGTTAATTATATAACATCACGTTTCTCACTTGTTCTCTGTTCCCCCCTACACATTTTTTTTAAAAATGCATTTTACCCACCTTTAAGCTAATGAGTTGTGGAATTCCACGGTGATTGATGCCTGTTTAGGCTCGTAATTCAGCATGACTACCACGTGAGATCACTTGGTATGAGGCAAAGGAGAACTGTGCTTGTTCTTAGGTGGTACGAAGAATGCAGAAAGGTTCATGTAACATTGACCAGTGACAGTAATAAATAATTTTCGTATCTCTGTTTATATAGAACATTTTCTTGGCTTGCACTGTAAAACCTGGCTATCAAAAGTATTTATGTTATGACTCTACCTGAAGTCATATAACTGAGGTAACTTCATTTTTTTAGCATAACTAAGTCCTACAATAAAGAGTTACCACTAAAATATTTATTACTGTTATATTAAAAAAGTATTCTACATTTTACCCGCTGCACATTGTCATGAGAGACTGGAAATAAGAGGTTTTCTACAAGAGTCCTGAAGTAGAAGAATATAGACATCAAACTGTGTTTCTTCTCTTTTAAGTACCCTGTGTTTTAAGGACTGGGACTATTAGGAAGAACAATATACTTACAGGATTAGCATGTAATACTAACAATTATATCCACTGGAAAGAGTCCCAGAGAACCTGGAAATAATCAGAAGGGAAGGATGGACACGTAGATGGAGGGAATGAGATGCGCTGGCATGGGGACATTATTGTGCCCAGGAGGTTTAAGTCAGAGATGGGCACATACTGCAAAGTCAGCACGAACCAGGCAGTGCAGTTGGGCAGTTCCCTGCTTGCGTCAGCCCTGGCGGATCCTTTAGGAGAAAAAGTGTGGGGCTGGAGACATTAACTCCCAATATCCTCCGAGCCTGAGAAGAGTGAGGGAAGCTCCCGCTGTTCCGCAGCTGAGTCATGGATCCGTTACCTCAGTTACACTTCATGACACCAGCAGATGCTTCCTTAGCAGAGGTGGAAGGCTTGAATCAGGTTAGAACACCAATATCATTAGTATCTGATGTTCCACTGGCAATCTATTCTATTATCCAAAACAGCAGGTAACTTCTGACCTTTGTTTTCCCCAAACTGTCAGAAGTGAAAGGAATCCCATTTACTGCAGGACTTTGTAATCTGCTGGAGGCTGACACCCAAACACATCATTCAAGCTCGTTCCTCACAGTCTTGTTCCCACATCACCGAGCTTTCATCTCACGATGGCTGTGTCCATCAATTTCTGTGCCTGCTCTACCCATCTTTGTGTTTTCCATCAGTTTGTTTGGAGCAAGAAAAATGAAACTTCACACAAAACCTCAGAGTTCATTCAAGTGACCTGAAGTCATCCAGGGCTTTGAAAAAGAGCCTTAGGTTGAAACAAATGTGTTTTCTGTAGACTGTGGATTGGCAGCAAGAGCATTAAACTGCAGGGAGAGAACTGGCAGGATGGAAAATTTCCCAAACTCTCGTGGTTCCCAGGACGTTTGCAGACCAGCTTCACAAAACAAAAATTTCCACATGCTGTGGTTTGATGTGTTTGCTTGAGGGTAGCCTGAACATGACCTCTGGCATTGCCTGTCAGGGTACCCTTGGGGATGTCCTTGTTCTCCCAGGAGCTCCAGTGCTTTCCCTCCCTTCCCTGGCAGCACAGCAATACTGACGAGCACATTTGCATCTTGATTTGTGTGCAGGATTTCTGGTCTTTATTGCCCCAAAGAAACCACAACAAATTTTCCTTTAACTCTCTCCCTGGAAGGAAAAAGCAGAACAGGGGAAAGAACAGAGACGGATTTCTCCTTCCTTTTGCGCTGCTCTGTCCCTTGTCTGTAATTACTGTGTATCACCTCTTGCTATTTTGTAGCAACATATAGAAAGAAATCTTTTCCTTTTGATTAAACGCCAACAAATCCACAGGATGGCAGAGTACAAAAAGAGCAGCTGACCATCCTTTTGTATTCCTATACAGACACACAAACAGGGCCATGAATCTTCGTGACAATGGCTGCAAGGTTTTCACAAGATAAATCGTTTGGGAACAGAACCAAACCCATGCTACCAGGGCTTAATTAATTATATTAAAATAATAATTTAATTATCAACAAAAATTAATGAGTGGAACAACCTACTGCCACCTGCCGTGGTGAAATTAGTTTCAGGAGGGCTCAGGCATTCTGAAAAATGCTGTTCAGGAGACCGAGTGTGGTATTTTCTGTGTGTCCTGGGCCCCCAGTGTTGCACTGCTGCCCTGTAGCTGAATTGGAGGAAAGGACAGGAAGCTGCAGGGTTTGCAGTTTGGTACTGAACATTGCAAATTAATGACTTATTCTGCACTGGTGAAAATCAAAGTGCAGATTTCTGGTAAAAGTGGCATCAGACCTCAAAATTAAATTATTCCACTTTGACTTTTGATGTTTTCAAATGACTTCACCAACTCCTAAACCCACCACTGTCTTTAGGGGAAGTTGTAGTTGCTGTTTCTGTATGGATGTTGTGGAGTGAAAAAGAAATCCCACAGGAGGTAATGAAGCAAGTAGGAAAGAAAAGAAAGTAAAAGGTGCAAGCAGAAAGCAAAAACGTTGTATAAAGAGCAAATGCCTGCGTTTGGGGTGGCACTGATTGTACAAGGATCAGCCTTCCTGGATCCTTTTCTCATGGATTGCCTGTGTCCCATGGAAAAGATCCAGCCCTGCCGCCACTAGAGGACACCCTCGCATTTAACATATGGATCTTGCCTTACATCATCCCAGCCAGAGAGAAACAGGTGCTCTTTGAGGAGGGCTGAGAGAGGCGTGTCCAAAGCGGACTCAAAACATTCGAGCAGTATTTTAAAAAGTGGATTACTACTTAAAGCTGAAGCCATTTATTAAGGACAACTTGAACAATGTATTGAAGCCTCAAAAAAATTAAATCTTACCTATCCTAATCCAAGTAGTTGGTAGGGGTTTTCTGTTGTTTTTTTAGGGGGTTGGGATTTTTTTTTTCCCACTCCAAATACTGATCATTATCTAAAACGTTTCTCTTTTACGCAAGGTTTACACAATGAAGTTGTTTGGAAATCATTCTGTATCCAGTTATACTTGTTTTAAGGATAGTGAAGAATATCCAGGGAGGTTTTCCAAATGTTGAGCATTGGTCTGCTGCTGCAGCAGCTGGTCAGCTCCTGAGGAGGAGCAGAGCTGGGCATCACTAATTGCAAAATCATCCTCTCTCTCCCTCCTCCCCTGGTGCTGAGGCAAGAGCGATTCCAAGTCAGTGGTAGCATTCCTGCAAAATAAAAATAGGCTGAATGTTAACACAGAGTTACAGGGAATGTGTGACTGTAGCCCAGCATTTGCAGGAAGGAAAATGTAGAGGTTTGTGGAGGGCACCAGGCACCAATAAACACGACTGAATCAGATCTTACCTGTGGGGCAAAACAGCAGTTAGAGAGCAAGAAAAATTCTTGAGTTAGGAAAGGTGGGGATGCAGCAGAAGCCAGGTGAGGAAGGCAAGTGCACAGCTGGGCAGGAAGGCCCTGGTGCCACAGGGAAGGGACATGGTGGGAATTGTCACTGGGTCTGCAGCTCTTAAAGGCCAGAGCTATTAACAGATCATAGAGAGCCCAGACACAAAGGTTAGCTGAAATACAGTAGGAATTGCCAAACTGAGAAATTAAGTGCTCTGTGAAGGAGTTCAGAGGATAATTGGATGCTGTCGAGTGAACAAAAGGACTGGCAAATTATGTCTGTGTAAATATACAGCTTGGTGAAATAGCAGTTTATAAAGACAAACTCTCCAAATGTTTATTGCTGAGAAATAAAAATATGCAGGATAAATTTGTATAAGAGGTACTATCTCAAACATGAGCAAAAAGTGCTTATGGTCCACTTCTGAGTAAGAAAAATATCATTTCCTGGATATACTGTATGGCAGATTTGCAGTGGACTTCACTGGGCTTGTTTCAGTACCTTTTTAAGGAAAAGAGCAGTGTAATGCATGGTTATGGTTAATGAGATGGCATGTCTGAAACAAACAACAGGTCTTGGGCCAGAGGTTGCCTTTGGAGAAGAAATTCCATTTTCTTCTTGATAGTTCATCACCCTCCACAGCCAAAAATATGTCAGAAGTACTGGGATTAACTATCGACATCTAAAAACTCTGGCTCTTGGAACAATCCTGCTGGCATTTCCCTTATAGAAACACAGGATGAAGCTGTCCAGGTAAAGTCTAAAAACCCCAACATTTTTCCTAGAATCTGAGCATCTTTAGCTCTTTTCCCAGGAGTGTTGCATTGTGTCAGTGTCCACAGTGCAGCACAGCGTTGTATTCCTCGTATGGATTGTCACATTCCCAGATCCCTGAGTGACTGAGCTTTCTTCGGGTGAAAAATTGTGAAATGCACATTTTTGCAGACTAACTATCTGTCACTGAGAAAAGCCATGAATAATTCTGAGTGAGAAGCAGACCTGAGGACTTTGCAGTCTGCTCACAGGCAGAAGTTTCTCTGAATAAATAATTGGCTGGGAATCAGCCAGTCTGTTCGACTTGTTACCAAATCCTTCTCAAAAGAGGAGTTGGCCTACAGGGAAACGATTCACAGGTATGCACCTTGGATAGAATATTTGAATTGAAGTCCATGAAAACAAAATATTATTATTTATTGAGCAGTGAACAAGAAAGATCAAAATACAGAGACCATTAAGATGCACAGTTGTGCTATCAAAGCAGGGTGTTAACAGGGGAAGCTGAATGCAAATACACCTCTGGTGGCACTGTTACTTCTTTTGCACTGTTCCAGAGGTATAAAGAAACTGCTGCTGGCAGGAATGCCTGGCATTGCTCTATTGGCTGCTGTCCCACCTCTCTGTCCAGGCTATGGCACACCCAGGAAGGAAAAGAGGGGGCTTGAAGAGCCTTTGCACTGCAGAAATTCATGGCTGGTGCCTCAGCTTCCTTCCAGCTTATAAAGAAAGTGGAGACGTTCCCTGGGGCTGCTCTATGGAAGTAGAAGAGAGAAGGAGAAAAGTAGCACGATGTCATTTTTGCCTTGTATCCTGAATTTCACCAACTCTTTTAGTGTCAGGCAAACAAGAATCTCACAGGCGACAGAAGAGCTCGAACATGTTTTGTCTCTAATGCAGAGGGGTTGGTCCTTTGCTGCTGCTCAGAGCCCTTGTAAACAGATGGGAATTTCCACCCTGGCCTACACCAGCGATGTGCTCAAAGGGACGATCATATGGACACAGGGGGATGGGGCCAGGCCGTGGTCTTGCACCACAGGACAGCTTGGGAGCAAGACTGAACCAGGATTCTTCAAAATGTGATAAGGTGAAGGAGGCAATGCTGTGTGTACTCAACCCTTCAGTGAGTCCTGAACATGAGAAAAACAGCAGTGAATTCCCCAGGAATGCCCACAAGGAAGCTGCCTGTGGGACAGGGCTCAAACAGAGCACAGGAGATAGTACCAAAAATAAGAGACACAGAGTCACAGAGTGTGAAAGAGTTGGAATGGCCCTTGAAGATCATCCAGTCCCAATTGCCCCTGCCATGGGCAGGGACACCTCCCACTAAACCAGGTTGCTCAAGTCCTTATCCAATTGGTTTCACAGAGCCTGAATTCCCCCTTGGAAAAGCCCTTTTCTCTCTGCAGATGGCCAGGCACACTCCCCTGGCAGAGGATGTCCAAGGGCACCAGTCTCCTGAGGCCGAAGTTCTTGGTGGCTCTCCAGCAGAGTTTAAGAAGCTGTGTTTTTGTTGCCATCAGAGACACAAGAGCCAGAAATATCGCAGCTTTGTTTTTGGGTGTCAGAGTGAGTTTGCAGAGATGACGGTGGGAGAAGTCACCTTTTCTTTTCAAGGCCAGACACAAAAATACTTTTGTCAGTTGTGTTACTTTTCAGAGGAAAAAAAAAGTTGTACTACAAAGCCCCTCTGTCTGTGGTGGAAACTGGGGTAAGTTCTGTGCCTGCTGTGAAATGTCACGAGGTGACACCAATTTGGGTGTGGCAGTGTCACTCTCAAGCACCTGTCTCTGGTGAGATCACCCCATTTACAGGTTTGGGCACTTCCTCTCTCCGTGGTGTATGGAAGAACTGAGGACAAGTAGGGGAAGCAGCATCAGGTCCAAATACAAATTTCTTACACTCGTGGCTACCTTATTTCAAATAATGAAGGCATTTGGGTAGATGTTTAACAAATAGAAATGTGTTGGACTTCCACTTCTACTCTGAGGTGCAGTGCTTTGGCAGAGATGTGGTGCCACAAATATTTGAGTTTTGAGTCTGTCTCTGATTTTATATTTTTTTCCAGGAGAAAACAAAGAAACCTGCTGAGTTCACCCTATAGTAAGTTTGTGGATGAGGATGAACCCTGCCCACCTTTGGTCCTCACAACAGGGGTCCAGCCAAGCAGTTGGGGCCCTGACGATGCAGTGCTCCCAGCCAGGTGTGTTTAAGTCATTTTTTCCATTTTAAACCTGCATTTTGAGCAAATGACCTCACGCTGATGGCTCTGGCTTTGCCTCCCAAATTACACTCTATTAATCTTCACTTCTAAAAGAAAGGTGCTGCTGCAGCACAGGAAGATGAGGCATCCCAGAACAAATCATAATCAGTGCTTCATGCTGATTTCTCTAACTGGAGAGTCTCTACTGATCTAAACAACAGATCTAAAAACAAAAAACAAACAAAAACAAAAAAATCAACAAAACAAAATCAAAAAAAGAAAAAGAAGTTTTGTTTTACTAAGAAAGCAGAGAGTAAAATGATTTATGCTTCCTGTTAGGTGCTAGGTGATAGGATCAGTTCAATAGGTTGCAGTATTTAATTATTACAGAGAACCCATTCATTTGGATCACGTGTATCAAAAGACATCCAAGAGATAAGAAAACAACGTACCACAGTCTTTAGGTCCTTTCATCTGCTGTTGGACACGGCTCCTCCAGAGCTGCTGCCAGAGTCTGAGGCAACAACCCAATTTTCTGTCCTTGCTGGTGCCACTGTGCCAGGCTCTGCTTCCTGCAGGTGCCATCACCTGCCAGCACCCAGATGGGCAAGGAGAGAATTCTTGGAGCTGGAAGCAGGAGCCGTTCTGTTGGATTTCCCATGTGAGGAGAGCTTGTCAGGCAGCCCTGGCTGGAACAACAGGCGGTAACTGCATCTCCTGTGCTGGACTGATGGATGCCGACTGCCAAAGAGTTCCAAAACATAAATAATTCAGCTCAGTCCTTTCTAGGTGAGGGGGATGAATTGCTGAAGGCCCAGCTCCTGAAGGAGGTTTAGGGTGTTAACCCAGCTCCACTTGGTCTCTCCCTGTGAAATTATGGCAAAAGTTGCTCCTCAGATGGCTTTATATTTGCATTTCTATTAAATATTTATTGTTCCTCCTCCTGCAAGGAACCATTATGTGGCAGATATCCTATATATTTTTATATTCCCATTTTCTTCTGGCTTACATGTACTATTGCCCGAAATAAACATGCTCTATTATGAAAGAAAATCTAATTTCCAAGCTTATTTGAGCATTTTCTTTCCCAAGGTTTCACACAATTAGCATTTGTTCTTTTCTAAAATATGATAATTTCATTGGAAATGAAGGAAAAGTGGAGAGAAGTAGGACAGATATTTACAAGCCAGTGCAGAAACATGCTAGTAAGAGCAATGCTGTGCCCCTAGGATGCCTTTCCTCTGAGTACCTTAAAATGCAGGACATAAATTAATTATAAATGCACCTTCCATGGTCTCTCTGAAGTAGGTACTGCTAATTGAACTTCATAGGCAAAGTAACCACATGGCAAAGGTGTATATTTCAAAATCCATCTTCCCTAATTAGCCCCTTAATGCATTTATTAGCTGTGTCAGCAAGCACAGTTTAAAACGAGAATTTTCCAGTGCAGTCTTGAGAGAGGGCAAGGCTTGTCTGACGCTGTTCCCATCTTTCTGTGCTGCTCCATCCGTTCTCTTTCCTGGAGGGATTGAGGCCCTGGGCACTTTTAGAATGTTTTTGTCCCTGCCCTTGTTTGCTCAGCTCTGTTGCAGAGGAGAGGGAAGGTTTGGCTGTACCCCCGCACCCCAGAAGTAGCCCCCAGGATCAAAAAAAGAGGATTGAAGACACCTCCAAGCAGGTATGAAAGCCAGGAGTTGACCCCGAGGTGTGGTTACTGCAGATGGGTTAAAAAGGAAGAAAGATATAAAAAACAAAAGGAGGAGGGAGGTGGAGAGGGAGACATGGAGCAGGGTAGGTTTTGCATGGTTGGATTGCTGATTAAAGCTCATCCCCAGCGGGGCAGCTCCTGGAAATGGATCTGGCGAGCGAGAGCGTTCCGGCTGTGCCAAGTGCAGGAGCTTCAGGGGCTGATTTTCACTAAATGTCCACAATGACTACAAGCTGATGAAGTGCTCCTGGGTTTTCTGCATTTCCATTTGCTAATTCGCATTGGAAAACAGGGGTTTGAGATTTGGTTGGGTTGCAACTTTTATTGCAAATTTAATTACAAATGTAAAGTAAGCAAGTATATCTCCTAGGTAATGAACTCCAAACCTGGCACTGTGTTGTCTTGATGGAATATTTCTTGCCCAGATTTATCCCATGTACTCATTAAACTGATCTAAGTGTTCTTTTAGAACTCATAGATTTTTTTACTGCCCTATTAAATCTAAATTAAACGCTTTTTGAGGCATTTATAGTACTATCATTCGCTCCAGCAGGGAATATGCAAAAGAAATGCTGTAAAAGAAATCAGGATATATTCTCAGGAACTCTAAAATAAAGGCAGGGAAAACCCAGTGCCATGCTGGGCATCACTGCAGGTGTCCCTGGGCTTTGCTATTTGATTTTGGGGTTGCTGGTTAAAAAGCCTTGCTGAATTTGGATGGCAGCCATGAGCAGTTCCATCTGCACGGGGTATTGACAAATAAGGTTCAGATGTGACTCTTCGAGGCGTGGATGATCTCCCAAAGCCACTCTTACCGGGTCACTGGTGCCACTGGAGAGCTGCAGAGTGGCTCTGTGCCTCTGTCCCTCTCCAGCTTGTGCTTCCTTTCCCTGTGGGAACACCCAGACACTGATGTTGCTCTTGCTGCCAAATCGGAGCTTTCCACGGGAAGTACCTGAGTTTAGGGATGTTGTGGGAAATGGCGTAAATAGAATTTCTCACATATCCAGGGCCTCTCTTCTGCATCTCCTCTGTAGGGCAGGATCGTGTGGAAGGTGGGGAGAGGAGGACTTATCCAATAAATGCCTAATGCTGCTGTCACTCTCTAACTGGGGTTTAGTGCTGTTAAGACCTCAGTGACGAGGTGAGAAAAACGCAGTCAGTTCACTGAAATGCCAAGGGCACAGACATTGCTTTCCAAAGGGATCCCATGGAGGGAGAGAAATGTTGCTGTTCCTCTTCACCCACGCTGTTATTACCAGGTGATTTTGAAAGGTTCTCCTACAACGAATTTAGGATTTAGGATTATAGCTGTGACATGGCTGCCTCTCCTACATCCAGATACGTTCAGGATGGAGGTACAGGAAGTCTGCACTGCCACAGATGCTTTTTCAGTGTCCTGCAGACTTGATCCTGCTCAGAAACTCTCCCCACGGGTAAACTGTGGACAAATCCTGTCCCTGCAAAATAACCCTGAGATGGACCATTGACATCAGCAGGGGTAGGATATCACAGATGATGTTCTTGGCCGTTTGGCCTCTTTGCCATAATTGCCTGAGTTGTTAAAAAAAAAGAAAAAAATAAAAAGGAACAGCATCAGCACAGAATGCCACAGCCTGCTCATTTTATTGGCACCGATGCTGAATTGGTCCTCGGACGTATTTGCTTTTACAACACACAGCAAATACCTTTCCCCTGCCCTTGCCATTTCAGTGCTGATGTTTCATTTTAAACCCACTTTTTTTTTTTTCTGAGTGGATGTACAGTTCTCCCTAACAATGGCATCAGGGTTTCTATGGCTACAGCTTTTCATTGTTGAGATCTAGCATGTGGAAAAGAGAAAAATGACTCCCAAAGTCACTGATAAATGTTATTAGGAAAACCAGGCAGCAATGGATTAGCTCCCTCACATGTCTCAGACCACTGTCTGGAATAAATCTCTGTTCCCTTAGTCACATGCCTTTCGTTCCTCCGTCAATATCTAACTTGCTTCCCACCATCAGGAGTCACAAATGCGTGATATACGTGAGATTTCTCTTAACTTGGAGCAGAACTCAGGCTGTTGCTGCCGTTGTGATTAATGTCTTGAGTTCTCCCACACCTTTTTGCCCTTTCCCTGTCTCTCTTCTGGACTAAAAGGAAGATTAAAGTACAGGGAATTCAGTATCTTTGAGCTGGCTGGTTTTTTCTAAGAAGTTAAAAAGATACACTGAATTCCTGAAACCAGAGTATGAGGATTGGGGTTTGTGAGATGTTTTTAAGTTTTAATGTTTTTCTGTAAATTAGGGTATTTGGGGGGGGGAAAAACAAGCGCAAAACCTCTGAGTGAACATCTGTATCTCACTAATTTCCAGTGATAAAATGATTCTTGTGCCTTCAAGATACTTGAAAAATTAGCTGTAATTCCTCTTGAAAGTTCAGAGCATGGGGTTACATTCACAGATTTTTAGCTTGTGTTATATATTCTTATTTTGCTGGGTAAGCATGAAGGGAGGTTCTTGTGCAAATTTTGGTGATTTAGGGTTTAAGAACAACGTGCCAGCCAATAAGCCAGGGATGCTGGGATGTGAAGGCAACCACAACAAAGGGGCCTGAAGTTCAGTGTGTTGTTCACAGCTGGTTTTGTGCGGGGTTGGCCAAGGTCTCACAGTACTCATGAATTATTCACTCCATAATAAATTACACCATCTGAACAAGGAAAATAGGATAATTTGGAAGAGAGGGTATTACTTCTACCATCCTAATTCACAATGTCTGTAATTTTATACTTTGGAAGGAATTTTCAATATTTAATAGAGGAATCTTTCTAGTTATTCAAGAGCTTAAATTGCTTGTGAAGTCCTGGCCTTTAACACTCAGATATTAACAGGTTGATTTTTTTAAAATAGGAAAAATATATTTATAGGGATCTCAGAAACAATTTAAATTATATTAAAAATTATTTAATATTCAGAAAATGTTTCAGCATTTAAAGATATTCCTTGTGATTTTTAATGTGATGCCCTGAGGAGAAATATGCTGTGGTGAGATCATCATGATAGCAGCACACTGACAGGACATTCCTTCCAATTCTACTTTGCAGTGTTTGAGCAAAGAAGAAATTGTTAATTCTCTCCAAAAAAAAAAAATCAACAAGGAGCAATCTATGGAATGCCTGGAAGGTTATGCTCCATGTTGGATGGGATGTGGAATCCTTCATAGGTGATCCAGAGGCACATTCATCCCCTAAAACATAGGGGCTGAAACCCCCTCACCCAGCTGGATGGACAGCAGATTAATTGAGGGTCTATTCATGTTCAGGTGCTGAAAACAAATAGGATTATTCTTGATCAGCATTTGAGAATAGCCCTAGATGGCTTTTAACTGTACCCTCAGTCAACTTCCAGAAGGAATAATAGTATTTTGTAAAATATTTTGTAGGGCACAAGAGGAAAACAAGGACTGTCATCTGGTTAATGTTTGACAGTTTTATCCAGTACTGGTTCTTCCCCGTGGGTTCGTTGGCTGTGCTTGGGAGATTTAATGGTGTTCGGTTTTTGTGGCTTTTCTCGGAAGATATTTTTTCTTAGAGGTCAGAGTTAAGTCACCACTCTAGAGGATGCTCTTTGAGCAAAACCTGCTCTGTTCATCCATGCACAGTTGGTTGAGTTTTAAGGCAGGGACTGAGTGAGAAAGTGCAGTTTTGGGGAAGAAATTGTGTATGGTGTGGAGGTAATGACTGCTCTTACTTCTTTGGCTGCTGCAGGGGCTGGACAATGAATCTGTGCTAATACCATGCTACTGGTGGCCTGGCACAAGAGGCAGGTTCCAAAAGTCTTTTTTCTCATACATTCTAATCGCCTTTGCTTGTACAATTTATCATAAATGTGATTTCGGTGATCATTATTTAGATGTGGCAGCTTTGCAAAAGCTTGTCCCCCAACCCCATCAATTTAGAATAAGTAGTAAATGGGAAAAAACTTAGTTTTTTCTTAGAATTCAGATTCGTTTTGCAGGGAAGTTTTAGGATATATCTGATGTGGAAGTGACAGGAATTTCTACTGAAGAGTGAATGGGTAAAATTGCACAATACTGCAGTTGAGAGCTGTATTTGGTACTGGAGCACTTGTACTTGGATTCTTGAGATACCTTTAAAACCTGCCTGTTGAATACACCTCATTTTGTGAAAGAAACTGGAGTATTTGTCCTTTAGGAAAACTTCTGGGTTGCAGCCTGGGTAACAGCTTTGAATGTTTTGGAGTTGTTCAGTCAGTTGAGAAGAGGATGCTGGTGACCACTTTGTGTCTCCGTGTTGAGAGGAGTTTGAAGTTTGTGCTGTATCCTGTTGGGGATGTTTACCTGAGTGATAAAAGTATGTCTGTGATGTGAGAAATTCTGGGCTGCACAGCTCTGTAGAGGTAAAAATGTCTTGGTTAAATATGTCCATCAAAGCAAGATCACTCATAAGCAAGAAACTTTATATGTATACAGCTATGTATCTTTATTACTTCAAAAATTAATGCGTAACATTCTTGGGGAAATAGCACAAGCAAGTGGCTAATGAATTGTCAAATATAGGGAAAATGCAAAACGTGAAAGATAATGTTAGGTGATCAGCAGCTGCAAACATGAAATTTTAATGACTGAGAAAGGCAGCCACCTCAGCTTTGATTAATAAAGCATTGCGTTCACCGCTGTCATCTATCTGGCATATGTAATGATATCAGAAAGGAAAAGCACAATTGTTTTGCTTGCAGTAGGTTTATCATGTTTGTGCATTAGTTGAGTCATGCCAGAGTGTGTTTGCTTGGTAAAAGAAAAGGGAGGACATCTGTTCAGATAGAAACACTTTGACGTGTGCACAGGAGACAATTTTTCCACTTGTCTTTCATTCCTTGAGTTTCTGGTGAAGAAATGTGTTCTAAATGGAGAAACAAAGCTCATAGTCCTTCTTGCACATTGGCCAAGCTTCCTGAAGAGGGTTGGGAGACAGCCTATGGGGCAGGTCTCAATACAAGGTCTAACTTTCCATAGGATCACAGAGCATCGAAGTGCAGTTTTTCTAAACGTTGCTCTGACACTTTCATTTCAAAAGAAAATGCTGGGGTTTGTGAGGGTCCTGACATGTGTGAGGAGCCTGTCTCTCACACTAGGCTTACCAGGAGGCCAAGATGAAGGGAGACCCAGTTCCTGAATCCTGGCATGATTTTCCTGAAAGCAACTGTGACTGTTGAGGCACTCCTGGAACACCTCAAACCCAGAGGGGGAAGTGCTTGACCAGAGGCTTCCCTGTGTCAGAAGCAGGCACTGGTACATGACTCTGGTTCTCCTCCTGAGGCAGTGCTGCCTGTGGTCACATGTTCTCATCTCAAGCAGCTGTTGAACACCTCCCTGTCTGTGCTTGGCTGACTGCACAGGAGAGAATTGCATTGCAGTGATGTTGTTGTAATAAATGCTGTGACCATTTCAATATTATGATGTATTATTTGCATAGCCAGACTGATACAGCTATCAACGAAGAGAACTAGTTATTAAATTCACGATTGCTCAGGTGTCAGGCGGTACATGAGAAATGTATAAAGCAGGCTGACAGGAAGAAACAAGAGCATTTAATCTCTTATATTTACTTCTAGAAGTAAACATTTGTTTTAGTTGCTTTGCTGAAGCTATTCATTGTGGTTGTTGCAGTTCCCAGGTTTTAGTTGCTTTTTCTTCCAGCTTTCTGCTCCTCCCCAGGTTCAGTTCTGCAGCAGGAAGAGTCGGTGGGATGTGGTGAGAGCACGTGCAAACTGGCAGGGCCAGGTGGCCCTCTGAAAGGAGGAGTCTCCAGCTTGGTTTTAACATGTTACTTGTCTTCATTGCCAAAAACCAGCCAGGACCCATTCTTCTTCTCTCTTGAGACCGCTTTGCTGACTTGGACACTTGTCTTCTTTCTTCTGTTCTTCTCTCCTGACACTTCCAGTTGCCACCTTCTGCTTTGAAGTCTGTGCTTCTCCGTCAGTCAGGAGCTCTGGACAGGGGACAGAAATTCAGCTTTACTGCACGTGACGGTTCCAAGCTTGGTGTCTTAAGGAAGGAGGGTCTGCACAACAGATTTTTCTGTTTCTTGGTGCTTTTCCCCCTCACCTTGTCTGTGGATTTTTTGGGCTGATGGATGTTTTAAACCAGATGACACAGTGAGGTTAAATATTCAGAATAAAAACCCCCTAATCTGGGGGTTTTCCTTTTCCTCAGAACTGACATCTCAGCCTAAATTTGAAGATTTATGAATCTTACCCATGGCAGCTCCCAGTGTCTCTCTCAATATATTTTTTTTTCCCTGTGGCACTCCTGGACTCTCATCTCTTCATCTCCTATTCATTTAACTGTACTCCACGCTCTGTAACTGCTCAATTAAGCACTCCAACATTGCAGTGCAGTTGTAATGGGATTAGAGAGCAGCAGAGGGATGAATGGATACCACAGGTATTTTCTCAGGGCGTTTCAAATCTTCGGAAGCAGCAGAAGCTGGTACTGTGGGGTATTAAACTGCGGAGCTGTGTGGGTCAAGGATTCACTTGTAGCGCTGTGGGGACAGATCCTTGGGTAGTACAGGTGTCACAGCTCCATCCACGTTCATTGAACTCCTCTGTGATAGGGAAGCTCCAAAGAGGAATGGGTTCTGCTCTGTGTAGTTGCTTGGAAAATGCTTCCTTTGTGCTTAGATTTTGTGCCTAATAAATCTAATTAAGTAGGATAAATTTGCATGATTTTATAGGGGTTTTTTTAAAAAGGAGTTGAATACTTTGAGGGGTTTTTTGCCTAAAGCCTCTCAGCTGTTGACATAAAATTCTTGTGCACACAATTTTTTAAGGCATTTTGCAAAGGAACTCCCAAACAGTTTTGCTGTGATAGGATTATAACAGTGGACCGTACTCTCTTTTAGATACTTTTCAGGAGGTTATACATGTAGCTAATGGGCATTACTTAGTAAAGAAAATTATTACTAACTGCAAAGCTAAAGAAAAGGCAAAAGGGAGCCACCGAACAATTCCATTGTATCTTGGAAATAACTCTTGGGATTTAAAAATGTCAAAATAATTTCACAACTCCAATGGAGCACAAAGAATTCAGAGTATTCTTTGTGATGATAAAATAACCATTGTAATTCTTGTAATTTAACCCTAGGATATATTAATACTGAAGTGCTGAAATGTATGAATCTGTTAACAGAAGTCCAATAATGACGACTGTTTCTGGAATATCCATTTATCATTTATACTGGAGAGACACCAGGCAATCTGGCAGCTGGAACCAAAATCAAGCAGAGGACAAAGTAGGAGAAACAACTGATAAAAGGGCCATGAATAATTTATATTAACTCAAAAGTCAGCTCAACACAGCATCAGACTGGGAGGTAAAGCCCCCCTTGGCAGAGCCCTCCTGGGCACTGTGTGCAAGCAGCCTCAGCAATCAGCTCCCTGCAGGGCCGTTTCTCTACCCCAGGGAGACTGTGGCCTCTTAAACAATTTGCATTCCATCACTGCAGTTGAATTAGGTGCATTTCTTAATGGCACATGGCAAATGTGCTTCGTATCTTGCTTCCAAAAGGGAAAAGTGTCAAACATTTAACACTTCCACGTGTATTTCCCTAAGCTTCAAACCTCACCTGTAATCTCCAGGCTATGGTGAGGGAGAGCACAAACTCCTTATGGTTATTCTCTCTTCATCTGCATCCTCTACCTCATCCTATTTTTCATTCTTCTTAATGAAAACAGGGCATTATCAGCGGCACAGGTACAGCTCTTCTGACTGCAGAGAGAGTGGAAATAAGACTCAGGTAGATAAGGTTTGATGGAGTGGTATTAGGCTCACCTGTAGGCAGATGAAAGATGGGGTTTGGATTAGTGGATGATATCAAGGATAATGAATGTTGGCATCTTCTGAGGTCTAAAATTCCAGATTCCCAGCACTAAACTCAGTACAGGGCCTAATGATAAACAAATTGCTAAAATGAGAAGCAGGGCTGTGCACAGAAGAGAGATGATGTAGTTTATCCCCAGGGAATAAGAGCTGAATAAATGAATGGACAACAGAAACTCTGTTTACCTTGTCTTACTTAAAGAAACTTCTTACTCAGCTCACAGAGTTGGGCTTGCACCATGCAGATACATTTTTGCATTTGGAAATAGAAAATGCACATCGGAAGTTTTGAGTTTTTCAAACTTTTGCCAAAGGAGAGGAAAATTATATCCCTTTTAATTTATGTTTGGTTTTTCCTTTTTTCTCTTAGGCTCTAGTCAGAAATTGCACTTTGACCTGCATATTCTTGTGAAGTTCAGTTTGCAAAGGTGTGAATACCTTCAGTGAGGTCTTTGGGTCAGTACTTGCCCAAGTGCTGCTCTGGGCTTCTGGCTGAACCCAGCACTGGAGAACCAGGGGGTCTCTTGCTCACCTTTCCTGACTTCTCAGAACTTCAGAGGGGCACTGGGCTCACCCTCTGCTGTTTTTAAAAGCATCTCCTTCAGTGCCAAAGGTGAATCTCTTTCGTATAATTCCTGGGATTCTTCTGCCCAGACAGCAGCAGAACAAAGAGCCTATGGCTGCAAAGCACCAGAAATCTGGGAGCTCCTGCAGCGTTGTGCTCATTGCTCTTTTCCATGTTTTCTGGCTTGAAGTCCCACTATTACTGAGAGCACACAGCCTAATAGGCATTAATCCCAGAATCCCATTTAAGCAAGTGAAATATTTAAATGTGTTTAAGCTTGGCTGGAGATGCCTTCCCTAACTGAAGCTGTGAAAAAACCACCAACCACCACCCACCTCCACTCTCAGTGCTTAACTTTCAGGATAACTTCCCTGGGCAAATAAATAGTGGGAATGCTCTTGCTTTGTTCCAGAGAGGACTTCCTAAGCAGCAGATCCGGGCAAAATGACATTTAATGGAAAGGATTGTGCCCCAGCCCTTCTCCTGGTGGATTTATCCAAGTCTATATTTGCCTCGCTCATGCTATGAGACCTGGGAGAAGCTGAAGTGGGTGTTTCATCATTTTCTTTGTGTGATGCAATCAGGTTTTTACCGGAGTTAACAAAAAGCTAACAAAAGCCAACACTAACTGCTTTTTCAGATTTTTTGGGACCTTTATAGTAACATTTCAGCCATTAAAAGGTGAAACAAGAGAGAAATATTTATCTTACACGAGGCAATTATTCGATACAACCAAAACAGGCATTTGAAATGAAGCTCCATCAGCGTGGCCAGGTGAGCAGAACATACCCTTTTAAGGTGCTGGTTGATTCGTTTGTGTTGGTTTTAATTTGGCAGCCAGACTGACTATTCCCACTCACTCCTGGTTCTGCACCAGCTGCTGCTCTGCCTTGATTCATTATTCAGAAGATCATTAGTGCTGTTTGGAGGAACTGACCTCGGAAGGGCTCACCCTTCTCAAACCCAGCTTGTTTTGGGTATGTCTTTCGAATGGCATCTCCATTATCCTTTGGCCTGAAACACCCAGGTGGAGGCTTTCCTGGGAATGTGGAGTGGTGGTGTTTGCCCAATTAACAGATGGCTGTAAAATTGTCTGGGTAAAGATATTTGTCAGCAGGGAAAAGAGCAGGAGCCGGGACATGACCTGACACATGGATTAGCACTGTGCTGGCAGGTGCTGCCTGGATGGCAAGGGCTGAGGTGCCAAGTCCAGGATTCCTACTTTTTGTTATCCTTCCCATTCCACTTCTTTTCCTGCTCCTTCGGTCGCTGAAAGCCCTGGAAGCAAGTCAGAATGTCTTTCCTTAGTAACAACAGAAAAAGGGGAATTTTCACTGAGGGACACTAAAAGAACAAAAGTATTGAAAATCTGTCTTCTTCTTCTTGGGCTCACAAGTTAATTTGATTCCTTTAAAAGTCTCAGTTCATTTGGCCACACTTGAAGAAGCAACTCTTTGATGTGTCCTTATCTTGGTGGTGTCGAAACATCTCTAACAGCCCGTTTCATGCTTTTCTCTGAAGAGAAGCAGTGCCACACAGAAGTTTTGTCTAATGATTGCCTTCCTTTTCTCACCTGTTTGGCGAAAAGATTACTTTGCCTTTTACAGCAGCAGTTGCAGGTGTTGGTAGATTGAGATGGTTCTTATCCTTTGGGTCTGACTGGCCTGAACCTTGCACAGAACATCAAATATTCTGCTGAGCCTTCATCCTTTTATTTCTCTGGAGACAGTCAGCTTCCTGATACCATTCAAATTTGTAGTCAGCAGGACAACAGATGTCTTGGGTGCTTGTAGATGTTTCGGAATTGGCAAATAGGGCAGTGAGTTCTGGGGGTTTTTATTTTCTTGTTTCCCCATCTCTAATACTGCTTTTTTACCAAATCCCAAATAGGAAATGACTATGAAAGAAACAGCAACCTTAATGTCTTTCTTTTCCCAAGAAATGTGAATTCATGATATATCCAGTTTCTTCTTAGCAGGCTGTTGTTTCTCAAGGCATTATGGATGCAGTCTAAAGCCCAGGGAGGCAAAATCCACTCCTGTGATGGGCTTTGGCATAAAATTCACCCCAGAAGTCCCAGACCTTTTCTTTTCCTTTCTCCATCTGTTGCTTTGTCGAGTGCCTTGCAGAAACTCAGCGGCCCAGTGTGAAGAACTCGCACATCATAAGAAATTGGAAGCAGGAACTCCCCTGTGCTTCCCCTGGGTGCAATAAAGGCAGTGTTTTTAAAAGAAGATTCTTTCTGTGGAACTCTTCCAAGGCCAATTCTCTGTGCTTGCATATTTTCCCCATTTCACATGTAATTGTATAGATGACATTTTGTACGCTACATTAAATCACTTCAGGTTTTGGAAGAGCAATTCTGGCAACACGTTCTGTGTCACACGAGATGGCAAAGGGTCGGATCGAGGGAGGGAGAGCACAAATGGAGAGGCAGCATTCCATCATGGTGGATTCCCCCAGCGAGAGGAACCGTCCCAGGCACTGCTGTTAAGAAGCAGTCAGGCAAAAACCAGGAGTGGGAATCAAAGATCAAAAATCCGAGCCAAAGTGCAACATCAAAAGCCTGCAAGTACAGCCAAGCTGTGCACAGCCATCATCCTGTGCCTATTCCCATCTAACCAGGGGACAAAAAGTGAATTTCAAAATACTTCTTCCATCAGTGACTATCAAACTGAGGAGTTTGACAGCAGGGTGTTTGTAAATGCAAAACAACAGGCAAAAGTATCTTTCAAATAGCATTGCCAGAATTCCCATTAAATATCAATTAGATCTACTTTTTATTAATCAGAAATGACCTGCAAGGTAAATGGTCTTGATAAGCAGGATCCACAGATGATTCTGCTCTCCTAAAAGGTATTTTTAAAATAATTATTCCAGTTAAGTTATTTTTTCCTGACAATGACTATTAATGCCTCTCACTGCTCCTGTGTCAAAAGGCAGGCAGAGAGCTGTGTTTGGGCTTGGGCTTCAGGTATTTAAAGATGTTTGGGGAAGTCTGACTGCTGTGTGGGCACCAGCCTCAGTGCAGGCAGGGAAAAGGCATCCTGGAATGATAAGTGAAGCAACAAAGCAAAAGCTGGTGTTGTACATTAATCTGGGGATTGATGCGGGCTGTGAAAACCTCTCTACAATCCCTTGTAGAGGAGAGAGTAACCCTTAGGTGGTGGTTTCTGTGGGCAGGACGTTTTCTCTGCAGGACACTTGTAGTCTAGTCAAGTAGAGGAACTGGTTTTCTGTGCTGTTACATTTCCAAGGCATAATGAGTGAAGAGTAGTGCAGTTTGGGGAGAAAACTCTCTCCTCTGTTCAGAGACACATAACTTCCAGCAATAAGTACCAGAGGACGTTTCTTGGCTGTATTTGTTGCTACCGCTGCCAAAGCTTATTGAGCAGTAAGTAACAGTCACAGAATCCCAGAACAGTTAGGGTGGGAAGGGACCTTGAAGATAATCCAGGTCCAACCTAGCCTGGAACACTTCCAGGGATGGGGCAGCCACAGCTTCTCTGGGCAACCTGTGCCAGGGCCTCCCCACCCTCCTCAGGAAGAGTTTTTCCTAAAATCTGGTCTAAACCTGTTCTTTCAATTTGAACCTATTCTCCCTTTTCCTGTCACTTGAGCTCTTATAAATATCTTGCCCTATCTTTCTTGTAAGTTCCCTTCAGTTACTTGAAGGGGCAATTAGATCACCCCAAAGCTTCTCTTCTCCGGGCTGAACAATCCCAATTCTCTCAGCCTTTCCTCATAGCAGGGATGCTCTGTCCCTCTGATCAGCTTGGTGGTCTCTTCTGGGTTCACCCCAACAGCTCCACGTCCCTGTAGTAAACAGGGCTCAGAGATCAGTGTTGCTGGGAACATCTCTATTTTCCTAATTTCCAGAAGATGTGCTTGGCTGTTCGGGATAATTGTGGCAATCAGCTGTGGAAGGGGGCAGGAACCACCCCAAAGCACATTTAGCATTCAGGCCAGCACTCCTTGTTAGTGCCAGAAGGATCGTACCTGGAGTACAGCGTGTTAGAGCCCATTTGCATGGGAAGTGAAACCACTGAATTTTTATCAGCGCCTCATTAATTCAAATGTTCTGTAAAACTCACTTTTATTGATTGAGTTTAAGGCATCATGGTTGGGAATTTCGCTGAGGCAGGTGAGGCTTTCACTTAGCAATGGAGGGATGATCAGCAAAGAAAGGAAAAAATTAGGAAAGCGAAGAAATGAAGTTACTGTAGAAATGGAAAAGATATTTAAATATGTTCAAGACATATAAAGATGTCTCTATGATTAAAATCATAGGTTCCTCTCTTCTGGGATTTTTGACTGGTCATAACAGGCAGTCATTAAATGACTACAGAGTCTTCACTGATTCTGCTTGTGCTTGTAGATAGGATTTGAGCCTGTCTTGATTTTCAAAGATAGTATTGTGAGGTTTCAGTTGGCAGATTTATGATTTTCATGTAAATTTAGTTTGCATACTAAAAAAAAAAGTTGTGTTAGTGATGATCTGGACAGTGCCAACTACAGAACAGCTTTGAACCCTGTGTGTCCCCATGGAACCAGGCAGTGTTCAGGTCTGCCCTGCTCCAAATTGCTCAGAAATACTGATTTTGTCCCATTTTCCTGCCTCCCACAGCCATGGAAGCGTGTGCAGCCGCATTCCTTTTAGAGCTGGGATTGCACCGACCCTCCCATGAGCTTCCAAGCAAATTGTTTTAGTATCCACATGGAACCAGAACAATTTTTGTGGCAAGGAAGTGTAACCTGGCTGAGTTAGAGGATTAATGGGAATGTTACCTGTCCTTTAACGTGCCCATTTTGGACTTTGGCCTTAGAAGAGGGGAAAAACTGGATGGGTCTCTGCCTCACAGAACTCATGAAAGAATAATCCATGGACAGAAGGGTGGCATCAAAGCAAGAAATGGAATTCCATTCAGCATCTGAATGGCTTTTCCTGACTGTCTTACATAGATACTGAAAAATTGCATATTATCCCAGCCCCCTTTCTCTGCCAGACTTGTGGTTAAGGGGGCTTTTTACAAACAGTATTGGAACTCTTTTTGTTGTCTTGATTGAAAGTTAGGCTTAGCCTGTAGCAATACAAAGTTGTTTCCGTTCCAAGCACCGTTCAGTGGAAAGAGTAATTTAAAAAAATGTAGTTAATTGGTGTAATGTTATCTCATCAAATAATTAGGGTAAATGTGCAATCCAATTTCTGCTGTACCACAGCTACTCCTCATGTACAATGATGTATTTATGTGTAATGATGTTATTAAGTTGTTGTGCACACCAAGTGGAAATTGAAGAGTGTTCACATCCTAAATGCACCTACATTTAAAAGTTTAATAGACTGACTGCTTTTAGTTAAAATACCTAAACATGAGTCATTAAAATATTATAAATTAGTAACTGGCACTGTAGGTGACAACACTCCGTTCCCACACCACATTCACAGTGATCCATCATCACTTGGATGGGATTTCCTTGACTGCAATTAGTCAGAAATCAACTCCCACCATTCTGGTTAAGTTAACCAAGGTATTTTAGTTGATATATTCAGGGCCACATTTCTTTATGTAGCAAATGTTGCCACTTCCCCACCTGCCCACTTGGGCAGCCAGGGAGCATGAGGGTGAAACAACACTCAGGGGCTGTTACTGGTACCAGTATCTGGAAATAAAAAGAAAAGATAAATGGAGCGTGACACAACATATTTAAAAGATCTGTAAAACAGCCAAAGATGTTAGGAACCCAGCTTTTTTTCTGAAATAATATCTATTTGGCTGTTTGTCTAGAGCATGTATTTCCATATTAGTGGAGCCCTTTAAACTAGGCAGGGGGGTTTTTTCTCACTGACTTTTCTCTTTCAGTGTGATAAACATTTATTTCATGAACCTAATTTTCTCTGAAGTTAGTGGCAAATACTTCTGCACAGAAACATATGAAGAAACCATTAGTCTGAAGACCTAAAGAGCCATTAGTTAAAGTACATGGAACTGCACTGATAAATAGATAGTAGATCAATCTTTAGTGTAAACCACAAGAACGTTCATAGTGTAGGCTCCGTTTCAAAATTAATGGGTTTTTCATTGCTTTGTAAAAAAGCAGTTAATGACCTGACTTTGATCAGTTTTTTATAGACATAAAATGAACTGGTACTTAATGGAGAGGAGTAAAAGCAGAACTTTTTTTGGTGAGCTCCAAATTCTGTAAGGATGAAAAATGAGCCGAATGTGAAATCATGGTCACTCTGAATTTAATGGCAAAACTCACTTTGCATTCAGGGGAGCAGTGTTTAACAGCTTTGCAGTGCTGGTAAACATGTCATACCATAAAGCCCTGTTGTGGAGATTATATGACAACCTTTTTCGATGAAATCCAACACAGAAAAACTAGATTTGTATGTATGTAGTGAGAAATTATTGGTTTGCAATATCCATCCTATTTAAGTCTCCTTGGACAGAGCCATTCAAATTTTAGCCCTTGCTTCTGTGCAGTGTAACATGCTGGTGGTTTTGCTGAACTGATCTACACCTCTGGTGCCTACAAATCCAGACTAGGAATTATCAGCAGCCAGTCCATGGGATTCCCATACTTTGGGCTTCCATACAGTGTGCAAACAGCTGGGCTGGTGGATTTCTGGGATGGAAACTGTAAAGTCCTGAGCACAGCAGCTCTGCTTGGCTTGGTGTTATTTTGGGAGGCTTCATTTTTCCAAAGCACGTGCCACGGATGCTGTAGTTAATCCTTAATCTCCCCGATTCTCTGTGAAACCAGGACTTGCACACGGGCAATAAAAGATACTTGTTTGAGCACCACAAACAGGCAGTTATTTTTTGGAAAAAGGTTCTTGCGCACAGATTTAGTCATTCCTTCAATAAACACTCAGAGGGAGCAAGCCAGAGGAGCCCTCGATTGACAGTGCTCTCCTTTCTCTCATCCTGATTAGGCCAGGCCAGTGGGGAGTCTAAACAGCAGGTCAAATATGTATTAGGGGCAAAAATTGACGAAGAATATGCTAGAAAAAGTGATTTTCCAGCTGTGTGCAGCCATTTTCAGCCCCCTGGGTGGACTGTTACTTGTGTGTAATGGAATAGCTGGGGACAGCAGGGCTGGGAAAACAGGATCAGGTTCTCTGTGGCGGTAAAGCACTGAAACGGTATTGAAGAGGGGGAGCTGCCTTCTTGGTTATTTTAATGCTTTGTTTTGTTTCATTTTGTTTTATTTTTGGCCAGACAAATACCTAGTGCAATCTGAGCATTTCTGAGTCTGACTGAGCTCTCTGTCTTCCTTCTCCCATTAATAATTTGTGAAATCCCCCTGGAGACTCCATCCACTGCCTGAACACGGCATGTCCTTACCTGCAGAGGTGATGAACCCGTGACTGAAAATCAGCCTGTAGAAATAGGGTTTCTTTTCATTCACTGCTGTTTGCTGCTTCTTTCTGAGTGATTTTGGTGCAGGAGAAAGACATGATAAATGAGTAATCTCAGTGCACTTCAGGATGTGTTTCTTGGGCCATTGCAACCCTTCTCCTGAGGCACAGCTGAGGGGTTCTGACTTCATGTCCATAAAGTATCCAACATATGCCTCTATAGCTAAACATACAGCCCCACCGTGCTGTCCCCTGTGAATCCCAATGCTGCTGGAACGTAAAGCAGTCTTCTGCAGAAACGGTTTGCTAAGCGTAAGTTTGCCTTTTCCTGTGCAGCTTCACAGAGGGGGCCTGGCCTGACACCAGGGTTTGCTTTCACCCCGGACATGGAAGCCAGGAGGGTCTAAAGCACAACTGCATAACTTCACCTCAACTCCAGTCTTCTGTTTCTGTCAGAGACTTCACAGCTGACCTGCAGAAACCAGCCTGCCTCTGATGGCCTGCACAGAGCCACATGAGGAGGGAGGGGATGCCTTTGAACACAAAATGCACCACTCCTTAGACAACAGTGCAATTTCAGAGAAAACAACACAATGTTTCACTTTCATTCATGTCAAGTAACATTGCTACGTCTTGAAATATTCCAGAATCTCTTTCACTATACTGTAAACCTTAGAAAGTTTTTACACATGCCACCTGCCAGCCTTTTTTCTTTTTTTTCCTGACAATTTACAGATTTCTGTTCTTCTTTTATCTTTATTTTGGTTCTTTAATGTTCCTAACTCTCTGCATTTTAGGGATGAAGTGCAACCTGTTGTATAGCTATTATTTAAGAAGTCTCTCTAGTGGTATAATTCAATATTATTTGAGGGTAGTTATAAATAAAGACTTAACAGAAGTGTTCGTGACAAGAAGAGAAACAAAGCCGGAGGAGCTCCTCTTTGTTAGATGTGTGGGGTATTTTCTTTACTCCCTGCAGGACAGTAGCTGGAATCTGTTAGTAAATGGGAGCACATGGGGTATACTCAGGTAAGATTGACCTTGGGTAACTGTTACCTTGTTTAAAGTAGGAATAGGTTTCCAAATAGTCTGTGAAGAGTAAGGGATAGAGGCAGGGATAACTGGGGGAAAGGAAAGGTTTTGAGGGAAATACATTAAAAAAGCCATGTGTGAGAAGGGAGCCAGAGTGTGAGGGGCAGTGGGTGTTTGGGTGAGAAAACAACATCTGCTCATCACTTACTTTGACATTCTTGCTTGGCTGCAGGGAGCTGCTCTGAGTTGATTTCACAGGTAATTCACATGCTGCACATGTGGAAAATACAGTAATGTGCTCAGCAACTGTGAGCAAATGTCTGCCTTACCCAGAGCAAAAGTATTCAATCTAGCTCGCTGCTAAATACCCAAAAGTCAAATATTTCTGCTTCTCATGGTCCATGGTGCACAGACCTAGCAGGGAAGTACCAGTGCTTAAAATTCATAGAAAGAGAAGTATGAGGTCATTTTCCTACAGCTCCCTCAGGCTGCACAGCATTGCTTGTCCTGGACTGGAATGTACTTAATGGCACAGGCTTAATTTGGAGATCTAGGCATCTCCACAGGCTGCCAGAATGAGGCTTTGGAATGCTCTGCCTGATGACAGCCCATGTAATTGTCCCTTTACCTGCTTAAGTGCACTTTGGTGTGACCCAGAGAGACATTTGGACAGACTGGGAATGATCCCAGGGAAGTTGTTCTTCAATTAAATCACTCTACAGAGGAAAATGGATGAAATTTAGGTACCAAATAATTGGGGTCATGCAATTCAAGTTGCATATTCAGTGATAATTTTCTTCTGTGAAAAAGAACAGAGCCTCATTCTGTACCCATTTTCCCTGCCTCTTCTCATCTTATTTCCTGTTGAACAAACAACACCAGGAAAAAAAGCAAAGTTTGCATCCCTTCATTTAACTGATGAAAAGCTGGAATCTGGTCACAGCTACCAAGCTTTCAATGTTGCCTTATCTATATTGCCATAAATTCCAGATAAACACAGTTAGAAGCCATGTAGGACATTCTGCTGTGGCTCTGAAAAAAATGGAATACTTCTGAAGTAAGACCATGTATTTCCTCACATGTTGGCACATACACACATGGGAAAAACACAACCAAAAAAACCCCAAGTATTGACCTATATACATTTTTAAGCATATTTATACTTTAATATAGCCCTCTGGAATGTGATTGGTGACTCGTAATAATGGAAATGATCTTTGTCATGAGCTTAGAACCCCAGTTTTGGATAAACACGGCCAATTCAGCAGGAGATACATTGGAGGCAGTTCAGACTGAAAGCTGGAGGTCCCTCTTTCACTCTCAGCTTTCCTCTGGCTTTCAGAGAAGTTTAAGAAACTGAAAAAATGGAAAAATTCTATTTTTAGAGTGGAGCTTCTATTGCATGTTTTTATTTCCCTTCAGACTTGTTGTTTTGACACAGTTATGGCTTTTTCTGTAACCCTGGGCTACTTTTTAGGTCTTTTCCTCCTAGATAATACTTTTAATTTCGCCTATGTGTCATTCACTCCTTGTAAGTGATAGAAGGTTCTGCCAGAGATGATGTTGGCTCCGCTCTGAGCTCCAGCCAGTTACTGACTTGTTCTCCATTGCTTTTTGCTTATACCAATGCAAAAAAGGAAATCTTGCAAATACATTTGGAGAGCTTTAAAGGTGTTCTTGGTAAGAGCAGAGTCATCGTTAAATGAAAACACTTCTATTTATCGTATGCAAGTGCAGTCGTGTTGTTTGTGGCCTTCGTAGCCAACGAGCAAGAAATCCATTGTACTTGTACTTTTAATTTTGCATCTCTGTGAGCAATGTTCTCCCCGGGGGCTTGCAGAGGAACCTGAAGCATAATCTTGATTTCAGCTGCAATGCAGAAATACAGTTGCTCCTGGTGACCATGCGCGCGACCTTCACGTACGCATTGGCTTTTATTTGACTTCTGAAGACTCCTTTTGGAGCTTTTTTTGGCTGCTGCCGGAAAAACACAACCTAGAAGGCTTAAGAATATGAAAGAACAATCACTTTCTTTAGAGGAGGGGATATCCTATCCCCTTCTCAGGAGGTGAGAAAAATACCTCACTCCCAGAGATGGCTGATATTTGTGTGCCAACCCTTATTGTCACAGCAAGCAAACAGCGGTG
Organism: Eulacestoma nigropectus; assembly: GCA_013397775.1. NCBI lineage: Eukaryota > Metazoa > Chordata > Aves > Passeriformes > Eulacestoma > Eulacestoma nigropectus. Next base: position 1,082,165 of record VZTE01002773.1, read on the forward strand.
CTGCAGGATACACTGCAGGCACACCTCCTCATCCTTGATTTTAGAATGGCACAGGCAGTTTAGGGAACAAGAAAATCTTTCCTAAATGTGAAAACTGATAATGCACTATTCTCACCACAGACCTCTACAACAGAGGTCAGCCTGCACCAACTTCAGGCACCAACTCAGGGCAGTGCTTGTGGACTCCAGCACCTGGGCTGTGCTCCCTGGCTTCTCTGGGAGTCAGGGGCTTGAGAGCGGGCACATTTTACAAGTCTGGCTCTCTGGTACCTGCTGAGTCAGTTTACCTGGCAGGGCATTTGCAATGGTGATTTTTTGTGTGAGCCATGTCTGCAGCTGGAGTGGGAAGCAGCGCCTGGACCGTGCAAGCAGAAAATCCAAAAGGAAAAGAACCCCTGTGTTTCATCTTGGCACAGTTCATCCCTGAGATTGTTTGAGCTGTTGTTCACTCCATCTCCAGCACGAGAGAAAGTGGTTGAGTGACTTGCCTTCCTTCCATCCCTGGAATGTGCCTCACCAAGAGGCCTCTCGGGGTGTTTGTGCAGCTCCACAAGTGTGCTGATCCCAAGGCTATGCTGTCACACTGCTCAGTGACACCCTGGATGTGCTCTCCTGCCCTGTGCTCCAGTGCTGAATTGCCATCACCTTCACTCACTCACGGAGCGTAGTCGGAGTAGAGCTGTCCCTTGGAAACAGGGCAATGCTCCTGAGCGTGAGGGGAGGTAATTTAATAACTTCTTAGGGTAGAGGCTGAAAGAGAGCTCTTTTTTTCATGCTTATACATTTTCAATCTTTCTTTATTTTTTCTTTTCTTGTTACCAATCTCTTTTTTTTTTCTTTTTAATTAGGCAACATATTCACTGACGTCATCACTATTAATTTGTATCTATCATACCCTGCCATTCCTCAACACTTCATTCCTTTTCTTATTTATGAAGTTGAACGCTTTAAAACCCCAGAGGATGAGATCAGGCAATTCTTTAGGGGACAGCCAGAATTTGTAATGAATGAAAAATTCTTGTATTTCATCTCTCCATGTAGTTAATTAGCCATTGATCCAAGGGCTTCGGTGGGAGTGTGACAAGCTAGGATGTGTGAGGACAAAGGCATCGGGGTGGGGTTGGTGTAGGATGTGTTGACTTTGCAAGGATTAAAAATGGGTTTGATATTTGGTGCTCCCTTAAGTTGTGATTGTGCGGCTGCTGTGCACTTAAGCCTGAACAGAGGCATGTGACCAGTCCCATGGATTTCAGTGGGTTGAGTTCCGTGACGAAAGTCAAGCACACACATTTTGGTAGGATCCAGAGCTTTATTTAGGATTCTCTTGTTAAAACAAGCAGGCAAGCAAAGCGTTAGTAGTCATCTGCTGCAATATTTCCAGCAAAATTTATTTGGGTGCGGAGAGAGTAAATATTTTGCTCACAATACCATCCAGGCTCAGATGTGCAAACAGAGCCATCCTGTTGAGTTATGCTTTCAGGGCTGTGCACATAAATAATAACAATTCAGCCAAGGTTTCAAAGCTCTTCACAAAGGCAGGGAAGTATTATCTTCATTTAGCGATGGAAAGGACTTTAGATGAGGTGCCCGAGGTCACAAAATAACTATATTAGATTTGAAACCTGAGCTTACTGTCAACCAAAATTGAAATGTAATTGTCTCTGTTCAATTGTAACTTGATTTTCATCTGCAGATTAATGTTCAGACTTAATGGGTAAGAAGGTCAAATCTTTCTAACGGAAACATTTTTAGTCAAATTCACCGTCTTTATCTAAGCCTCATTTTTAATCACTTACAATTTATAGCTCCACTAATTGTGACTAATTACACCACTGTGCTGTTAAGGTAACTTAATTTCTTTACAGATTTTTGATGTTCATGGTTTCCATCTTTATTGCTGGCAATTGAAGCCCTGCTTGGACAAAAGCAACACTGTGGTGGGGGTGTCAAATACTCTCCTTCACCAGAAAGCCTCTGGGATCTCAGGAATGGTGTCCTAGGACAGAGTGACACTCTCTACTTTATAATGCCATGATGTATTTAGAAGTGCTGCTCCAAGTATCATTTTTAAATTCTCACCTTTTGATCTCTCAACATCTCTTGCTTCCTTGGAGCACCATGAACCCACTTTTAGCAGTAGCAAACACAACGCTGACTCCAAACCACACGTGGGGCTGGAAGTGGGATAATTTCATCTGATTACATTAATATTTTATTGGAAGCAGAGTGACAAATTGGGGGCTGATTGCAAACAGCAGACAATCACTGACTGTAAAGAACCCTGGCACTCCACTGGCACTTCAGATGCTTTAAAGAGCCGTTCCAAATCTGCAGGAAAATGGTTGAAACATTTTAATTCTGTAATTTAAATTGCATTGCTCACTTAACCAGCTGTTTTGATTGTGATTATGAAAACACTGTGATATGCTTAGAAAAACCTTTAGAAGACCTATAGCAGTATGTGTTACTAATAGACTTGTATGTTTTCCTTATCATTTTCACTACCAGTAGTTTATTTTAAACCAATGAAAATATACCTATTTGTTTCAATTGCAAAGCATTTTTAGCTTGACTCAATCAGATTCTTTTCCCAGAGCCACACGAGGTAAGAGATTATTAATGACTTTTTCCTTATTATCCATTCCTCTGAAATGGTTACTTTAATTATGGCATCTAGAGTTAATATATGTAAAAGCATTTTGTAACAGAAACCTTCACTATTTATAGAATGACTTTCACTGTTTCCTGAGATGCTGCAGTCAGGTCTTATTAGCAAAGTACAGCCTAATCCTCCAAGCATCTATCCACAGCTGTTCCCAGATTTAGCAGCTCAAAAATGCTGAATAATAAGGATGCTGCAAATGCTCACAGAATTTTGAAGGGATTGCTTTGGGTCAGTGTGACACCCGTGAAAGTCTCCAAGTGGGTTGCTACTTTTACTGAATCAGAATGATGCAGAGTTGTGAAGCGTGGCTCAGATCAGAGGGACAAACCTCTGTCCCTGGGCTGTGGGGATTCAGTTCAATGTGTAAGTAAAACCAACAGCTGAAGCCAAACCCCCAGTCCAAGGGGATAGGTAGAGAGTCACCAATCCCAGCTGGAGTTTGTAAGGCAGAGGTTTGTATCCCAGCTCTCCCAGACCCCACGGAGGTGAAAGGGGCTCTGCCAGGAGTGCAGTGTGTGGGTGACATCCCCAAGCTCCAGCACTGCTTCAGCCTCCAGCTCATGCAGATCCCTGGCCTCTTCTGTCTTTCCCTGGAGATCAAAGAATGCCTCAAGGTTCAGCCAGAAGTCTGAGTAGACATTTACAGTCCTCAAAATAAATTACTTTGACTTTCATAAGTAAATCCTTTAGAAAATTTGCTGCTCTTGCCTGAATCTGTGATAGTTAAAAAATTCTTTATTATGGTGAAATTGCACTTCCTATGACTTACAGGCTCTGTGAGAGGGAAAAGTCTCCTGTCCACCAGCGTGGGAGGTAAAACTCTAAACACACATAGAATAGGTATTTTCACTTGTTTATCCTTGCAAAGGAGATCCTCCTAACTTTGTGCTTCCCTCAGCAGGGCTGCTGATAACTTTTACCATACCATGTCAGTGAAATTCTCCATCAGTGTCTCTATCCTCTGTTGCCTAAACCAGCAGGTTTTTAGTTTGTTGTTGATACCCCCTTAAAGAATTTTCAAGTTTGTTGGAGTGTTTGCTGTGTTCTCTGCATCAGATCCTGAAAGAATTTCCTAGCAGGCCAGACCTGCTGATTGATTTAATTCTTGGACATTTTAAAAGAAATCCTGGCCTTACTTACATGAAGAATAAATATGGTTGAAAATAGGTAATAACTTTACTCAAAAGATGAAAAACATATTAAAATGCAAAAGTAAGAGATTTTCCTTGCAATACAGGGATAGGTGATCAAAACTCTAGCAGGAAGTGGAAAACTTACTAAAAGATGGAAAAGGATAAGGAAGTGTAAAAATGCTTTAGATCAGATTTGAAATTTGGTCCGTTCATTAGTGGGTCAAGAACCTAATCAGCTGCAGGATAAATGCTTTACTGTCCTGCTGATATGAATGTGTCCCCCACCACAAATCTGAAGTTTGTTACTTACTATGTGTTTTGATATGTGTAGAAATTAGTTCTGTCTGTTGCAAAGTTGAGCAGTACTGAACCTAAATCTAAGTATTCCCCGCAGGAAATCTCCAGTCATCTTATTCATGTGCTTGAATTATGCATATGAGACTGTGGAGTCTGGAGATTATTGCTTCGGGACTGGCATCAATGTAAGTGTATCATTAGGATGGGTCAATTACACCCAGTACAATTATGGCATCCCAGTTTCTGTCTTACCTCCAAAGGCTGAGTTCAGGGCTTAGGGAGGCTGCACGTACAAAGTTCCCTCACATTCCTGAAGTCTATTTTATAACAGGTCTGAACAATGTGTCAGTGGAAAGCCTGCGATCATTCCTTATTCTTTCACAAGCTGCCCTCATCTCTTTTGTACGTAAGTGTTTATTTGTATACAGCAGGAGACAAAGGCATTAGAGCCCCATACAGAGACAGACATGGAATAAACACATGGATAATGTATTTCACGAGTATTCCTTGCTATTGCTAAAGCTCTGTGGGACAAAACATGAAGAATTTTGAAGACCAGCTTTTAAATTATTATATCTACTAATAGTTTATCACCTACACAGGATAAGCTTGTTGACTGTTCCAGTCCTTTTTGGGTTGTATTTAAGCTTTGGTGTTTGGTTTTGTGGCTTTTTACGGCTTTAAGTTTTCCTGCTTCTGTCTCATAGATTAAAAACCTTGTGGCAGTTTTGTGTTGAAGTCATGTGAGTTTGGCAGTGTTGGAAAAAACCCAACACAAACAAACAAAGACCAAGAAAAAATCATTTGGGGTGAAATTGGATTGGACTCCCTGCTCTCCTCCCTGGGTGAGCTCTTAGCTCTTGGTTGCTCTCGGTGGCAGTGTCTGATCAAGCTCTGAGCTGAGGAACCTGCACAGGAGGCCACAGAGAATTGTTTTCATGGAAACTCTGTTTAATATTCTGTCACTTTTGTTTATTATTTTAATAGAGCAGGATTTATTCTGTAGTCACAAACTTCACATTATATTTGCAATTGTAATATTATTTGAAAGTGGTCCTCCAAAAACTCATCATTCGGGAAGTTAATGGGAGTTGTTCCAGCCAGTTGTACTGATCCAAAAGTGTGTTTGCACCAAGAATCCGGGAATACATGAGCACAACTGCACTGAGATGAGAATTCTCACTGTGTTTGATGGTCTGGAGTTTGGTCACAAGGGATGTGCCACTTCTTGTGTGCTTTATCTTTGTTTTCAGCGAGTCTCTGATCAGGAAATAGAGTTCATAATATATAATTTATGGGGTTGTTTACGCTGTGAGGCAGCAGTGGTGAGGCAGTGCATCATTTGCAAGTGGTCTATAGATAGAAACGTCTTTGCATGAATTAGTGGTCAAATAAGTAGTATTTGTTCAAATCAGCTCATGAAGAATTAACAAAGAAAAACCAAGAGGCCAAATGAATCCATTTAACGCCCTATTGCAAGCACTTCCCCCACCTCTAGTATTTATAATTTCAGTGCTGTGTTGTTGGTATCCTATCACATAAAAAGCAATAATACTTTTTTGTGGAATCCGTGGTCTTATTTCTAGGAAAATAATCTCCACTACAAGGCTCACAGATGTCTGGAGCTATTTGATTCTATTTCCCTTGGCAGAAGGCGTCCCTGGTGTTTCATGCAGGAGGGAGGAACAGGCAGTGCTGGGAATGCAAGTTATTTCAACACTGCCTCTTTTCACGTAGGATTGACAAAAACTGTTAGTTGCAGCATGATTGCATTCTAACATCCTTTACTGCTCTAACTGACTTATTAAGTCACACCTAATTAGAGAACATGGAAACATTTCATCCTGGTGGAGATGTTCTCGTGTTGCCTAACGCTGTGCAAGGTGCCGGAACCCTTGTTCTGCCGTGGACATGGGTGTTGGGGCATGGAGATGACTGATGTGAGCGCTGCAGCCATCCTGCTCCCTTTCCTCCTGCCAGGAGGCTTTGTGGCTCCAGGAGGCACCCGGGTATCCCTCACAGTGCCCAGACAGCCCCGGGGTGCAGCCCCACGGGAGCAGGGAGGTGCCTGGGGAAGGTGTGCGAGGCTCTGCGGGCGCTGCTGGGAGCAAGCAGAGACAAGAGAAGGGATTCTGGATTCAGTCACCCCAAATGGTTTGTGGAAAGCCAGGAGTTACTGCAAAACTCACTGGCAGCAAAGCAGCAAAGCCCTGGGGAAGGATGTGGGGGAGGCAGTGGCAGTGGTGAGGCTTTGATGGGCTGCTGAGCTAATCCGCCCATCAGCTGCTGCAAGGGTTGTGTCACGGAGCTGACACAAACCTCCTCCTCCAAAGTTCTCTTATAAGAATGCTGTAAAACCCCAATTCAACTCTGTATTTTTTTACCACGTGTACGAGCAGCAGATATTCTCACAGCACATCCCACAGAACTTTACCCTGCCTTCTCTATGGGAACATGGGGTCTTTGTATGTTGGAGTTGACACCATTTGTAAGGACACAACACCATGTGCTGCAGGAGGGTTCCCACAGCTAAAGCACCCAAAAGGCCTCAGTTCTGCTGGCTCTCACAGCCTCTGGAGTTGGACAGACCCACTGGAACCAGCTGTGGGCACTGGACTCTGCCCAGAGCACCCTGCAGCCAGTGCCCAGTGCTGGCACCCTCCGCAGTCCTGTGGGTGACCCTCAGCCAGCACTGACCCTTCTCTCCACCCTGAACCCCCCAGCAGGATGGTGGTCACCCTGCTCCAGCCCGTCCAGCCTGGAGGTGGCTCTCAGGATCAGTCCTGCTCCTCGTGCCCACCTGAGGCCTGAACCTGCTCTGCAGGGAGCCCAAGGCCTGAGGGCAGCAGCTCCCTGAGGACCTGAGCAGGTACTTTTCCTTCTCCTCTGCTCTCTCTCTGTGAGTACAACTGTGCTTAACCTCTCCCAGCCACAGGCTGCATGTCTCTGGGATTTTCCCGGGCTAATACCGCTCCAGAAATCATATTATACGAGATAATAATCTCTGAGATAAGAGATGTTAATAACATATTCTGTGAAACCAATGTTCCATTTGCACTCTGTTTTCAGCAGAAACCAAATACATCCCATTAAACCCAATGAGAACTGTAGCCAGCTGCCTTGACACGGCACGTTAGAAATACAGCTTATTTTCCCCCTCCTCAAGTACACAGAAGGTTTATTGATAATATTTTCTGTTAGCCTAAAGCATCTTTTTTAGAAACAAGTGTCTCTCTGGTGGCTCTTTATCGGTGTCACTTCAAGCTGAAATATTTGCAGAGCAGACCAGGAGTGCTTTCTAACCCACTTTGTGTAGATTTAAATGTATATATTATGCAGGGCAATAGGGGATCAGACTCAGTGGAGTATCTTCAGAAATAATTGAAAGCAGGACTTGTTCCTGGTACTTTGTAAATAGTAGCAATAACTCTTCACATTTCACACACTATTTGAGCTTTTAAAATTCTGCTGTGCCATTCTGTGGCCAGGAGTGTAAAGTGAAATCCTTTCAGATCTCTTGTGATTTAGCAGACAGCTTTAAGGGGTAAGTCTGAGATAAAGAGGAATAATTAACTTTTTCAGAAGTCACTTTCAGCCAGGAGAATTTAAATCTTACTTTTAATCTTTGAAATTGACCATGGACTTTGCATTCATTGTATGCTGTATAAAATTATGTGTTATAAGTAAGTAGAACTGCACTGTGGACAAAATGAAGTGTGGAAAGTGTTTTGGAGGAGATAGAAGCAAGTAAATGTGAAGTATATGAAAAATCTAATCAATAAGATAACAATTTCAAAATAAAAACATTAGCTGCTAGGGAGTCCAATAAATCACATCAGTTGTGTGGAGCAGCGCCATTGGATTAAATTATAGAGTGGTGAGAAGCAGAACACATCAAACACAAATAATCTCTCCCTCTCATTTAGTTTGGTTTATAGTTGAAGGTGTAGGAATTGTTTTCCCCGCCAAGATGGGGAAGAGGAGGAAAGGAGCACATGTAGCAATCACAGCACAGCACAATCTGAGCCATGTCACAGGTTTACAAAATGTCACACTCTGCCATGGCAAATGAGCCACTGTTACACCCTAAACAGCTCTTTTGATCTGTCCTAATGCACAAATTATGGTTGTTGTCATGTCTTATTACTATTATCTTGTGGAAGATTGAAATCTTTTGCTCTCTGATAGCAAATTCCTAATAATTTACCTGCCTGAGACACAAAGAAATTAGGTAGAATGCCAGTTTTTTCTGGAGTTGTTTAATGTTCCCCCAGTGGTATTTAATACACTTTGCTACAAGGATGCATGTTGAAAATTCAATGTATGTATTTCCAGGACAAACTATATGGCCTTGGTTTGGTCTAAAGCCTCCATGGCAGCAGAGGAACCTGATGGAGGGGACACACAGGGCAGTTTTTTGTCAGTTAGCCAGCGCAGGATGGCTGTGATACTTTCAGGCTGTGCTGAGAGGAAGATGAGATATTGGATGTTGTTTTGCTCAGCCAGTGGTAAAGGTGTCATGGCAAAAATGGTGACAGCAGCACAGTGTCCCTCTCCGAAGGGTGAGTCATGTGCCATGCCAGCAAAACAAATTTTTGCAGCATTTTAACACAACCCAAACACTAATCCCGTGCTTGTTTCAATCCTCCAGTCTGTCAAACAAACAGGAAAGATGAAAAATGGAGATCCATAAGGTGGAGCTCAGTCAGCAGGGTGGCAATTTTTACGTGGCTTGAAGGCAAGATGTGGATGCCCACACCAGGTGGGAGCAGTCTGTCTAGGATTATCCCAGGAAAAGGCCTTGGAGGAAGCTGCTTGGTCATGTGTTCCATATATTTGGAGGAAAATGCTTTATAAAGTGATATGTTTGGTTGGACCCCTCCAGCAGGCAGGACACAGCTGAGTAAGGGTATGGAGAGGGCTTCTCATGTCCAGGGGGAAAAGTCCATTCCAGGGTAGGGAGTGGAAGGAAAACTACTGGAGCACTGGGAACAGTGCACAAGATCAGTCAGTGAGGAGTTTTGTCTGGGCAGCTTTCTAAAGAGTATCAGAATATAAATCACACTGTCCAAAACTAATAGACTCCTCAACCACTTCAGTTTATTAACGTTCCTGGCAATTCCCCAGAAGCTGAAGTAAGTTTGGTGAATTCCATCGTGCTTCTTAAGTGGAGAGAACACTTCCTAAGCAGTTTTATTGTCCTTTTAATGTCTGAACCTGAGACTATTAGGGCTGCAAAATGATTGATAATGATGTGCTAAACTGGAGTAATTTCAGTTATTTTATTAAGCCCTTTGTGGATGAAATGGAGAATCGCTGGGGCTGTGTCTTCTTTGAACACTCTCCCTGTGCCTGTGCAGAACACGTGTGCAGCTCCTCAAGAAGTGGGGATGGAAACCATATGGTAGAGCCTGGGATGCCATTTCTAACCTCTTAGTGATGATTTCGATGTGTTCCAGCAGTGTCTCCCAAAACACTGAGAAACTCTTCCATGGTTTTAAATGTGTGTTATTTCTCATAGTGCAGTGATCTGTCAGTAACTGTAGTGATTGAGTTACTGTTCCTAAAGAACAGCTGTCTCACTTTATTCCCCATCCATATTTTCCTTCCTGTGGCTCCCAAAGATCATTTCCTTTGAGGTGATGTTTGGTTAAGCTCATGTGATTTTGTTTCTGGATAATTTTCTCTGTCATTACCTGTAGGGCAGTTACTTTTGACAAGATTTTTACATACAGAAATGTTAATATCTAAGTGTGGTTTCCTGTTGAAATTCAGTTGAGACTTTTCAGTTGTATTTTTCACAGTGTGCCAAGAAGACACATGTTTAGGAATATGCAGTTCTCTGGTTCTGCAGGGTCTATTATTTTTATTATTCATTGACTGAACTACGGGTTCTTTGGGGAAAGACATATTTTGAGCAGTTCCTTACTGAGTTTGGGTCACCATCTGTGAGGTGCTGGGATACAGAGAGCAGAGCAGGTGCAGTAACAGGCACTGAACTGGGAACAGGACATGGAGAAATGCTCAGGTCAAATGTTCATTGATTCCCTTTAACATAAAAACCTGGTGATGCTCGACATTGAGGACATCTCTGACAAACAGGTACTCTGAATTTAGCACAAAATCTTCCATGAATACCAAATTCTCAAATGCAGTGTTAGTACTGCTTCCTCTACTTTTCTTTCCTTAGAGTCATTTGAATACTGCTTTTTGTTTTCTCCTCACTTTTGAAATCTGACTTTTCTTTCCTGGCCAGTGTAACACAGGCTGTCACCAGGAAAATTAACAAAGCACAAGGGATAATGTATGGACTTTTTCAGTTACCTTTGAAACTGTGAAAAGCCAATTTTCCTCCACTGCTTTTTCCCAGTTTTGTAAATCCTCCTCAATGTTCAGTTATAATTGTACGTAAAACCAAAGGATCCTCAGGATCAACACCTTAGAAACCAAATAAATCTAAAATTCACTCAACCTGGGATGGAAGAACCTAAAAAGAAGTAAAAGGCAGTGCTACATATTCATGAGATTTTACAGAAATGAATATCAGAGTGATGAAAAGTGTATTTGAGTGTAAAATGCCCACGTTCAATAATCTCTTTTCAAAAATTCACAGGGCAGCACAGCAGCTTATCAGCTTTTTGGGAGCACAGGTCAAGGGAGAAGATGTTCTGTCTCTGAGGCCGTCCATGGTTGCTTTCCAGTGGCTGTGAACAGGTGCTGCACAGGTAGGATTCATCAGACAAACGTATTTAGAGCTCTGTCAAGTCCGTGATAGCTAAGAAAAATTGATAAGGTTTGGGTTTTTTCCTTCTCTCTCCTTCTCTCTGAGGGATGCATGTTAAATTTTGTTTCTTGTTTAAAAACTGTCATCACTATGAAGAGTTTAACTTCACCGTAGAGTTTTGGACCATATAGGAGGTGGTTCCAGGAATGGAGGGTTGTCTGGGTTTAGGGGGGGGGAAAAAAGCAATTCCTAGCAATCTGTTGAAATTTATTAGAGTTTTTGTTACAACAAGGCCATCAGCTGCTGCTCTGGGTGCCATGGAAACGGGCATTGCTGCAAACAGGGGAGGCTGCTTTCAATCCATTCCTATTCCAGAAAAAGTAAAAGAAAGAAAATAGGGTTTTGTGGGATGAGACATTTGAAGGACTCTGCCCGTGTCTTTAGCAGTGCACGTGGCCACTGCCCTGGCAGAGGGACCAAGGGACTGACAGACGCCTCTGACTGCTTCCTGTCTCACAAAACAGAATGGGAGCAGCTCTCCATGATCTCTAATCATAAATAAATGGGTAAATAGGGATATGGATGATGAGCAGCCCAGCCAGAGTGGAAGGTGAAGGGATTTCCTTTCTATTTCTCTTTTGGTCCATGGTGCAGCTTGAACTGCAGGTCAGGCTTCCTGGAGCTAATCTGGGCCCAAACCAGTCAATTCCTAATGACCTTCCACAGGAGAGAAGGAAGAGGCAGGAGAGCACTGACATCGCCTTGAACTCCTGCATTTGTTTCTGTACTCAGCCCAAATTTTAGATCATTTTACGTGTTTCAGTGCAACTCCCTCTCCATATTCTTAGTGAAAGATCGTAACAAGCAATTTCTCACTCCAAAAATAATTTGTGGGAATCAGCATAGTGGTTTTCCCATTAGAAGCACAGTAAGTGCCTTGTGCAGCAGCAGCATTCAGAGAGCATCTGTTGGGATTGTTGTCATAGAGATGCCAGGATTGCTGCACTAAATGTGTAAGAGTCCATGCAACAATTTATGTGCTAAGTTTTATAGCTCTAATATATCAGCTGGAGGTTTCCATCTGAAGTTTCCTCAGCTTTCCTTGCTGTATGGGAGGTGGGGTTTTCCCTCAAAACTCAGAGAATGAAATTAGAGAGATGAATGTGAGATTTTTCTAAGGCCTTACGTGTTAACAGTCATCTTAAAATAATGTGAAGTTGGTACTGATCACATCTTTCTATAAGATTAATGAAAAATCCAGATTTCTCTCTGAACTGCACATGTATTGTTTGTTCTTCATGTTATTCAGTAATATAGTGATTTATTATGCTTAAGCTGATGTTTTTCCAATTTCTTTACATTGGACTCTTATTGTTTCTGTCCTTATGTGAAGATGAAGCCAAGGAGACAGTCTGGAGCAATACCTCCCTGCACTCCATGCTTTATCCATTTATTTCTATTTTCCGTGATTTTCAAGGTATACTGGAAAATAATTTAAATAAATCGGCACACAGAGCTGTATTACAAACCTTGAAGAAAACCTAAATAACTTTGGCAGGTCATAGAAAAAATATTTTTAAAGCTATTAACTGTCTGTCAAGTTGCCCACTGCAGAGCCTTCAGCTGATTAGCTGCTTTCTGGCCCAGTGGAAATCAATTGCACAGAAAACCTTGAAAGCAAATCATTGGATGTAACATGGAAAACTTGATCTTTTTTAGGATATGGAGAAAGTTTCTGGAGAACAATAGCATTTATTTACTGATAGGTGCCAAGGGTGTCTGTTTAATTACGTGCTGGCCCTGCCACGTCTCGATGTTTGCAGGGATGAAGATGTGGGTTAACTGTGCTCTAAGTGGGAGGCTGGCTCTGCTTTGGGTTTCTAGCAAATCTGATGCTGCCTCATCCAAACAATCAGGGAAGCAACATGCCACACTTGGCATAAAGATGTGCTTGGTGAAATCCCCCTGGGGTGAAGGAAAAGCTGTGATCACTTTTGTCTGTCTGCAAATGCTAAAGAGGGATAAGAGAACCCCCCCGGGTAGGATCTGCTGGCTGTAATCTCCAGCTGGGCAGGAATTGGGCATTATTATTTATTATTATCAACTGTCACACAGCACAGAGGGATGGGCAGACAGAGACAGGCTCTCATCAGCCTTAGCTGGGAGGTAACAGAGTCCACAAGATTTGTCCCAGGACAGGAGCCCTAAAACTGCTGTCACACCAAAGCCTGTCCCAGCCCCTTCGTGGGTGCCAAGCTGCAGTGGGAGCTGAGGCTGCGGCCCAGTATCCCTGGGCTATCCCTGGGCTTTCCCCACCCGGTGGATCACTGGACAAAACCAATAAATCACCAGCTCTTGTGGCTTGCAGAGCTCTCTGCTGCCTGACACAAGCCGTCTGCACGTGGCAGTTCAGGCAATAGGTGGGGGGAGGCTCAGAAAGCCAAGGACTCTGGTGTCTTGTAAACACCATTACCGAACCCAGTGGGCTTAATGCTGCTTATTTGGCGTGGGAAAGAGCATGGACAGGGCACCTGTGGAATCAAACTGGGGATCAGTTTGTTCTGATCTCCTGGACGGCACCTGAATATCATTACTGCACATCCCTTCCTGTTAGAAAGGGGCAACCCCTTCACTTGGATTTCATCTACCATATTGTGTGGCTATGACAATTAAAAACTCTGGGTTTAGGAGATGTATTTTGCTGCAAGGTGTTCAAGGGAAATATTTCCTTTGCTCTTTCTTGTCTCTCTCTTTTCACTGGCAGGGACTGGGGTCATGGTAATGGGATGGCCAGGAGAGAGGAGCACAGAGTCCATCATTTGATCCTACAGCAGCTGGGATGGAAGGGCTTGGGTTGTGTTCCCCATTCCCACAGCTCTTCTGGGCTAATACAAAATGCACAACTAAGCTCTGTCAATTATTTGAAAAGTAAAATAGCAATTAGAGGGGAGAAGAAAGAAGGATGAGAAGCCTTTGGCATGTTATCACTCTTCCTGCCGGGAGACGATTAAGCAAAGCGAGCGGCAGCTGTGGGGAGCCACCAGCCGTCCTTCAGCATGGGATCATTGTCACTCACTGCAGATGCCATTCCGTCCCTCAGCTGGGATGTTCCATTTATTTCAATTACTGGACGCAGTTGAGCTGAGGAAATGCTTGCTTGTTCCTTTGTTTTTACGTCTCTCCTGTACCTGAAGTTTCTGGTACCTGTCTCATCATTAATATTTCTTACCACCGTGTGTCTTCTCCCTCAAAGAAGGTCATTCTCTATCAGCGCACACACCTAGAGAGGCATCATCCATCTTTCCTGGACAGTGTGAGGTACTCAGCCATACCTGTCTGTCTGACTCCTGTTTGTCTTGCCATCTGTCTTGTTCCCATGTGTAACATCTAATTAACACCAGTGGTAATTAATAATGCTGTGGGGTCTTTTCTATTACCTATTATTGGTGTCAGTGAGAATAAATCAGCACATTGAACACAAAGGAAATTGTGGTATTCAATGATGGAGAACATAAAAAATGCACTTACAGATTTAAAATATTCATAAAATAGAAGGCAAGGACCATAATTTTTAATAGAAGATTTTGTATAGTGAATAAAACTACATTTTCCTACTTCTTTGTAGAGTGCTAACAGGGCATTGTGTAGCTGAGGTCCCTGCACACACAGAAGACAGTTCAGTGACCAGTTCATGGCAACTGCTTTGGAGAAATAGTTGATTTGTATTGTTTTTAAGTTTAATTGTTTGCAGTTTCTGACAATGGCGTTTGGCCTTTTGAAATTGTTGATTTGAAATATGTTGGTCCGTAAAGAATTGCAGACTAAAGGTTGAATGCAATTATTCTTCATGGATAATCTCAGAGCAAAACCTTTGGCCATCGATGTCATAGAACATGGTTTCACCAACTCCTTGGATGATCACAAACAGGAGTATTCGTGGCTTAAAAGTCAGACTGATTTCTGCTTTTTTGCAAAATAATTCGTTTTCGTGATTAAACAGACCTTTGCTTTTAGATCTCCCAAACGTGTAGGGGGGCAGTGCCCCAGTGGCACCAAAATCCATGCCTGGTGTGTGTAACATCCGGGGAAGTGGAGTATTGATTGATACCAGCTGCCAAGAGGTCTGCCCCAGAGCCAGACAGAAACACAGCCAGGGGCTGGAGCAGGAATTCCCATCCCCAGCTGTTTCGCTGTGCTCAGTACCACCCACAGACACGTTGTTTTGTTATTCCACGCGCATTTGAGCCAGCAGCAAGAAGCACTTTACCCACTCAGATCTGAGAGATAACACAGGAATAGCTGCCTAAACCCTGTTATTTTGTCTAGGATGCTTTAACAGGACTTCAGGAAAACCTTGCCCTTCACTAGTACTGTTGAGCTTTTCAGGTGAATATCACAGAATGATTCCCAATTTTTAGTCCTCCAGAAGCTGAAGATATTTTACTAATTTAATTCCTATTCTGCTTACATTTTCATGCAGGATCAGGTTTCCCATTGTTGAGGGATATTTCTTTTCAGCTTAGGTCATTTTTTTTAGAGAAAAAAAAGTCTTTCTCATGCTGGGAGCTGTTTTATAAAAGAAAAATTACCTTTTCCACCATCAACTTTTCCAGCTCCTTTGCGAAGATGAATTAAATCTGAATCTGTCTCAATTACTTGGGGATTGTATTTCATTGTAACTAATCACATTTCATTATTTTTGTAGATTAAGCATAGGGAATGGCAGTGTGACTGCAGAGCTCAGCTCTGAGTTTCTGAACTTGAGAGAAAAACTGAAATCGTTTTAGAGGCAGTGGATATAAATTGATTTTCAGGGAATTTTTTTGTTGTTGGGCTTTTTTTTTGTCCAACTGGACTCAGTCCTAAGCAACCTGTTCTGACAGTGCCCTGAGAGGTGCTTGGGCTGTAGGATCACCAATGATGCCTTCAGCTTTTCCATTTGTCTGTGAATTATCATCAGGAAGAAGGTACAGACCTGCAAATGTCTGAACTCTTGTGTTTGTATCCTCTGCACCCACCTGGCCTGATTAGCCAAAAAGTATGAAAAGCAAGGGGAGTAGTGGGGGAAATGTTCCCAAAATTTCCATTTGCTTTCTGCCCTGATGAGTTCAATGTTATTTAAATGTCACAAAAAATTATGTGTGGAATATGATAAATGAGGTGCCCATTTCAATGAGTTTACACACCCAGAAACAAATGCTGTCCCATGCATTTCTTAGATGTGATTTCAAAGAATTGTATTGCTCTTCCTCAGAATTTATAATTAAGTAAGCACAGAAAAAGTAGATAAATCATAAAGGCAGTGATTGGGACATAGCATGACATTTACTTTTTACATTTTCATCCTCTTTTGTCATATTTAAATGTTTAAGATAATTTTAATCCTGGCTTCAGATTCCTGATGATTCCCCTCTAGTTCTTTTTTATCCTCACCTTTTTCAAACCCCGTTGAAACCTCTTACTGCAGCCTTTTCCTTGTGTCTTTCCAAACTTTCTTGGCTTCTGTGTTGCCACCCAGAGAAAGGGAAAATTCATGGTTCAGGGGAAAATTCAATTGTTGTATAAACTGGTGGGTCACTTGTCCCAGAATTACTTCAATAACTAGCAGTGATTTATTTCTTTTTAGAAGAAGAATGCTCTCTTGTTTTGTTTAAGTCATATGAAAGCAAAAGGAAAGAGAAAACAGAGAAGGCAGCACTTCTCTTTGCTGATGATGCATATGATGGATGTCTCTCTGAGGGCCTGATTGAACTCAGAGTTATACCCCCCAAATGAAGATAAATCATTGGTGAAGGATTTGTGGAGTACATGCCCAAAATCAATTATGCTCACATGGAGATCTATTAATCTGCTTCTTCCAGTCTACCCAGCCTCTTTTAAATGGCTTTCTATCATTCCAAACACAGGTTACCTTTTTTAAGTGGTGGTACAGTTCTGGTGGCTTGCATTAAAATCAGAGTTGAGCCTCATGTGTGAGGAGCCCTTTCACCCCTTCCTTATGCTCAGCCCAATTACCTTAACTCAGCTTCATCCCATTTCTACCAACAAAATGTGAGTCACAGGGACACGGACCCTTTCTCCAGAGGTTTGGTGGCGTTTGTCACCTTTCCTGCTGGTAACACAGCAGCCTGGCAAAGATTCCTGTATGAAAAAACCAAAGTCATGCATATATAAGGATGTAGAGTTGAAAACACTGCAATGAAAAAGAGATATCCAGGAAATTGTCTCTATTGGATGGTATTTCAGGGAAATCCCGTGGAGTTCAGAGCCAGAGTGTATCAGATGTTCTCTCTCCCAGGGAAAGACAATCTGATCACAGTCAATGCCTAATCAAGGAAGATGAAGGAGACAGAGCAAGCATTGAAGGGAAGCTAAATAACAGTTGAGAATTTAAAATTTTGTCAAGTTTTAAATTGTGGTGTCACCTTGTGTTTCTCAACCAGAGACATGGTAAGCAGCTAACTCCAGTCCCATGCTTTCCAACTAATATTTCATCATGTTAACAGTGGAAAGGTTGTTAGTCAGGCAGGTAGGCAAAGCATTCCGAATGAATCCCAAACCCTAGCACAGATAATTTTCCTTCTGTCGGTGAATGACTGGCATTAGAATGACGCACTAGTTCTGCCTCCAGACCGAAATATTGGCAGCTAACATGAAGAAATCCTGCCGGGGAATTCCAGTACGGGATGGAAGCACTGGTTGGATTTGACGATCCTAAGGGCCTTTTTCAACCTAAATTATTCTAAATGATTCCAGAAATGAGTGGTGTCCATGCACTGTTTTTATGAGGCCAAAAGCATTGCCATGAATTGGCGCACTGAACAGTAGCACTCTGAGGACACAAAAAGCAGTGTCTTGGGTGATTTTTGTGGCTGTACTTGTAAGTTCAAGGAGCTGTGCACTAAAGCCTCTAAATCCCACATGAACATATTGCCTGGGAGAATCCCCTGAAAGACAGGAGGCACTCAGGCATCTTTGCACTTAAGATTCCATGTTTTGCTCCAGGGCTGGATTTCCAACTTGTAGCTGGAAGAACAGTTCTTCAGGGACAGAACTCTCTGCCTTTAAAAGCAGTGTCTACGTTAAGCAGCCCCACGGATGGAGAAAAATCACCTTAATTTTAAAAGGTGGTGCTTTACAGCTCTGCAGGTGGGCTTTCACTCAGACATGCTCACAGACATCTGTCTGAGACTTCTGGGGTTGTCCGATAAAGTGTTTGAAATGCAATTTTTTTCCTTTAGTAGCTCTCTAGAGAGTATCAAAAAAGAGCTAAGGGGAAGCAGCATGGAGAGTGCATCCAGCCCCATGGCACTCCAGAGCTGTGGCCCTTAGGAATTCTGCTGATGTGTATCGTGGAGTTGTATTTGTAAAACAAGGGACCCTCACAGACCCCTCTCCTCTGCTGAAGTGAATTAACATCCTGTCATAGACCCTTACCAATTATCTGAGCCCTGGGCTTGGGTGCAGAGTTCCTGTCAATAAAGCCTGATAAACACATGCAGTGCTTTGAGTGTTTAAAAACACAGCATCGGTTTCGTGGCTGTGAATTTCATTGACTTTCTAAGCAGAATTGGGCTTTTGCTGGTAATTCATTCAAAGCAAGGAGCCAGTGTATAAATCCTTAGTTCTGTGGTAAAGCCCGTGCATGCAAAATTAAACTGGGTGAATTCTAGAAGCCTGTGAGTGTTTTTGGGTGAGTTTACAGCTTTTATACTCAGCCTTTCTTTTGATGGAATTAATAAATGTTTGGGATTGTTGCAGCTGCAGTCAGCTCCTGTAACATATTGATTAGCAGTATATTGACAAAAATTGGTCTCTTTGTTAACAAGAAACAACACAGTGATTGATAGGTTACAGAAGTTAACAAACACAAAGTGTGCAGACAGATGTTTGGGGAAGTGACACATCCCACACAGTCAATAATGATGGAAATTGGAGCAGAATTCTCCAGCTCAGCCTTGATTGCCTGGCAGAAAGTGATCCTAGGCTTTTAGGTAAGGAATAACTTATTTTCATTCTGTTGTTGTTACTGTTATTGTTGTCGTTGCTGTTATTATTATTATTACTATTATTATTATTACTACTATTATTATTACTATTATTATTATCTATTGAGTGTAATTTCTAGCCCATAACCATCAGGGCTACAAAAGTGGTTTTCTCAGATTGTACCATCAAGACACTCTGATTCCAGGTAAATCCAGTTTGGCAGAGCAAGCACTGAAACTGCCTCAGCTCTCTAATATGGTTCAAGTCAAAACCATGTTTGGCATCACTTCAGCATGACATGAGAAGGAAATCTGTTTTAAATATAGGGAGGTGACTTCAGAATACATTCCAGAAGCTTTATTTAGCATAAGGACTTTTTTTTCCACGTGAGTTGACGTAGGAAAAGGGATATTAGAGAGACAGGCCATTTTTCATGCCTCTTTCAATCTGTCAGATAAAACCACAGAGGTGGTTGTTGTTGTTAGATTTCTAGTTTGTTTTCTCCATTTATGGATGACATTCTGATAAAAAAACACCCTTTACAAATGTAATAATTGAGCCCAACTATCAAACTTGACCAGCTCCGCTCCTTTTCTTTTTTCACTTAGTGTAGAAAAGAAAGAGGCAGAATCAACAGAAAGGAGTTGGAGCTTATGAGAGAAGGAGAAATAAAGGAACACCTTTTTTTAGCTGAAACCTGGCTTCAGAGAAGCATTTACTTTCTTAGCGTTGCTTAGGTCTGAAAAGATATATTCATAGTAAATGGTGGCCCAGGAAAATGATTTTTTAACTCATTTGGCTCTTAAGGCCTATTTTTCATTTTCCTTTTGTTTTGGGGCAATACATACATCCAAACTTTTGCATGGAAGCTTCTCCTCTTCCCTGTACCATCCGCCTTTACGGGTAAGAGTGGACTTTTCCCCAAGACAGAATTCAAAATGCTACAGTACAGCCTTCAATAATGACACTCGGTATCACATTTCCAGAACCCTGTACCGTTTCTGCTTTAACTGAGCAATGTTTTCATGTGGGTTTTCCCCTAAATCACTGCAAATGTGGTAACCACGAGACTCCACATGAGTGAGGGCAGAGAAAACCAGTCTGAGGTGGCTCAGTGAAGAATTTAAAGTGAAGCTTTATTCTTCTGAGCCCTACTGAAGGGCTGAAAATACTCTCACTGACTTAAGGAGAGTAGATCAAGGTCTAAAGACTGGTCAGTGAAGTGTTTTCAAAGTAAGGATGGGAAATATTATCTGTACACTGAAGGATCCTCCTGTATTGAAGGATGAAAGGGAAACAACCATGCAGACAATGGGTTTGCAGCAAGAGAAACCGCCAAAGCCCGAAGGCTTTATTTTGTGTGGCTTTCTACTAGAAATAACATAAAATGCAGTGAACACAGCCCTTACACATGCATACACGTGGCTGACTCATGGCACATGTGGCATTGGCTGGGTGTGAATTTAATAAACCTACACTTAGTTGTTTCATGTGGCCACAGTGCTGCCCAGTCCATCTGGGATATGTACAAAGAGAACAAAAACCCTCACAGCATTTCATTGATCTTTTCCCCATTTCTGTTGAATAATTTCTGTCAGCTTACATGATGACAGTTCTCAGGCATGGGCATTTGCTTCCTTTTATTCATGGCAGGAGTATTTAAATGTCTGATCAGCCCTGAGTGTATGGCCAAGAGGACAGAGGGGCCTTTGGGGCATCTCCTCTTGCAGGACTCACTGATTTTGCAGGTCCCTTCATCAGCCTGTGGTTCAGCTACAGACAAGGGGGTTTGTCCTGCATTTGTTGAACTCAGTCAATCTTTTGTCTGGACTGATGTGAAAGACAAGTTACACTTGAAAAACCTTTGTTGTGTCACAGGGATGCAGCACTGGGTAGGTTGTTAGAGCTAATTTTAGTCAAAGTGGAAACTGGGAGTAAAGCAAGCACCTCTTCTGGCATTCAGTACAAGGATCATAGTATGGAAAACAGATTATCTCTCTCATTGCCAAAGGAAACAAATTACATACTCTGGATTAAACATAATTTACAGAGGTGATACAAAGGCTTTACAAAACTGCAGGGTAAGAACAGGTGAACAAAATCAAGGCTGATTGCAGCACATCCAATCAAGTGACTCCCCTCAGCTGTGGGGGAGCCCCAGGAGCGCTGATGTGTCACCACCTGCAGCTGGGTCTGCTCCCCCGGCCAGGCTGCATTCCCCCTCCGGCAGCCAGACAGGGCAGTTCTCCTGCTCCCTTTGTGGGGTATTCCTGTCCCTGGCTCCCTCGTGGCTGTGGGATATTCCTCTCCCTGGATCCCTCGTGGCTGTGGGATATTCCTCTCCCTGGATCCCTCGTGGCTGTGGGATATTCCTCTCCCTGGATCCCTCGTGGCTGTGGGATATTCCTCTCCCTGGATCCCTCGTGGCTGAGGATGGCAGCTGCTTCTCTGTGAGGGCGGGAGCCAGGTAAGGGCCTGAGGGCTGAGCCATCTTTGTGTGGGGCCTGGTTTGGGCGGGAAAAGGGAGCTGGTATTCGGACAGGAGAAATTTGTGGTTTTTGGGAATTTGAGGGCTGTGTATGTTCCTGCTTTGTGAGGTTTATGAGGTTTAACTTAATAGTCTGGGTATTTGAAAGTGCTGGGGTTTGGTAGGGGTTTTGTGTTTGGGGTTGTTGTTTTTTGCTGTCAGGTTTGAGCTGTTAAAATTTTTAAATTGGGAACAATGTGTATGAAAAACTTGCTTTCTTGTGCAATACCCCTGAAAAAGAAGGTCCTTCTGTAAGGGGGGGACTGTTTGTTTGTGGAGTTTTGGGGGTTTTTTTCCCAAACGTTGGTGATGGAGGACTGAGGCGAAGAGGCGTTTGCTGCGTGAGGGAGAAAAGGTCTCTCTTGCCTAATGAGTGGGGGTGGAAACACTGTGGCTCAAAACAAAGCCGTTCTTACTGTTCTTGGGTCTCCTCTGAAGGGGTTTTTCCTGCGTGGTAACCATAAACACAATTTGCAGTGGCTTATATTGCTATAAAAAATAAAAACGAACCATTTGCATCTACCTATAGCTTGTATCTTCTGCTCTGCAAAAGTACTTGGTGGTGGCAGCTGCAGTTAACGAGCTCAGCTGGGAAGGATGGTGGGGATGGGTCCTTAGAGCAAGGGTTTGAATTGTGTTAATAGCATTTTTGCCAGGTGTATTAAATATTCCTAAAACATTTATCATGTTTAAATGTAAATAGCAAGTAAAATTATGCAAGAGGTTGTTAATATTTTCTTCCCCTGTATGTCTTGCTTATGAAATGGACCATTACTGGCTTCTGTTTGCATTCATTTTTAATATGAAAAGCATTTCACTAGTCAGAAAATTAATAATAGCTTTTGTGAAGTTGTTTAAATGAACAGAACGTGTGTTTAATGGTTTGTGGGGATCCAAGTTGGAGCAGCTAAAGCTTTGGTATAGAACCAGTGCTAATGTGGTTTTGTATTAAAAGCCCATTTTAAGACACCTACCAAAAATAATATGCTACAAAAGGAAATTGGTGGGTGCATGGCTAGGTACCATATAAGTTTTTAAACCTATAAAATGGGTTTTTATAATAATAAATTGAGGTTTATTAAAAAACAATCTCTTACTGCAGTATTTTTCATCATTAACACTTGAACCTCCTCCTATGCTCCAGAACTTGTAAATCTGAGCTACTTCTGTTTTAAAAAATAAACGAAAAAAAAAAAAAAAGTCAGAGATGTTAAAATATACTCCTACTACCTTTTGGTAGCTTAAGATCTATGCTTCTGGTTTTTTTCCTTTCCTTTCTGTTGAGAGTTAGTGTGGAGCTTCTTTTTTGTCATTTTTCTTCACATCTACTGTCTTTTTGTATTCCCTGGAGGAAAAGCCAAATGCCAAGCTGATACATAATTACAAATACACCTCACAGTATTCCAGTAGGACTGTATTTCATTTAAAAAAAATCTCAAAATCCCAAAGCTATCACAGCTAATGATGTTTGATGCCTGCTGATTGAAATTATGACTAACAGAATAATAGCTGTTACATGTGCTTACTTAGCTTGTCATCTCACAGTATCATGTCTGAGAGATGCCTTTAACTCTGACCACAGAGATTCAGTTCCTTGGAGACCAACTTTCTATGGTAGTCTCATGATATTTTGAGAAAAAAAAATATTTGGAACAACAATTTTTTAAGATTAATTGCCCCGTATCTAACTATTGATTACTAGTTGGTTGAGAAAATAGTTTCATTTTTGTTTTGATGACCTCTTACAGCAGTGAACCAGGGTGAGCTCACAAGGACCCACCACTGCATAGGCACCTCTTAGAGAGATAAAAGAACATTTTAAATGAATGGTGGAAATGGCTGAAAGTGGGGGTTGCTGAAGAGTAATTCCAAAGTCTGGATTTATTCTGTTTGGCAGGCGGCAAGAAACAGTCAAAATGGACAGTGCAAAGCACTGAAGGTCAGAGGAGAGCATTTTGCTATATCAGCATCCTTTGATGCTTTAATGAGCATTTTTTGATTATTCATCCAATTATATAATACCTTAAACTGATTTTACTTGCAAATATATTGCCCATTCCCGAGTCAAATGTGCCAGAGGACTCTGCAGTTTTTCATTTCCACAATATTTCATGACTTTTAGTGAAGGCATTATAATAGTGGCCTTTACTTTTTACAATAAATCCCAGGCATCAATTATATACTTGGAAATATGAGACATTATTTGTGACTTTGGAGATGATAATATAGACCTTTTTTTTTTCTCCAAAAAAAGAACTTTTTTTGCAGTTATGAGTAGTGACTTTCTGGGACTGAGTTAATGAAGTCCTTGAATTTGTGCTGGGTCAGAATCTGCTCTGGTGTTGCCCATTTCTTACACAAGAGATTTAAGGTGTACAAGAGGCTTTGCTTCCGTAGCCCCGACTTTGCTGGAAGTGAAGCCCAGCATTTCCCAAAAGGAAACTGGGTTCTCAGGGCATCCTAATTTCCACTGCTGCCCCCACCTCAGGCTGGAGGGCTTAAACTGCTTCACACAATGTAAAATGCTGCTCTGCAGGGCTTGGTTTGAGCACCCACCTCAGCAGTTACAGAGCCTCTGGCACTTGTTCTGGGAATATGCCTGTGTGAAGGGAGGATAAAATGTGCTGCATTTAGCTGGTGTTGATGGTGCTCTGTTTTAACTGTGTCTGGCAGCTGAAGTTTGGCCGTCTTCAGGCTCTTCCTCACAAATTAATTCTGGGCTATTATCCTCTTTGGTACTTTTCCCTTTCTTTCTCGTTTAAAGTCCAAATTAATGCCCTTGGCTAACATTCTTTCCCAGGTTAGAAAAGTCTTAACCCGCCTGATGCTGTAGTTGTGTTAAGTGTGAGCAGCTGCTTTGTGCCCAACCAGTGAGAGGGCTGTACTGAAGCCTTCTACCTGCAGCCCAAAACAAGTTAGTAATTAAAAGGCAGCATCCTTGGAATTAGCCTTTCTGCTCCCTGGAGTTGCTGTTCCCATGGTATGTGCTGAGATGCAGGAGGCCAGGCTCTTCAGCATCAATCACACCAGTGACTCGAGACATGGATTTGCAAAAAAGTGATCTGCATAATCTTTCTTTCTGAAGCCATTAACGCCATGTAGGCTTTCTCTGATGGAAGGCCAGCAGTTCTGCTTCCCCTCAGAAATTATTATCAGATGGAAGGAATAAATCACAAGAGGAGTTCTTGCATCAGAGCTGCTGAAGCCAGCTGTTATGGGAATTTCAGGAAATATCTGCTTCTGTGGTCTGGCTGCGAAAGCTGCTTGATCCAAATGCTGTGGCAGTTAGAAAAGACAAGTACAGAATCATTAGCTTAGATTTTCAGCTGTTTAACTGGTTTATTTTCTAGCAGGCATTACCCTTTTCCAGTGGACTGATGCAGCCTTTGCTTTTCCATGTGTGACAATTCATTTTACGATCCTCACGGATCCCTAGCTCCTACCTGCAGTGTGCTGCTGACAGGAGCTGCGGTGCCTCTTACCCCAGGAGCAGGAATTGTGCATGCAGAGCGAGTATTTGCAAATGAGAGCCCTGCCAGCTTGAGCTATCCGTGGGATTTAATAGATGTCCCCAAAACAAAACAGATGTCTTGGGCCTTGCACAGAGCTGTGCCATTGTTAATAAGAACAGTCTTGGGCTCTCCAAAGACCTTCTTGTAACCCTGCGGAGCAAACCTGATACTGCCAGTCCTTTGTATGGATTGTTTTCCATCCCTGCACTCTGAGGCTGCAGCCAACAGGTTTCAAGAGTGCACCCTGCCAACGTTTTCCAATTACATGTGGTGCAAACACAGACTTCCATGTATTGTATAAAAAACCCTGTCAGATCCCTGAAATCTCCAAACCAGGGAGTTAAATATTTCATAATGAGGGCTAAGAATGTTTTTCTGTGCTTTAAATCATATTCCTGCATTTCAGTGTGTTTCATGTTGCACTGTTTGTTTGCCGCTGGTGTTTACTTTTGTCCCATTCCCCATCAAGTAAGAGCAGCTACAATCTTAAACATCCTCTCTGTCATCTTTAGCTGGTAGCACACTTTGCAGTAGAGAGAATTTCTTGTTTAAGAGCTTAAAAACAATTATTTGGGTGAGTAGTATTGATCTGAGGATTGTGTTCAAAGTACGAGTGCATGTAAGCTAGTGGGTTTAGAGATAGCAGTTGGTACATGGCTTCAAGTAATTCACTTCAAAATGGTGCTCGAGTGTTATTGTGGATTCTGCTGAGTGCTTTATGTCATGTTTGGATATCTGTATTCTCAGAAGAGTTGCGCTGCGTGGTTTACGTAGAATCAAATTATATCCACTTTGGTGGTGGAAACTGCCAGCAATGAGAGTGACCCCTTTCCTCCAGCTGATATTAAAAATGTTCTTTGATATGATGGGAATTACTCAAATACTGTGATTTTTATAAAAGCTTGAAAGTAGGTGAGATGTTCTGCTGCTGTGTGGAGAAAATATATTATTTAACATAAGAAACTATGCCTGGCACATTAAAGAGGGTTGGTTGGCTTGAATGCATTTGAATTCTTTATCATGACAGTTTGTGCTGCTAATGAGCTGCTATTGGGAGTGAAAGCCATTTTGCAGACTTGCTTCCTCAGCCATTTTGCATGGTAATGAATCCCCTTCAAGCTTGGGGCCATAGGATTTGCCTTTCCCTCTCCCATTGAAGAGGACCCCTCACTCCGGCAGAAGCTGCAATTAGAGCTTTGCTGGAAGGGCCTGTGCTGTCCTGTACGTGCACCTCGTGGGTGTGGAGTGGGAAAAAAGCCACTCTGTGAGCAAAATGCACACACTTGCCTTCTAAAGTTGCTCAGAACAAGTTTTTCAAGGGCTTGAAGTATTTTATCCTGCATTTATTTCAATTATTATGAATTATATATCATGCATTATAATCCATACTATGCCATATTTTCTCCCAAATCTGTACTGTTTCTTGCTTTTACCCTCAAACGGCACGTCCAGGTTCATAACCAAATAAGCCCTTTCCCTTCTGAGTAATGCTTTGCTCTGTCAGCTGTTTCCCTGGGGGCTGCACAGTACAACATACGCACCATGGTCCTGAAAGAAAAGCGTTTCGCCTGTGCCTCCAGTCAGAACAGCAAGGCATTTAATCACCTGTCAGGCCTGTCTGATAGGCTGGCACGTTTAAACCTTAAATCAAAATGGGGTTTGGTGTTTGGGTTTGGTTGGGTTTTTTTACTTCCTTTTTCCCGCTACGCTAACAATCCTCAGGCAGGGAGATGTGGCGGCTCTGCTTAGCACCAGCACGAGCAGCTCTCAGGGATGTGAAGGGACAAGATCTCTGCTGTTGGATTACAGCAGCACCATCACAGTGATCTATACTGCTCATTATCTACTTTAATATTCCCTCAGAGTGCACCAGACGTGATGGATTTTATCATCAGCTGGTATCTTTGATTCAGCTGCATTTATTTTACCAGGGCTCTACAGATGTCTGCAAACCAGTAGCTGGCCTTTGATGTTAAACAAACAAAAATATGTCTTCTGATCAAATATGCTGCTGAGGTATCTAATTTTTTTTACCTCCTATTTCCAGTTTTAATTGCCTTTTTTCCTTACAAAATCTCATTGTAAATGATCTCTCTCTCCTTCTGCCTTTCCACATGGAGCAGGAGCTTTATTTTTGTTTTTTAACAGCAGCTATCACAATGCCTCTGAAAAAATGAATTGATTAAAAATGTTTTTAAAAGTGGCTGTTTTCCTCTAAACAGGAAGCAGATTGAGCAACATACAAGTATTCTTCATAAAAACCATTCAGCTGAAGTTAATGAATGTGAGCATAGGGGGATCAATCAGCCACATACAGCAAATGATACAGAAACACATCATGCCGAGAGCTCACCGCAACTTCAGCTCAGATGGCTGAACAAAGTCAAGCCATAATTTAGCCCCCAAATCTTACCAGATGCTGGTGGTAGTGGTAAATCTGTGCTTGAGTGGACTGTAGTTTACAGCCAAAAATATGGGCCTGAGGGAGGTTGCAGGGAGGCTCCAAAAAATCCCCTCAAACCTTCAGCTCTTCTGGAGAAGCTTTGTCAATGCAATACCAGGATCTGTTGAGATGGAAACCTGAAGCTTTTGAGGGCTGGCTGGTTGGTTGGTTTTCTCCAGCTAGAAATATCTTCGAATGTTCCTTAAATCACAGAAAAATGTAATGCAATTTTCCATGGAGTGAAGGAGACTGTGCTTACTTAGCAGTGACCTGCTTATCTCATACCAAATGGCATTTGACTTTTGTTTTGGTTTTCCAAACATTTGCTCTAAAATGAAATGCCAGGTTTGGGTTGGTGTTGGTTGAGTTTGGGTTTTTTGTTTGTTTGGGGGTTCTGCGGTGGTGGTAAAAATTCCTTTGATTTGCTTTGTGACTTGTTTTTACTTTCCTACTGTTCACATTCTGTCCACATAGCTCTGGATTGGAATGAGTATGTGTCCCTCGATAACAACAATCAGGGAAATTTTTATTCCTGGCTGCAAGTCACTTCATTCAGAAGTGCTTTTTAATTGCGAGGGGCTTCCACTCAATAGAAGATAGCTGGGATTAATTTCTATGTGGAGCAGCTAATAGTGTTTAATATTCGACCTTGCCTGCCATTGAGCTGCCAGAACCATCAGGAGCAAACATGAACTCTGGCTGGAGCAGCTGAACTTACCCTGGCGACCATTAGGAGAAAAAAAAAAAAAAAACAACCTAGCAAAATCCCAAAATTTATGGGGAGGCTGTGAGAGCATTGCCATCTCCTCAGCCTCTTCCTCAAAAGCAGAGATGAAATTTCTGTCTGTGGCACGAGAACGGTGCAGGGAGTAATAATATTGTGAAGCTGTGGCTGATTTTATTCCTAACTGAGGAACAGCAGAACTACTGTAATTTTCCCTAGTCCTGCTTGCCTTAGGCCGGAGGGGTAGAGCAGCTACTTGTTTCCATGGAGATGCTTTTTTAGGAGGAGAACTTGGCCTCCTGTTTCGGAGACAGCAAAGAGCTGATTTCCATCACTGCTCTTGGAAGGACATCACGGGTGAAGGGGTGTCTTTCATCCTAAAGCTTGAGGGGAGGGATGACATGTT
Source organism: Eulacestoma nigropectus (assembly GCA_013397775.1). Taxonomy (NCBI): domain Eukaryota; kingdom Metazoa; phylum Chordata; class Aves; order Passeriformes; genus Eulacestoma; species Eulacestoma nigropectus. The sequence continues at coordinate 1,110,585 of VZTE01002773.1, forward strand.
AAAAAGGTCATCAGCAGGTTGGGATTTTACAGTTCAACTCCCAAAAATCATAAGCCCCCTTCGCATCTGGAGCTGCTAAAAATCTAAGCGTGAATCTCCGTAACAATCCTGTGGCTTTATGAAATGGGAAATGCAGCAGATGAGAGTAATGGAAGCAGCTTGTTGTTGTGGGATTTTTGGGAATGTGTAGTCTTAGAATCAAGGCCCTTTGCAGAACAGAAGGGAGACAGCAACATAAAGGGTGGGTGGATTGTACTGGCTTACTTTAAACATATTATTGTCTTAAGGTTTTCTTAAAATTCCTAGTCCTTGCATCTTACAAAACTAATGGGACAGTCTGGGCTTGGAAAATCCATTAAAACAAAAAGGAGGTGGTTTCCCATTGGCTTCAGTGCAAATACCTGTGGCTCTGCTCTTACAGCAAATGAAAGACTTTGGGATGTGAGATGACATTATCAATGAAAATTGAAACACTGCTCCCATGGAAATTAATTTCTTTCTGTTGGCATTAGTGAAAGTAAGATCAGGCTCACAAAGGTAAAAAATTTCCCTTCTGTTTGCAAAATGAAATGAAAATCAAAGCCAAAATTTGGATAAAGCTTTCAAAGGAGTGGCATATCTAGATATCTGCTCGTCTAGTCTGGGTTTTCCCCCATTGCGGTTTCCAGGCGGAATCCAGTCTGGGTTTTCCCCCATTCCGGTTTCCAGGCGGAATCCAGTCCGGGTTTTTTCCCCATTCCGGTTTCCAGGCGGAATCCAGTCCAGGTTTTTCCCCCATTCCGGTTTCCTGGCAGAATCCAGTCTGGGTTTTCCCTCATTCCGGTTTCCAGGCGGAATCCAGTCCGGGTTTTCCCCCATTATCAATCCCTGCCCTGATCCCCAAGATTTTTGTAAGAGGAGTAAGGGGAAAAGTTCAAGTTGATTTTTGGAGGGCAGCTGGGGCAAGGTTTGGAAGCATCTTATACTCAGCGAGTGTTTCCTTTGGCAGCAGCCGCTTCCTTCTTGCCTGAATATTTCCAACTAATTGGGCTTGTGGCAGAAACTCTGTGTGAGAATTTTCAGCCAAAATGGCCTCAACGAGGAGAACAGCAAATGCAGACAAACCCAATACAGCGCTTTATCCTGCCTGACGGTGATATTACTGGCACAGGTATCCAGGCAGGATTCTACCGAAATGTAGGTGCTCTTCAGTGCACAGTATTCAGATTTTCCACTTCAGGATAAAACCAAACAAAAACAGACCTCTGAGAGATCCGTTCAATTTCTAAATACTTATTCCCCATCCTATACTAATTTCTGTGGCCACATTTGTGTTTCCTTAAACAAAAGTTCCATTTCAGTCATTTTGCAGCCCCCAAGTAACTTTGAAAATTCTTAGGTGGCATCTTTTTAAGGAAATTAGAGCAAGGATGGGCATTTTACAGTCCTTCAGACTCTGCCCAATGTCATCTTTTCTCCAGTAATAAGGCCAGCATGCTTTTGGGGACTACACTTCCAAATATCCCATTTTTTAGAGGAATTACCAACAGAGAAACCATTCTTCATCTTTAATTATTTAGGAGAGAGACTGCCAGCAGCAGGAGCCCAAGCACAGACCTATCAAATGACAGCAGTTTCTGGAGCCGATATCTACTGGGGTTTGCTCCCAGCAAACAAGGCCTGAACACTCCCAATTACAGATGTGTGCAGGGGTGTCCAGGACAGCTTTTAATGTGATGGGACCCCTCCTGCCTCAGCAATGAAGCTGCTTCTCTTGGCAGGATAAAGAAAGCTGCTCTTGGAATAAGGTCTAATTTCCATTTTTCAGGAGTTTATTTTTGGTAGCTCCCTTGCCTTCTGAACTTCCAGCTAAATTTCTTGGTTTCTTCTTTGCAAACTCTCCCATCCTGAGTCTCCGATTCCAGTGGGGTCGTGAATTTGCAACTGTGATTTACGTGGCTGTAGAGCTGCAGGAGAGGCTCAGTCATGGCTTCTGTGGTGATTACAGGCCCTAGGACAAGGAGGGGGTTCTCAGACAAATCATGGCAGATTTTGTGTTTGGAAAACAGGCCAGGTATTTGTGATAAACACCTCTACATATAAATTATCAGAAAGTTCCAAACTGAAGGGGGAGAGTGTGGGTCTGAAGTTTGTGGTACAAACCAGGATCTAGTTGCTGCAGGGTTAATAGTGTCAAGATGATATTTGCATTAGCTAGCTAATTATTTAATTCATCTGCATGTTAAATGTCTGATTTTTATGTTAATTGGACATATTTCTGGCAAGGGAAAAATAACATCTGACAGTGACATTTAATGTCATTTGAATCTGGCTAATGTTGAAGCAGTAATTTCTGTTCTGGTGTTAGGATGAAAACAGACGTGTTCAGTGCTTTGGTAGCAATTCCCACATCCCACAGCTGCAGGGAGAGATGGACAGGACTCACCCTGCCCTGTCTGCCTGTGCTGTGCCACAGCTGTCCTTTCATTCTCTTCTGATGATGAAAACACAAGGATACACTTTCCCCTCCTCTTCCCTCTGCCCTCCATTGTGCTCTCTTGTCAGCTAGAACAGAAGGAGTTGAAAAAAAGCTGTGTAATTTGCCAAACCCCAAAACTTAATGACTGTGTTTTGTCTGGGTTACTAGGCTTGCATTTTACATCACAGTATTTTAAAGCAAGTCCTCAGTGCTAAAATTTTAAACTTGGTGGAGAACTGGGGGGAAAGAGCTGCTTCATATCAATAATTAAATGGCAGCAAACCAACAAACCCGTTTCTTTTTCTACCATTTCGATAAGAAGGAAATAGCGTGAGGTGGTTTGTGCAGGGGTTGGTTTGTTTGCAGGGAAGGATCTGAGAGCCTGAGACACACAAATGATGGATGCTTGGGTTCAGCAAGGCACTTACACATGTGACTAAGCTTAAACACCTTGGACAAAATCATTACTGCCCAGAAGTCAATATAATTGAACCCTGATTCCTCCAGGACAGGCAGTGGATCATCCATTGCATGCACTGGTGTTCTAGCAGCAGAGTAAATGTACCCCATTGGAAGGTGTTACTTGTGTTGTAAATTGATGTGTGCATGGAGAGATTTATCTCTCAGCTGCTGGGGGGAAGACAAATACTTGTAGTTTGTGATATCTTAGAAGCTTGCAAATATTACTCAGCAAACAGTAGGTCCGAACCTGTGGGGCTGTAAATGAGCTTTGTCTCATTGATTCCCATGGCTCTGTGCCAGTTTACTGAAGGACAAGATAAACTTCTTAATTTTCCCATGCCCCTTTCCTGTTTTGTTGTTTCCAAAAGCTGCTCAGAGCCATCTGAGGCTGAGTTTCTGTCCTGTGAGCTGCTGACAGCACAGCCCCCAGCGCAGGGCTGAGTTGTTGTTTCCAAGAGCCGAGCAGGGTCCTGGGGGATCTTCCCTCCATTTCTGTATCAGCCAGTGCCACTGACTCAGCCAGGGGTGTCTCAGTCACAACAACAAATTGGCACCAGCGTTTCCTGACTTGGCACAGTTGGGTTTGGTAGCAATGAGACTCTTAAATGTGCTTGATATCCAGAGGCATGGGGTGTGTCTAAAGCATGCAAATACCAACATTCTTTCATTAGCTGGAAGAAAACCAGAAAGAGGATGTATGAAGCCTTACCTCTCTCCCAGGTAGAAGTACCTACCTACAGCTTGGCTCAGCGTTGTTGGAGAATTACAGCCCAGAGCTATTGCTTCTTAACACCTCATTTGTCTTCCTGGCTATGGGCAATTGGATTACACTCCCTTAAAGCGGGGAACAGCATTGTCTGCGTTGATGTAGTGACCTGAAGGACACATTGAGGAAGTGGGAGACTCGAAGCTCTCTCTCTCTTTTTTTCGTCTCCAGAAGTGTGCTTTATAGGCACCATAAATCAATCACCTCTTGCCACCATGCTGTAAGGAGGACAAGTGAGAGAGCTGGGCTAAGAATACAGGAATTTAACTTCATATTCCAATGACAAGGTACTTGTCAGAGGGGGAAGCAGTCCTGGATTTTGGACAGCTAGCAGGGCCTGGGTGTGCTTAGGGAGAAGCCTGTGTTAAAACTGGAATGACAGCAGTGGAGGTGTGTTGATGTTCTATCCAGAAGACCAACCCAAATGTGGGTTGCATTACATACAAAATATGCATCATTTGGGACAGTGGTTTAGACACCTAAGAAAGCTTCACTTTGGAGCCAGCATTTACTGATGAGTTATTGACTGTATCTATAGCTCACTGAACAGAGCCCCAGCTCAAATAATTTGTTTGCTATTGACAGGAGCTGAGGTTGAAGTAAATTAATTTAGTCAAGCTCATCGATTTTTCACCACTTATGAAGAAGAGTGGTAACGTTATCTAGGTGCTGCAATCACAAGGCTTCTCTCGAAGGGCCATATTCTACTTCCTCTGAAGGTAATTCAAGGAAGATGATAACTGTGTATGTGCCTGCTGCATTTTTCCAAAGAGGAGCAAGTTCTGACACTATGCTTAAATTGAGGGTGATGTTTTCCAAAGGCTGAAACATTTTTGAAAATCAGAGAGATGATGTAGTCATGGTAGTTATAGAGATTCTACAATCTCAACAAAATGAACAGTAAAACACCAGGAGCAGGAATTTTACAGCTTCAAAAGGTATTTGTGTTCTGTCTCCCGTCTGGAAATACAGTGTAATCAGAACTGCAGGGTGGAATTTATCTCAACACGTCCAAGAGGAACGCTGCTCATAAATTATGACTTGTGAGCCTACAATCTCTTTCTAGTTAGGACGTGCCTCGGGGCTGGGGGAGGTTAGATAAGGCACCAGGGGTCTGTCTGGTGCTTCACTGAGTGCCTGTTCCCGAGGGGCACTTTGCCTTAATTCCCAGGGATGTCCTGTTCCCATCACTGTCCTCTGAGTGATGCCAGCAGACTGAGCCTCCTCCTGCAGTTCACTCTGATATGCCACGTGAAGTGTCTCTGTGCCCTGATGGGGAAAGGCAGTTTTTTGTGTGAGGGCAGCTGAATTCTCTGAGCAGAGGTCAGTGAATTGGTTCTTTGTTTTATTTATACCCTAGTGCTGAGTAGCAGTTGCTCTCACAAAAAGCCAACCCCTTTCCTTGTATCCTGAAATCCCCCTGGTCAGCCAGGCAGGCTATTGTACTGCTAAAATTATCTATTATTTACCTGTGGATATCTCAATTGTTGCTATCCTTGATTGGGCTTGTTCTTTTCTTTAGTAGTGCTCTGAGGGGGATTAAAATTAGCCAGATATTGAATGGCTCTTGTATCAATCAAATGGAGATGTATTTATGTACAGAAGAAATGCAGCTTTGCCCAAGTAATGTATCAGTGGAACTGGGAGTACATGTGGGCTCAGTGTGCGGAGTTATGCCAAGGACTTAGGGAGACATTAGGACTGAGGCTGCTAAGCCCAGGTGACTTGGATTGACATTCACTATTCATAAATGGTTTAATTTCATTTATTAATGAAATTAAACTAATCAATATCATTTATTGAAACCGATGTAGGGGGAAGTATGTAAAAATTATTTCTCATTTGTGTGAACTTCCTTAAGAAAAAAATCAAAGAACCATAAAGTATATAGGAAATGGTCCTGTTTATTATTTGAGAAATTATCTAAATTTTCTGTTGCATCTGGAGTTATTAGAAAGGCCAGTCTGGTGTGTTCTGCATCAGCCCCACTCATAAAATGTTGAGTACTCTGTGCTGCTTTGTAAGCATTTCTGTGGTGCCCTGTGGTTTGTATTTGCATGGCTACCTGTGACACACATGCTATGTGACACACTCGTTTGTCTTCATCTGTCACCAAAATGCCTCATTTAGGCAGCATGGCCATGCCTTAATCAATGTCATTAATTACTCAAAAAAGCCCTTTTGTGATAAGGGTGATGTAACTGCAATTACCTCTTATTTAAGTGTGGGAAAGGTGTGATGACTGCTCACTGTGTAGCTGGAGTTGAGCTGGTGGCTATTACAGTGTGCAGTGTAATTGCAGTGTAGTTAAAATGCAGGGATTTGTAATATGAAAAGTACTTCATATATCAAGTGGCACTAATGAATGGATCGCTCACATGAGCTTCCCAGTTCCATTACTCATCCTGTGTCAAAGCCCAGAGTTTCCAGCACTGGCAGTGCTCAGCTGCTCTGGGAGCTCACCGGTTCAAACATGGAACTCCTGCAGAACAAGCTCAGTGATATTTATTCATTTGAAGTGATTTGGATTCTTCTGATTAAATGGTTATATGTGACTTTAGGAGTAAAAATATCAGCTTCCTTTTTTTAAAAGTATCTACCGAAGAATATGTACGTTGTAAATGTAATTGCTTGGCAGTTGTTTTCATCTTGGGACAAATGTGATCATCTTCCAGAGGGAAAAACAAAACACAAAAGCCAATAGGGTCACAGGTTTCTTCAAGAATGTTGTATTTGCAGATATAAAGACACAACTTACACTTGTAGATTTTATGAGAGGTATTAAGAAATGATAGGGAGGTTCAAAATGCCATATAAGTTTAACTTCTGCAGCTTGCCAACCAGTTTCTGCAAGTGTAAAGGAAAAGAATCCTGTCCTTCTTTGGTGCTGAGCTGGAAAGGGAATTAGAAGAGTCTCCCTCTGCATGGGATAGCAAGCACCGGGTGGTTGCCTGGTCCCACTGCTGTGGGGAATCTCAGCTGCCTTTACAGCCTGCCAGGATTGCTGCTGCACGAGAGAGAGGCTAGGTTTACCCCAGAAGGAATCTGCTGGGGTTGAACTTGACTCCAAGTGGATCAGGATTGAGTCTCATCCTGAAAGCTTTCAGGGTTAGGTCATGTGTGAACGAAGGCAGAGTTGTAAAGCTTGGGGCTGGAGTCTGACTGTGCGCACACACAACTTTCGGCCTCCTTTATTTGTAACCATGTAGGGAAATACCCCTTATTGTTTGTAGCCATGTAGAAGCACCTCCAGCCACTCTCTCTTCAGGGTTTTGGAGGCATCTTATAAACAAGGGATATTTGCCTGGCTGCCAGCAGTTGTCCTGGGAGTGATACAGAAGAAATCAATTTATGCCAAGTTGAGTTTGAACATGTTGAATTTAGAGTACAAGGGCTCCAAATAATCAGGCAAATTAGAGCAGAGAATGATTAGCAAGCAGACGTGAGCAATGTGATCCAAATGTTCTCTGCTCCGCGGGCAAAGAGATCGGGTCGATAACATTGTGCTGCAGGAGACAAAAAGGAGTTTGAATCCTAAAGCAGCTGAAAACTTGCCAGACTAATTTTTCTCCCCCGCTTTTTGTCTCTGTTTGAACAGTATAGAGCTCCCATAGCCCAGACACTGGGATGGAAACACAGATGCAGGAAGGGAAACATCGAAATGTGGGGGTGTCCCAAACTGGCACTGTCCAAGTTGTGGCTACCAGGAGATGTCTGTTGTGAGAGGGAACTTGTAGAGTGTCAGGAATGAGCTCTTTGCCATTTTTGCTCTTTTTAAATTTGTCTTTGAGGATCTAAAAGTAGCAATCTTGGTCTGAGATTGCTCTGCAGCTGATTGCTGTGGCTTTGTGGGCAACACCACAACATTCCTTCCATATCTGAGGCATGTGCATCTTCCAGAGCTCTTCATGGACCAGTGTACACAAATGCAGTAGTTGCTGGAAGAAAGATGGAATAAGTAAAGTGAGTAGGAAAGATCCCTGCTACTCTAACTGCACAGAGCAGATACACTCCTTTCCCTTGAAATCCCCATTAATTTCTGGAGTTGTTTGGGTAAAACAGTGTCTTTCAGTCTGCAGATATCAGAAGCACTGACCTTTATATACAAAACAGGCACTTTGGTAATTTTCCCCGCTATTTTTCATGGCATGTGGTCGTTTGTTGTTCAAAGCCCTTTCAACTTATCTTCTTATTTGAAAACTTTAGATCCTTCTTCAAAGAAATAAATTAAGAAAATGTTTGAGCCCATAGTCTTCCTAGTTAGAGATGGGATGCAAGAGGTCATTTCTTAGTTAAGGATTCCTTGGCAGATTGTTGTTGGGGAAAAAAAAGTGGAGAGTGGCTAGCATATACTTTTTATTCCTTTCAATTAAAATGCTACGGTATTTTTATTTTCAAATTGGCATTATGAGCTTTATGTTCTGGGGACTACTGGAGAAACTTCTGGTACCTTGTTCATATGGGTGCTGCTGTGACCATAAAACTGCAGCAAAGTGTCAGCACAGCTCAGGCTGGTGTAGTCTGAGGGTCCTTTTATTCTTACTGGCTACATTTTAGATTGCTGTCATCTTGTTGGGTTGTCTGATTACTAGATGAACCCAGTTTTATAGAGAGCCTGATTTTTTTTTTTTTTTTTCCCAGCTAATCATTCAAATGGAGATCACATTTATTGAGAATAACCTTAGCAGTTTAGGATATTGTAGTTGGAGTTTTCTCTGCTGTTAGGTTGGAATAGAAACAAAAGCCATCTGCTTTTTAACTTGTCAGTAGATATCCATCTTCTCACTGGCCATTTTGTTCACTGTGCTCCCAGCTGATGTGTTTTCTATGACTAAATTCCCTGGAAAAGCACAGAAATGGTGTGCTTCCTTCTCTCAAAAATGGCAATGAGAAGCACAACGTAATGTAGGAATATAAATAAACTTCAGACAATTAAGATGGAAAAAAACCCCAAAATGTATCGGGTTAAAATGACATAGGTATGAACCCAGCCTGTGTGGCTGGCAGTGACCAGGTAAAGCAGCAGGCAGTGATTTTTAAATGTTTTGATCCTTGTATTTTTACACCTTAGGGATATTTTATTACAGCAATAACTTAAGGCTAATGTATTTTAATGTACTGTAGCATTTTAATGGGTGCCTTGTAGCAATAGTTAAAGTCACAAAATGGTTTCCATTAAACTTTCCTGTTTTCAAACACTCCAAACTTTCTCTGTCAGCATAGATGGTCTGGATTTGATCTATGCCCAAAGCAGATTTCCTGGGGTTTGTTACTTACTTTTATGCATTATTTAAAAAAAGAAAAAACCTTGGCTTCTTTTGAGTCATGGCCATCATAAAAATTGCCCTTTGTATTACACTTTATTAGATAAAATTGCAAATTCCTCTTCTTGACTTTCAGAGAGAGGAACCATTTAACTTTGAACCTCAGCTCTGACACAGAGCCACATCTTGTGTGCATTTTCATGTGTTTAAGCCTCATGTTAGCGAGGACCCTGCCACTAGGATGAGGATTTGAAGGTCTTGCTGCAGTTAACATTTGCTTTTTTACCACCTAGGAAGAATCATTCAGTCTTGTGTATTCCATATTTTGAGAGACAATCCGATGTTTTTGAAGAAAGAAAGGTGATTGTTTCTCTTTTTTAAAACCAAATGAGTTGGGATGCTTTTTGAATAGCTTCAGTGGCAGACTGAAATTACTTGTAGATGGTTTATGCTTTTCTTTGCAGTGGCTGAAGAGCTGATTTCTCTTGTAGCTGATTCTGGCAGGTTTGGTGTTCAAAAGGTCAATTGCATGAGAATAAAAAGAAAAAATCTCAAATGGCATCTTTGAACTAGACAGGCAGGAAAATTAAAATTCTGAATGGATGATATGAGCCTTGAAAAGTCCCTTGAATAGAAGACTAGGAACAGTCACCTCCTTTATGGAGGAATCTTTTCTTGAGGGTTGGCTTTTCTGCCTTCTTTGCTGAAATGTGCATGCAGCTATTTTATTGTCTAATTACTGCCAGTAAAAGTTATTTCTTTTGTCTAACAGCCATTTCTGAAAGTTCTATGCCCCTCTTGACCACAGAAAACCCTCTTTCCTTCATTTCATTTGCCTCTAGTATAAGCAGACTGAGTGTCTGTTCTTTGTTTCCTCTACCCCTTGATCTTCATAATCAATACTGCCTTAAAGTTTAGATCTAATTATTGAAATCACTTGGGAATTTCCAGCATACATAAAGGTGATCAAAACTGTAGTGCTCAGCAAAAATAACACATGGGATGGAAGTATCTGGTCATCCCTCACAACATTTCCAGCATCTGTGTAAGTTATAAACATAACCTGCCTCAATTTACCTCTGTTTTGGGTCAGTATTTTAGCACTAGATCTGCCAAGCAACTTTTTTCTCTTAAATTTTGTCTATAGTCTCAGCTCTAGTTAATACATAGCTTTGTCTGAGAAAAACAGTCTACTTTCTGATAATTTTTTTTGCATGCTTTATAGTTTGGGATCATCTCTGTGTTTCATCAGTATCCAATTGGATTTTTTCTCCAGTTCATTATTAAAGATATAAAATTGTATCACTCAATGTGACAGCAAACATTGCTGTATCTATTCCTCCCACTTAGAGTCTATACCCTTGGTTTCCTTTTCAATTAAAAATTTCCAATGTTTTTCTGCATGTTAGCACATTGATCAGGTATCATCTGGCCAGATTCCTTACTTTAAAAATCCATGGTTATAACCAGCTGGTAAATTTTAGACAAATGTAAAGTATCCTTCTCCTTCCCCATCTTTCCTCTTTGCTCCATCCAGCAGTTTTTTCCTCATTTGTATTTTTTGCAAAATAAAGCGGTTTGGGTGGTTGCCATAGTTGCTTTGAACTTTTATTTCTCAGGACTGAGCATTGCAAAACAGTTCTACAAATACCTCCTGCTATTGATTTATTTTTATGAGAACGTTCAGCCTCTGCCAAACACGAGAGGTACCTTAACTGGAACACAGGTTCACAGAGGTGTGAGAGGCAGAAGTATCCATGGAAACAAACTTCTCTGCAGATGTTCAGATATCCCTCGGCCCTCCCAGCCAGAGGTGGAGCGTGGTATTGGCTGACCTGCCTTTGAAAGCTCTCCCCTGAACAGCACAGCCTGACCATGTTTAGTGTCATCTCTGAGCAAACTATTGGCACATCCCACAGGTTCCCTGCACTGGACAAACTCTGTAGAATAATGGCGGTGAAATAATGGATCCAGCACCTGATACTGTCTTTGTAGAGAAAAGAGCAAACTTTTCCTGAAGGCTTTATTGTCTCAGGTGGCATCATTAGCTCTTCGCTCCCATTTTGCTCTTTTTTTAAAGCAGCTGTGTTAAATCCATTCCTTAACCTTCATCATTGCCACCCTTCTTGAGTCTGAGCTAATCCAAGCAAGGCCTGCAGCCAAACCCTGCTTGCCTGGGTCAACCAAGCAGTTCCAGTTAGGAATATCAGAGAGGGGATTAGATGGACAAAAACATGAGAAGGAAGCAGCATTCACGTGCTCAGCACATGTCTCATAAACCAGCCCTCAAGTAACTCTCCCTGAATTTCCAAAAACAGATCTTTAAAAGATTATTAATTTTTTTTCCTTTTTGCTTTTTTTTTGCTTTCTTCAGTATAAATCTAACCTTGAGCTCAGGTAAAGGCTTCTCACGTGGATAAAAGTTGGCAAAGGGAAGTGGGAGCTGACAGCAGAATTGCTGGCCTGGTGTCTCCCCATTCATCCCAGTCTCTGGTTCATTCCTCTGTTTTTGTTGCCAAAATAGTTGACTATTTACGAAGTAAGTTCTTATTTGAATAAGCATTAACTAGGCAACATGTAATTACAGATACAGGAGCAGAAAATAATAGCTGCTACATTAAGGAGTGTCAGTGTAAATAATGGATGTTGAAGCTGCAGTGACTTTTTTATAAAGACATCCAATATCCTAAAGGCTTCTCAAATGATTCATGGGGGGTCTTCCCCATTCCCATCTTGTTTGCATCCCTCTGTAGTTCAGTTTTGTGCATAAGTGTTGTGATGTGCATTTGTTATACAGGACTTGGCATGAGCTGAGTGAAGGATTCCCCACGGAGAGTCCCAGTGGGCTGCTTTGGCTCCTCCTCAGTGGTGTGAGGGTTGAATCCCAGGAGCCACCTCAGACTCTGCTCCTTTCCAGCCGTGTGCTCTAACAAAATATGACAAGAGGCTCTCGCCAATTGCAGTTGTTCTCTGTAAATGGGACAGTGAAAATTAATGGGATTTGTCTGACAACAGGTCAAAAAGCTTTTTAACTTTGTTCTTACTGTTTAACTTACTGGCTTGATAATGGGGGAAATAAATTCTTCAGAGAGGTGTCCTGCGTTGTGTCTTAATCCGTGGCACTTGGATCACGTGCTCTGAAATAACTAGAAAGACTTGAAGCTTCATTTATTGTTTGCTGAGTAAATCATGGTGTCATATTGCAGAACGAGATTTAAAAAATGCCAACTATGAGCAAGCAGGGAGTCCTGCACCTCCCTAAGCACTTAGCAGTGCAAAGGAGTGGGATTCCCTCTGGACAGGAGCCAGTGGGGTGAGTGTGATCCATGGATTTACTTAGAGCGTGGAATGGGTTGTCATTGGCAGAACCCAATGCATCAGGGAGGGAGCAGTGATTGCAGAGCATTACAAAGGCCTGATAAATGTCATGAATAATTAGATGCCTCCCTCAAGGACTGGTTTAGGCAGCTATAGAAATTGTTCCTAGGTAATTCACAGCACTGATAGTTGTGTTGGTTTTCTTATAATCTGGTGGGCTTGTAAGGCATTTACATTATAAAGGACTGAGAAATGTGGTCGCTAGAGTCAGGCTAATTATTAGTAATTATTATGGTAATTAATAATGATAATTATAGGACCAATGGGTCCTATAATTGCCATTATTATAATCCTTTCAATTAGCTGGCATGAGATGAGAATCTTTTGGCAGAAAAGAAGGAAGAAAGAGTGTTCTTTGGTTTCCTTTGCTCATAGCCATCCCTAGAGCAGAGAGGGAATTACAGCAGAAATTTGTAACTGGGTTAGTGGCTGCTGTCTTATTTTTCCAGCATCAGTTGTATGATCTGTTGACATCATCAGCTGGTGTAGCTGTGTCTGACCTGCCTTCTGCTTGAAGTTTGCTGCTGCATTGTCAGCTAGAGGAAAGCCTTGTGTGCCCAAAAGCTGCATGGGCTGCTCTGATAGGGCATCGTCCTGGGCCTGCAAGCTTGTCCTTAACAGGGGAAAATTGATTAGAGAGGGTTCTTCATGGGGAAAACCCACTCTGCTCCTTTGGAAAGCAAGCCCAAAGATGCATGTTACAATTCCCTGAGCGCTACCTGAGGCCCAAGCAAAGGACAGCCAAATCAGATATCAGTCACTTGGACCTGGCAGGGCAGTGCCTGAAGGGACCTGGGAATGGTATTTTATGGGAAATAACACTCAAAACCCTTTGGAAGGCCGACAAGGGGATGTTGAAGGTAGTAAGCACTAAGGTAGACTCACCTTCCCGAATTAGCCACTGCTTCAAAAGCACATCTACTCCTTCAGACACTTCAAACCCCGTTAATTCATTTCATTGATCTCAACCTCTTAATTTTCTATTTGCCCTGCCAAGAAAGAGCCTGTTCTCGGGGAATCCATGGGAACTGTGGTGGCCCATGTGCAGAAAGGTTTTTTGGGAGAGCTGTTGTGTGTGGCAGGTAGGAGGATGCTGACCTGAGAATCATTTATCAGAGCACTAATCAACCATGCAGTAGTTTCCTACTGCAAGCTCAGCCTCTGTCATCCTGAAATATTGAAACCAGGGAGATTTAAATGTTCTGCAAGTATAGGCCCAGTCATGGGGAACAATGAAAAATGCCAGCCCCTGATTAATGACATTGAAGGCATTGTGACAGTGGGGAGCCGAGTGTCTGATGCTCTGCCCTGGACTGGTGTTAAGGTTGTGCTTCCTGGGAGCTGTTAGCAATCTGCACTTGCTGATCCCAGCTTCAGGGACTTGGATGAGCACATTCCATTTCCTGCTGCTGCCATCAGCATCCCAATTTTAGAAGCAGTTAATGGGAGGAGACTGTATTTGGTGTGTTTGGTTTTTTCCCTCATTTTTATCTTTTATTTTCCCTTCTTTCTGCCTATCCAGCCCCCTCAGGAGGCCGTTCCACAATCTGGTTGCTGTAGTGGTGGTGGAGAGCATTCACACCTGGGAAGCTCTGTAGCTCTCACACTTCAGCTTATGGAGCTGTTTTCCCTCCTTGGGCCTTACCTCAGTCACACTAGGAGTGGCGATTCCATTCATTTTTACTTTGGCTAATCAGGCCAAAGTCTCTTAGTTCCCAATTTCCTTCTGTTCCCCAATTACCCTGGTAGTTATTTTCAGACCTGTTTTACTTGCTGACTTCTTTACCGCTCTGGTAGCCTTTGCTCAGCATTTCAAATGAGGTCATTAGGCCTTTGTACAGCAACTTGAAAGCTCAAAATAATTCTCATAGATTCAATTCTTCCTTTTTGTCACTGCAAGGCAGCTTAAAGCCGGTCTGAGATCGCCTTGGTGGTGGTTCAGTGAGTTTTCTATTCCACACATTTACATCAGAAAACTTTGCAACTTCCTGAGCCTGAGTGTGCACCTTGTACTGCTGAGTTTTACCCTGTTCTGGTTTCCCTCATCATTCATAAACTTGAGTTTGCATGAAGAAAATCAGCAGCTGAGAAATATTGGTAATAAAAGCATGTTGAGAGCTGCTCAGGAAACAGCACTATTACGTTAATTCAGGGCGACAAAATAGATGAAGCAGATAAATCTGAGAGTAGATGTTAATGTTTTATTTTGAAAACACTTTTCTATGATTATTTTATGCTTACTTTCTACACTGAAGTGGAAGAGAGGAGCAGAACAGGGGCAAAACCCCCAAGTTCCTGGACTACATTAACCATAACCATTAAAAAAGCCACCTTTTCAAGATTGATTTAGGAATGATAACATCATTTTAAAACCTTCGTGGTAACCCTGAATTTTGAAACTACATTTAATCCAGTAATACTTTGAGATCAGTCTCACAGGCTTGGAGGCCTTTTATGTTTTGGCTTTGTCTTTGCTCCTTATCTGCCAGCTTTACCTGAGCTCCTCCTGGAATCACCTCTGAGGCAGAATTTATCCCCAAAAAAGAGCCTGCAGATTGAAATCCAGGATTCCATAGTTCCAGTGCAACTCAGACGAGGTCCCCAGAGCAAAATCCCCAAACTCGCAGGTGCTGCTGAGAAGACATCAGATACTTTTACTGCAGAATATATTGGGGAAACTGCCAGTTGTTGTGTTTAACAAAGCCTACATTTATTTTTTTTTTTCAGCAAATAATCTCCAAATTTCTTGTCAGAAAGATTTGGGAGTGAGGAAAGTTATGCACGGAAGAAATTTCTGGTATTTGCAGCTACTTAAGCAATACATAGATTATGATATGTGTGCTGAGACTTTGATTCTTCCTGCACATTGGCCAAATAAAATTAACATTGCAAGAAAGATTTCAGCCAAGCAAAGTGGGTGAATTTCATAGGAGGAGCTGAACTTTGCATTTGGCACATTACCCCACAGCTGAGGTTCTGATTTACCTGTAAATCAGCTTCAGCTAAAATAACAGCAAACCGTATCCTCCCGTCTTGACTTCTGCACAGCTCAGATGTTGCAGGAGATAACTTCCAGTTTAATTTCCAGATGTGCTATGCAGCCAATGGAGTGCAAAGGTCTTGAGCAAAGTCCTTTTGGATTATCTGATTTAATAACAGAGGAGAAAATAAAACTTCCTCCTGGGTTCTGCATTGGTATAAATAGACATAACTTTTGACTTGTGGAGGCTGTTCTGAGTAGCTGAGACTGTGTCTCCAATGTGGGGTTTTTGTGAGATTTTCTGCCACAGAAAGTGTAGGTTCTTCTAAATGGGAAGGGTGGCTCTATTTAAAGGGAAAGGGGACAAAAAAAAGGCAAAGGGAAAATCTTTCCATTGTGCAGGGTAGGGGGAGAAAAAAAACCAACAACAAAATGGCAAAGCCTTTCTCTTCCAAAACTCCACCTACTCATATTAAAGGTCATTAACTTTATTTTGTATGGAAAAAAAACAAACAAACTTGTTGAAAAATGTAAGCATTTAAAAATTCCCTTCTAGAAGGAAGGTCCTCATGAATGCTGGCACTGGAAAGAGTTATTGCTGAGCTGGTTACAGATAACGTGTTTGGATCACAGAGCTCAGTCTAATTTAAGATCTGCCATTATCATAAGTGATTATTAATTTTGGATGGTTTTAGAGCAGGTTCTCCATGAACATAGAGTGTGCTAAATGCAAGGGGACGTCCTGGATGAGAAGTCCTCTTTCTCTGGATGGAAAAGGCCCCTTTGCATCCTTGAGTATTTGTTAAGTCTTAAACAACAAACACCAAAAAGAGGAGCCAGATCCTCAACTGGCATTGGAAAATAGTTATTTTTGAAAGTCAGATTTTTTTTGATTCTTTTTTTTATGGGCAGAGGTGTTTCCTGACACGTGACAAGTCTGTTTGCAAGGAGTCTGTGTAAAACATTTTGCTGTAATGACAAATTAATAGCTTTGTGCCAACATTAAGACTTAAAGCCTCATTCAGCTTCATTAATGCAGCAAATTTGTTGTGCATCCCACCTGCATCATGCTCAAGCACATAAATGGCACCCTTGATATTTTGTAATGGCTGCCTGTTCCCTGGCAGAGCAGGATGCGTGGCATTAACATGAAGAAACAAATCCTTTCTAATTATTTATTTTTTTTACCATATTCAGGATAGGCAGGGTAATTAACATGCAGCAGGGTATGGTCTAGATGACCAATTAACTTCAAATAAATGTGTTCTGGTAATTACTCCCCATGCAGCAGTGCAAATATTAGATTAAGTTTTAGGAGTGAATTTTATGGATCTTTGGGTTTGAGTAATTTAAGATTAAATAAATTGACTGAAGTTCACCTGAAATTCTTGTTAAACCTCCAGACCATTTTCTCTTCCTTTTGCCCAAACACAGAACTGTACACGTCAGCACAGCCTGAAATTCCCAAAGAGTCCCTTTTGCCACTGGACTGGATACAAACCAGGAGGGATGCTCAGAGACACCCCTGGGCCTTTCTGGAGCCAGGAGGTTGGGTTTGCTTTGGTTCATTTTCACGTTGCACACGTATCCAGCAAATACTCCTGGAAATCAGTCAAGGCCATCGAGTTAATACCAGAGTCAAACAGCCTTTAAATTAATAGCGAGTAATTGGCTGCATTGCAGCCACTAATTAAATGTTCGCACAGAGCTGCTGGTACCTGCCACCCAGAGCTGCCTTGCTGACAGACCAGAATTCCGTATGAGGCATCCTTGCTTTTCCAGACATCCCTCAGAACTTCTCATGGCCTTTTCCTCGAGATCCACCTTTGCCCTTGCAAACTGATGAGCGGTGCTGTAAACTTCTGCTCCTAGGCCAGCAGTTTGTAAATGAGAAGGTTGATGCATTTTAATAAAATAATCATAATCTGAATATAAAATAAAAGTAAAAGCAGTTGTGGTTGTGCATTCCCAAAGCCTTTCACAGTCCCCACCTACAGGGGGTCAGCTCCATGGCTCAGGAAATCCATAACCATCTTCTAACCCATCAGATTAACACACAGGAGGAATGAACAGTTATTTGTATCCTTGCAGAAGGACCAAGTTCCAGACTGGACAACTGCAGGAGAGAGATTTGCAAATCCCGTTTAACAGTGCCTCTAGTTCCTGCGGTTCAGCCACATTTCCATTCCTAAGCAGCCCCTCTTTTGCTCTGTATTCACAGTTATTTCCATGGACATTGACTTTGCATTTGTGGGAACTCCATTTGTGGAGTTACAAGTGGAGCGGATGTTGCCACCCACATTCCAGCCCTTACATTAGGAACATCAGTTAGTATTGCTAATATTATTAACATTAGTTAATAGGCACTGGTTGAGCCAAATTCAGGTTCTCATAGCAACAAGTCCAACTGTCCAAAGGTGCTTAATCTCAATTACATAAATTTCTCTCTACCTCTTGAAGTGCACTTAGACAGGCTCATACAAGCTGCTGGTGCAATGAGCTTTTTTAATAGCCCTAAAATTGAAAACTCAACATGTTTCCAAGTGCTGTTTAACAATTAATTTGCCAAATATCAAGTTTAATTTAACTATTTTCAGTCAAAATAGAGACACGCATGGGAAATTTCAGGTGAATGGATTTAACCCGAGTGATGTTACATAGGGATGTCACAATAACTGGATGTCATAAAGGAGGTTGGTTGTAATTAGTTTGGCATTGAAGATCTGTGTGCTTTTGCCATGTGCACTAGGAACTGCTTAATTTGTGAAAGACAGCAGATTTACAGCCCTGGCAAAGGTCATTCAGTATAGGAGGAATTCTGTGCTACACCACACTTGATACCAGGCTTTCAGAGCCTGAAGATTATCAGTGAGAAGTGTTCCTTTCAATCCGTTTTTCAGAAATTTAAACCTTTTTAATATACAGTCTCCTGTCTCTCAAAAATAGCAAAGGCCAGGCTGGCTGCCAGCATGTAACAAGCTGCTTTCCGAGGTACCAGCTCTCACCTTTATGTAGATTTGATGGGATTAAAAGCTGTGCTGCAAGAACTCTTTGATCAAAGAAGCAGCTGAAAATTGTACAGGCTGCATCTCTAAGTTGCTGTATCCAGTGTATCCAAGTCTGGCATCCTGCTCTGTCTCTGGCACCATTCTGCCATTCCTGCCTGCATCCAGCATGCTGATCTGAAGCCCACAATCCAAGTTTTCCATAAGCCAGCCGTTTGCCTGAAACCCTGAGGATACTTTGGTATTTAAAAGAGGGGTTTTTTATGAGACATATCACAAGTATTAAAAAAAGGGAAATTAAACAACTGCAGAGTGGATTTTTTTTTTTTTCAAACTTTGCAAAGGTTTTTATTATACGTGAGGGTATGAGGGAAAGATTACTATAATGAATGTCATAAGCCTTTGATTTACCTGCTTGGTTTTAGTCTCTTACTATTGAATTACAGTAAAAAAAGGCTGTTCAGGACAGCAAGCAGGAAATGAAGCAGCAACTGGTGATAAAAGAGGCTTTTGGGGAAAATACATCAAGGGCTCTTCAGGAAACAGCAAGATGTTCTTGCTTCAGAAACGTTTGTGGGCCTGCTTCCAGTGCGGCTGACAGCCTTGCTTTAGTTTGGTTTCCTGTTTTATTCCCAAAGCTCTCCAAGGCTGGAGCTGGGGCTGCTCTGTCCTGCCTGTGCTGGGCCAGCAGCTCAGGGGTGGGTTTGACAGGTGAACCGTGGGAGCTGATGTCATTCAGGCAAACCCTCAGAGGGACTTTGTGGCCCTCATTTGTCTGCAGAGTGGATTTAGATGATGGAATAAACTGGCATTTTGCAAAGTGCTGTTTTGAATCACCTGAAGCGAATGTAACAAGCAAAGATGCAAAATGTAAATATTCCTGGAGAGGCTGAAGGTTTGCTTTGCCAATGGCATGGGAATGAGTACATGGGAATTAATTGCATGAGAAACCTCTGGATTTGGCAGAGGCGTTGTGACAGTTGTTGGTGTTTCAGTCGCTTTCAGTTCATGCTGCATCTGAAGTGCAGCATGAATGGGCCCCTTTCAAAAATGTTGAGTGTTAAGATCCTCAGTGGATGGTTTTCAAGGGTTGCTCTACTGAATCCAACCTTTATCTGCAGATTCGGGAACCTCCTTGTGCACAAAGGTGGCAGCAGGATATGCGAAAGCAGGACTTGGGCCCTACTTTGAGAGAGCAATGTCATGTTGCTTATTTGCAGGCAGCTCCAAAACCTGGTGCTTTGCATCTGGAAAGTGAATCACGAAGTATTTCAGAGGTTGTCCTTGTAGGTGAGAGCCAGTTCTGTTATTTGGGATGTCCTTGGGACAAAAATGTGATTTACCAGAGCAAAACAAAAGTCGAAGGAACCCAGGTAGCACCCACGAGCAAGGGATGTGTCTGACATGGCTGAATCTACATGCCAGTGTTCTGAGTGCTGCAGTGACAGTCCTGACCCTGCAGCAGCTGAGAATTCTCTCCCAAAGGGAAATTTGGTTCATCCTGGCACTGCAAAAGTAAATCTGAAGGAGAAAGGTTGGCACAGAGGAGTGTTTCTTTGCTCAGTAACAAGTGAGGGGAAATGCCAGTTGTTTATCAGCAGTTTGGAAGTCTGTGAGTCTGACACTTGATTCATGGCCTGTGTGAGCACTGCCTGGGCTTCCCCTTTTCCTCAAAGACCCTCTGACTTGGCTGTGGCATTTACTTAAATCAGAGCAAACGCTCTGAATTACAGGCTGGGTGTTTGCATGCAGAGTTAAATGCTCTAAAGCTGATCAGAGGAACTACAGAAGGGCAAAGGAGCACATTTCAAAGAGAACTGCAACGGTAAAATTTGATTTAGTTGGAGTATCTGACTAGCAGATGGTAAGGAATAAACTGAAGAACGTGAAAACCATGTGGGTGTGTCAGGGGAGCGAGTTACCAGCAGGTGAGGTGTGGGACTCGCGTAGCATAAACCACAATCCACTCTCTGAAATATCAGCGGTGGTGACACTTTGCCAGACACGAGGGTGGCTCTGATCTGTGCCAGCCCGTGGCCACAGGAGCCAGCAGAGCCTCAGCAGCGCCAGCGGCTCCAGAAAGGCGGCTGCAGGAAATAATCTGGACTTGTTCTGTTGAGACTCTTGGTATATTCATTTTGAGGGACAGGAAAATGGTCTAGAAGGTGCAAAATCACACTGGCTGTGACTTTTTCAACCAGCCAGCAAGTTAGAACTGCACTGATGTGATCCTCCCACCAAGCCTGCAGCATCCTTCTCCAGGGTGGAGCTGCCCTTTCCGAGAGGTCTGGATGGGAGCAGAGAGGGCCGTTGGGTTTTTAGATGGCAGGAGAACATGCTCATTGTTTTCTTCAGTTCCACGTGGCTCAGTGGTTTGGTGTCTTGCTCAATAGCTCAGCTGGGCTATTTTTACTCCTTGGATCTGTGATAATTTACTGGATTTAAATGGGAAGAATTCATTATTTTGATCCTTAGTGATATTCTGTCTTTTGGACTTAAAACAGCAGTAGTAGGGAAAACTTCCTGGCAAGTAGATATATTTTTAAATTTGATAAATTTGCATTCCCTGTGTTCTCACCTCTTGTTTATCCCAAAGAAGGTGGAACATGAGGAAGCTTGCTCCTTTTAGGTCTTTTTTCTTTAATGGACCTCACAGGAATGAAAAAGGAGAGTGGCTGTAATGTTTATTTTGTGAAGAGGGCAAACATTAGCCTTGGGAACTGTGCTTTTAATTATTTGTCACAAACTTTACTTTCAAAGCTGTACAGAATTGGAGGAAAATTACACATGGAACTGTGCTTGCACAGAGAGGAGGCTGCGTAACTGGGCTGAGATGACAAAAAGCTGTTGCTGAAATCAAACCTATGTGTCTGTGGGGGAATTAGAATACCCAGTAAAAAATGCAAAGGATACACCTATGACTGAGGGAGGTATCAATGGACTTGTGTAAATAACAAATCATTCCAGTTTTCAAAAGCCTTTGCAGACCAAGAGATACACTTGTGGCAAATTCAGCATGGCCTTGGCAAGTGCAATCCTGTGGTCTTTGCAGTCACACAATATTCAAAGCTTTCTTCTCCATCATCTTCAGCTCTTTGCACCCTCCTGGTGAGACTGGCTGAGCCCCCCCAGCCCAAACGTGTGTTTGGCAGGCATTGGTGTGCAAGGAGGGGATTAAAAAGTCACTCCTGGGAGCACCTATGGGAGGTTTCAGGGTATTTCTGGCTTTCCTCACAGTCAAAAACTTTTTAGACATAAAAGCTTCTGAAAAAATGAATGTCCTGTGTGCTGGTATAAAGAAGTGTTCCTGAGAATGTGTAAGGCAAGCCCTGGAAGGGAGGGGATAAATAGCAACAGCTGGAAAATTGTAATAGGGAAAAAAGGTAAGAGGGATTAAAGCCAATTCTAGGGAAAAAACTTTACTCTTGTGCTTTAAAGCACGCCTCTCATAAGGTATATCCTTAGTTGCACTGGTTTTCATGAGGCATAATCACATACTTGAAGCTTTTATAGAGTTCATTCTTTGAAGTACTTTTCCATATCAGGGTTTTAAAAAACCACACAAAACCACTCGTATTGCTGGATTACTTTTTTTTCCAGCCAATGTTGCAGCATATTCCTGTCCCATCCATCCTCAGGCTTTTCACTTGTGTCTGTAATGTTTTGCAAGGATTTCAGTGAAGTCAATTAAATTAATCTGGATTTACCCTGAGAGTTTGCAGAGCAAGAACTGCTGCGTCTCATTTTTAAGGGCCCTCTCTTTTCCAAACACAGGCCCTGCTGATAAAGGGGTGGGGCAGTTTTAGGGAGGAAGGTGTAGGATCAACTGGCTGCTGATGTTGCTTCATCAGCGAATGGACTTTCCATCTGGACAGTCGTCACAGGGAGACCCAAGGCAGCTTTACCTGAAAAGGGAAAGCTAAAAGGGTGTTAGATGTGGGCCTCCAAATAGGGATATGGGATCTGTGCTTATCATAGAGGAGTTGTGTGTGTTTAGTACCCCTGGGACAGGATGGGAGCCAACTTCCCAGTTCGGGGAGCCCAGGAGGGGCAGGCTAACTAGAGAGGTGATGTTAAGGAGTGCACGTCTGACGTGGTGTAGGTGATACACAGGAGAGCTAAAAATACCTTCTTCCCCACCAACGTGGAACAGACTTCTCGTTAATTAGGCATCTTTTAAGCTTGGTTTGCAAATTGACTTAGTAATAGATAATCATGATTTACTTAGAGACAAATTAGCATTTGACTTTGAATTTTGGATAAGTCACCTGCATTCCTGGTGTGTTGTTATCATGGAGCTCGTGCTTGGCACGTCATGGTTTTTAGGTCAGCGATGGGAGAACGCCGGGCAGCTTTTTTCTTCCTATTGTGTGAGAGTTAACCTAAATCATGGCATTAGGTAACATTATTTTATGGGTGAGAATATGCTAGTTATTAAAAGTACATGTCACAAGTTCCTTTTTCCTTCAAATCCAGCCAGTCAGTTGTTGCTGAGTTTCTGGATTTGTGCCCACAGGGTCTGTATTATTGATCACATAATACAATAATTTTTGTCAATAAACAAAAGTCCCCATGTTGCTCAAGTTGAGTTTGTGGCACAAGGAACTGACCCCAGCACTTTGGTACATGACAAACTGGGGTGTGTGGAAATCTAACACAATGAAATGTGCGCTTTTCTTTCCTTTTTTTTTTTTTTTTTTTTTTTTTTTTTTAAAAAAAAAAAAAAATTTTTTTTTTTTTTTTTTTTTGTTTTTTTTTTTTTAAAGAAAATAAGAAATTGCTTTTGAAAAGTAGGAATGAATCTTAACAGCCTGTTTCCACTGTGATCCACATTCGTTTATTTCTCTGCTGTCTTGCAAAGTCTGTGGTTCTTACGGCTACCAAAACTTTTGGTAATCAAGCAGTCTCAAAACACAAGGCCTTGCAGCCTGACTTCAGTGTCAGGACACCCACGAGAAGGGAGCAGAAAAAGGAGGTGAGAGCTGCACTGTGGCCATTTAATAATCAAAATCAACTGGTTGAGCAGGAAAAGCACATTCTGGGTGTTTTTTCTGCTTTATTGTTTGCATGCTGCTGCTGCTCCAGTTGCACAAAGCTCTCGGGAGTCTCTACAGTTTATAGTACATGACTCATTGGTCTTTTGGCACTGAGCTGTTTGACACAGAGATTTTTATTTGTACTTCATGGAGAAATGTATGTACAGATAAAGGTTATAGAGGGAGGTGAGTGGCCCTCAAATTGTGTTAACTTTGAGAAGTCTGTTCTCCCATAAAATGTTAAATAGGATGGCAGTGATGTCCCTTCCAGAAGGCTCAGACCGTGCCACTGCGGTTTGTGTACATACACCGCCAGAATCGAGGTAGAGAAAATACCTTTTACAGGCCATTTACTTCTCACATAATCAAAATGGCAGTGGCACAACCCATATATGAAATTGCCTTATTTAGAGTGTCTTACTGTAAGCCAGACCTGCTTCTCTTCAGCTTGGTTTAGCAAGCAATTAGGAATGTGCAAGGGATGTGACCGTACTGCAGTGTTCTTCCCTTTTTCCTTCCCTTTTCCCATCATTATTGTGGTGCCAGTGATCTCAGGTCCTTTGGCCACTGCCTTTTAGGAAGGGTTTTGTATCTATTATTGGTCAGTCTCCAGCAACACTGAATGGGAAGTGCCCTAAATATATTTGCAAATAAACACCTGGAGCTCGGCAGCAACCTCCCCCCAGGCTTTACTTAAACATTTTGTGGATTCAAAAATGGAAAGGCAGGAGAGAAAACGCTGAGGATAACAAGGGGATCTGTGCCAGGTAAGTTCTCCTGGGAGCTGCTTTGAGGCAGGAATGATTTTATCTCCCCACTGCCCTCAGGAGCCACCAGCATTGCTGCTGCTCATTCCATTAGAGGAGCACAAAGGAGCCAGAGCTGGGCTGTGTGAGGGTCAGACCATGGCCATCCCTGTCCTTTAATGAAATTTATTCAACTGTGCATGATTAATTTTTTCCTCCAGTGCATCACTTAGAGCCACTGAGAGCATTTTGCCCAGAAACACAACAGCTACTTTTTTAGCTGCAAAAATCAGTGGGTATTTAAACTTCCTGGAGCCTCAATAACCCCAAAGCAGTCACTCGTTGTGAACCCTTTGCTCTGCCTCTTTCTAATGCCCTGCACTTTGTATTCTTGTTGGAATTCTTATTCAGTAGTTTATCTCAAAGAAATAGCAAGGAAGACGCTGCTATTCCATCTCTAGAAGAGCTCTCCCAATAGACAACTAAAAGTTTCTCTAGTTGTCTCCAGATGTTTCCGAATTAAAAATTGCTGTGGAAAAGAAGAAATTGTTTGGGGCACAGTTGGTTGAAATTCTGTCAAAATGAGATGATTTTAATGAGTGTGGAAGGGGGCTGCATACAGGAGTCAGCCAAGCCAACCCGCGAATAACCCCACATGATTATAAATAGCCTTGTGATAACTTGAAGTGATAGCTTCTCATTTTTGAGTGGTCATTCTGTGTCTGACAACAAAGATCCTGTATTTTGAAGTTTAAAGCCCTCATATACTCATCTGTTTTGATGGGGAGATGGGGTAGAGGAGAAGGGGAAAAGGAAGTTACTGTTGTTCCCCACTCTGCCCTGGGTGCTGATGTAAAGGTGGCAATAAAACAGTCATGGTTTGGAACACGTGTAGGTGCGGATATTCTGGGATTTCCTGCTGGGGCTTTCAGGCTTCTGTTCCAAATCCTTGCGTTTTTTGCACTTCAGGTTTTGGTCAGGCAGATCTTCCTGAGAGGAGAATAAGAGGAATTATAACGTACATGGGACCTTTCAGTTGATTAAATTTTTCATCCTCTAAGGAAAACCCTTTTTAGAGTTTGGGAAAGTGAGATGGTAAAATGTGCCTAATTACAGTTGACTCCAGTGGATGAACTTCAGTGTTAGTCTGGAAAAGTTGAAAAGAAGTCCATGGTTATTTTAAAATTAATTATCACTCTTCTGAAGTCCTGCTGAAAAAAAAGAACAAGTGGGCAAAAGCAGGCAGTAAAATGACTTGCAGATGAGGCAAAGTCCACCCTATGTCAGCTGCACCTCAGAGCCAGTGGGGTGCTGCCTTTGTTTGGGTCAATGGGGTATTTCTGCTGAGGTATTCCAGGACACCTTGTGCTTCCCATGGCAAAGCGCTGGCATTTGGTGGGTCTGACACCACAGGAACAACTCTGGGCTGCCTTTTTTGGTTTAACATTAATTTTTATTTTACAGTTAGATGCTGAGTCCTCACAACACTTGGAATTATAATGTAAATATTTGGATTTTTATTTTTCATAATTGATCACCTGACTTTAACATCTGCTGAGTACAGGAGATGCAGGAGCTGAGGGGGAAGGAACACATGTATGGATATCCTCAGCAGGGCATTGGCTCAGCTCTCCTCAAATATTTCCTCCTGACGTGTTCATGCTGAACGTGTGGGCACTTCCTCCCTGGTGGCATCAATTCTGTGGCTGCTGAGGGCTTCGGTGTGCTCCAGGTCATTTACACCGCCTAGAACACACAGGGAACAAAGTTTGCTGAGAGGCCCCTGAGCAATTCTCTCTCCAGCAGGCACAGGGCAGGTGGGAATTTCCCTTGGGACATCCCTGGAAAAGGGAAAACTTGCAGTCAGGCCTGGCACACCTTGTTGTAAGTGTGGCTGGGGGTGTGTGATGGCTGGAGGTGACCATGGCACCCCCAGCCAAGGACAAATCCCATGAACCAAGAGGGACAGAAAGCTGATTGAAGTCTTTGCCTTGGAGAGAGGAAAAGAATTCTTCCTTCCCTCCCTAGGAATAGGGTGATTTGTCACTTTAAAGCTCTGCTTCTGTTCACCGTTTATCCACGCCATCCCAAGCATTACACAGGCTGTTAAATTAAGTGCAGCATCCCGGAGTGCTTTGTCCAAGAAGTTGTGTAGTAAAAAGGTACCGGAAAACCCTGCAACAGAGCCTCAGGGCAGTAAAGCAGCTGCTCCAGTAGTGATGGGGATTCTCTTCTTTTGGCTCCCTTCTCTTCTTTGCCCTCATGGATGACAAAGAGAGAAAGCAAACTGATGCCTCCTCACGAAACTGTGCAATTTGTAGGAACAGCAAAACCACTTCAGTGTTGCCATGGAGCACTAATAAAATACTTGTTAGTGGGCTTGGCTATTTACGGACCTTATGTTGGAGCTGCAGTGGGGGTTTCCCTGTTGATCCACGTTACAGAAAGCTGCACCACGGACGAGGAGCTAAAATTGTATTTCACAGTCTGGATCAGCAGATCTTTTGAAGATCATTGATTAAACCTCGGCACAAAGTTATTTTTGGATGGCAGTTCTGACCTCTCCCTGACTTTGTCGAGGGAGTTTAGGGAAACCCAGGGCTTCTGTGCACTACAGCACTTGGGTAGCTACCAAATGGCAGGAGGGCGGTGGCCAGGAGGGAGGATGCTGAGTGAGGCACAGCTGTGGCAAGCACCAGGCAGCTCCTTGTGGAGCCCAGGCGGATGCGGCTCCGTGTTTCCTGCAGGACCAACAGGCTCCCGGCACCTCTCTGAGGCAGGGCTGCAGGGAGCTCCTTGGACAAAAACTTTGTGATCCAGTAAATGAGGCTCTGTTAGACTTCCTGGACGGTGGGCGGCTTGCTGTGGTAAAAGAGGAATTGCAGAGCTCTTGGAGAAAGGCAGAATCCTTCTGAAACCTGCAGGTGTAAGAGCTGCCGGAAAAGTTTTAGATGCATCATACTAAATTCAGCGAAAGTTGAGAGTGAAGTTTCAAGAAGGAGTTAAGGGAGAGAAAACTTCTAAAATAAATCTCTGACACGGACTCTGTGTGCTGGAGGGGCAGACAAGGGGAGGAGCAAAAAAAGTGGGTGAAAGCATTTTATGGAGACTGGAAATTCCTTTGTGGAGTGAAGCTGCTCTCTTGTCCTCTTGCTTTGAGGAGGGGCTCAGTATTTGTCTTCTGGGCCCAACTGAGAGAAGATACTCCATGTGGTTTAGGAGATCAACACAATTCATTCCATTCACCTAGAAAAAGAAACATCACGAGATATCACCTGTGATTAAACCGATCTGGTGCCATTCTGTTCTGCTCACAGACATTCCACGATCAGAAAAACAAGGGGACCTCTTCAGATGGGTTCTTTGCTGTAAAAGAAATGTGGGGTGATTTCTTTTTCACCAGTCAATCGATGTACTAAATGTATGACCAATGTATTTTCAATGTACTTCAACTGAAACTACACACCAAGGCTTCAAGTCAGTATCATGAAAAAAATCAACACCAGAAAAACTCCCAAAACGTATCCCCCCCCAAAAAATACCCAGTCAAATAAACCAGAAAAATCAACCAACCAAACTAGAAAAACCCGACAAACCAAAGAACCCAGAAGGAATGGTAAATTTACTCTTATTGATGTTCTTAGAGAACTCTCACCTCTGAAGGTTACAGGGTGGTAGTACAGACAGGTTTTTGTCCTGAACATCTTCTAAGAATGATTATTTGTCCTCATTTGTTGCTTGATAAGAGTCCCCTTCCCTCCAGGTCACTCCAGGAACACCGTGCACAACCCCCTGGGATCAACCAGGGAACTTTTATTTTATTAGTTTAGGCTCATTATTTTCTGGGGGGAAAAAAAAGGTGGAGACATTTAATAGGATCAGTTACCCTTGGAGGTAATTTAAGCTCTTCTCTCTGTAGTTAATGAGCAAAGTAGACAGGAACCTAAAGATGAAGGTGGTTTTGCCAGTGCTGTCAAAAGCTGCATAAAAGTGACCGAAAGTCTAAGACTAAAATAATGATTTTGTATATAATTAACAGAAAGTTCTCAACAATTGGTATTAATATTCCCAGGAAGGTGATGCAGATATTTGGTTATTTGACTTCAGTCAGACTTTACATGCTTGAAGCAGAATTACAGCTGATGAAACAGCACAATTTTAAGTCACTGATTCCTGCCTAACGAGCTTCCTTAGCATCACTCAGGGCACTCATTCCCAGCCTTTGTGGAGCACGGTACTTGTGATTAATGGGGACGAGAGAATTCACCACGTGGAGGCTTTTGAGTGAAAGAAATGCAAAGCTTCCATCCCAAACTGCCATTTATACACTGCTAAATGCAGTATCCCAAATCCTCAGAGCACTTTTTCCTATTTTGTAGAAAAAGTAGCTAACATCCAGTCTTTACCTGCTGGAGAAGATTCCTGTCAGGCATTTGCTGTGCTAATCTTGGTAAATATTTTTATGTGGTATCACTCATTTCTGTGTTGGGAACTCTGGAACTTGTTCGTGGCAGGGATTATCCTAAGGATGTTTGTGTTTTACACCAGTGTCATTGTGGATTTGGGATACTCGGGGGTGTCTCTGCTGTGCCCGCAGGTTTTCTTGGATGCTTTTATTGCCGTGGATTGGCTGCTAAGTCTCGGTTTACTCAGCCCCTCTGCTTTGCTTTAACAGCTGTGCCACTGCAAACCAGCTCAGAGAGACTGATTCCTGAGCCAAGGATCCCGCACTGATAACGTCGCTGATAAACCCCATGGACGGGACAGGCTGGGCCGCTGGAACCGCTCCCTCCCTGGCCACTGAAGGGCTGCCTCCCAGAAGATGGAGCTATTTCCCTGAGACTGCTGATGGAGACCTTGTAAGTTCAGTATCACATGAAATTGGGGAATTCGTACAGATGTCAGGGAATTATTCCTCACAGCTGAGAGAAAGAAGAAAGAAGTGAGCATGCTGACCAGAATTATTTTATTGAAAAAGAAAGGTTTTATTTGTTTTTTACCTCAGTAAATTATATTTAATAATAGTACATGAAAGTAAGTTCTGTTAGTAGAGTCCAGATGCCAACCTTTTTTTTTTTCCTTTGAAGCTACACATGATTCTTGGCAGATTTAGGTATATACAGCAGTGCAATTTTCTTGAGTTTATCACTTGATTAGAGAGGGGATGATTTGTCTTATTGACAGCAGTCGCTCCCTTTTTGCTGGAAGCAAATCCACTTACTTCTCTCTGGGATGGAGAGGGGTATTTATTTCTGGTGTGCTTTGGTTTCCACCTGCGAATGATAAGGCCAGGAGGGATTTTAAATTTCCACATTGAAAATCAGGTGAAAAAATAATGAGCATAGAAGATTGAAAGCAAAAGAAGGATGTTGATTCTTGCTTGAGGAAGGATGGTTTGTGGGAACCCACAGTCCCTTGAGTTGGGGCTGAGCAGCAGAGCCCTCCTGGGGTCACATGATGAAGGCAGCAGTAAGTTCATGGGGATTTGAATACATTTATAATCTGTTTGTGTATATTTAGTGTCTGATCTTCTTCCCTTTAAAGCAGCGTTAACCCTCTCCCTCCTTCCCTTTCCTGATCACCCCAAATCTGGGATAAGGCTCTTGGTCTCTTTTAAGCCTGGAGACACTGAGGAGCCCCTCTGGGAACTGGACAAACCTGCTGTTAATGACACCCAAGGACTGTCAGTGTCTCAGCCTCACTGTGGTGGCTGCTGTGAACGCTTTGCTTTTCATTTTATTGCTGCAGATCAGATACTGGTTTTTACAGCTCGCATGTGTGCTATCTAAACTGCAAAAAAGATTAAGAAGAAGGGAAGTTTTATAAGCACTGACGTGGTTGTCATGACTACCTAAGCCACTTTGCTGGTGCCATACAAGTCTTTCACTTTATCTGTCTAGCTTTTATACGAAAAAACCCCACATTTATTTCTGCATGAGAGTCTGAAGAAACAGGGCTCAAAAACATCTATAAGCATAGCTATGTGTGTGGGGGGTGTGACATGCAGGTGAAGCTGAGGCTCATCCCCCCAGTCAAATCACAGATGTGTGTTAAACTGTGTTAAATGCCTTGGACAGGGAGAGAGCCAGGTCCCAGGTATCTCTGCTTTTGTCTGAACCAAGACTGGAGTCCTGGCAGTCAGGGCTCCAAATGACCAGGCGAAACAGGCTGCTCTGACTTACTGGGAGGTGCAGGAGTCCTCCCTGAAGCTGTCAGCATTAGAAAGTTTGAATTTATAGATAACATATTCTTAAATAGCCTCAGCATCTCTTTTTTTAAGTCTATAAGCCTCTTCCACAGGCCCGTAAGGCTGGGACAGCTGGGATGTGTGAATGCTCTCTTGGAAAAGTACAAGAAAAAGTCCAAAGCCTTTTGTGGTGGTTTGGGGGTTTTCTTTTTCCTCTTTTTCTGTAAAGGAAGGGTTTGCTCAGCGGCAGAGTCATGGCTCGTGTACAAGGGAACAACCAGAAGCAGGAATAGTATGTGTGTAAATGTTAACATATTCCTGGTGCTTTATTTCAGGCAGGCAGCGGGTAATCACAAGGAGAACAAGGAAAAGTACTAAGTGTGTTTGGAAAAAGAAGAGATGTACCATGCTCTGGGCACAGGGTCTCCAAAACAACAAGGGGCAGTTTGAGATAAAGTTTTGTTGCCAGGAGACTGTAACCACGAAACAGAAATGCTGATTAGCTGAGGTACTTGAGAGATGATGAAAAAAAGACATCTTGGTGTCTGTGTTATGTCAAAAACATAAAACAACACAGTTATCTTGGGAAAGCTAAACACAACAATGCAGATCCTAACAGCAGTAAATCCAGCCCAAGTGCAAGTGGTCACAGGCTGATTTAAAATTTAGGAACATAGCTGGAGTTGGTCATTAAATGACCCAGGAGTTAAATTCTTGGAGGAGGAGGAAGATGAAGAGGGTAAATGTATGCAGCTCTATTATTCTTTGAGCACTGAATCAGCTCAAACCTGCTGGAGAATGGGCAGCTGAGGTGAGAGGAGTCTCTGTAACCCGTGTGTGCCCAGCTTTGTGCTTTCCTAAGGAGCCAGGAACTTCTGAAGAGAATCATTACAGCATAGAAAAGCATTTTAAGTTCTGGGTGGGCATCAAAGAGAAAAGTTTAGGAAGAAATCTGAAAGAAATCAAATGAAAGGGAACGAGGATAGAATTTCAGAAGACACAGGCCTGGTCATCAGGTTCTTTTAATGGTAACAGGAAAATAATAACTTGCAAAAAAAAGAAGCCTTCTGTTAAAAATCTCCTCTTTTATGTTCCCCTGGAAAGGCTGTCATGGTCAGAGGAAAAGAAAATTGTCCACCATGCTAAGGCAGGTTTGCATTCCTCTCTGTCATTTGGTTGCTGACAAAGCTGGCAAATACCTGTGTAAGAGAAAACATCTGCAAAATGCTCCTGTAGCTGGTGGGGATGCGAAGGAAGTTTCAAGTAAAACCATTTCCATATGTTCATTTGCTTTTTTTATGTGGGGAGAATCTGGAGCTGTGAAAGTGTTTGCAACTCCTGGAAAAATTGTGGACTATTCAGTAATGTTATTAGAATAAAATCAATGATTTATACTAAGCATTCCTAAAAATTGCAAAATGTAATTTAATTATTTTGCCAGTGGGGAAATGGTGAAGAAATGAGTTGTGCTTGCTTAACTTAATTTTTGTTTCTTAGCACGAGGTTTGTAATTACTTTAAGTAAGCAAGTTATTTGTTTCCATTAGCAATAATTGACGAGTAAATGTGATAGTGACATATTTTCTCCTGGAAAACTCTACTAGCAAGTCCCTGTAGTTAAGAGCTCTGACCAAACTTACCATGCCAGGTGAATCTCCAGTGTGTCATCCCAGAGACTCAGCTGTCCTTAGCGTAATGCTTCCAGTAGTGACTGGAACCTGCAGGTCCCTGTTACTGCGCGCTCCCTGCAGTAACAGCCCCTAAATCCTCAGTGAGAAAGGCAACATTACCAAGGTAACGAGGTTTCATTGCCATTTCTCAGCTAATCTGTTTGATTGTGACTTTGGCTGTTCTGCCAGAAACATAAAATTAGGCCTGGATCTCTGTTTTCTGCCTGTGGGATAGGTGGAATTTGGAGTGTGTGACTCCAAGGGCTTTCCTTCTGAGACACTGCTGCTGGTTTGTTATTCCCATCATGGGCGTGTTGGACTCGGTGTCTGCGAGCAGAATTCTGCCAGTTCCCAACTCCTGGGTCCCTGTGCCTCTCCAAATGCTGTTCCCCAGAGTTGTGCAGTAATGTGTGTGATTAGCTGCTGCTGCTGTTCTATTGATTGATACCAGGTTAAAGACAACCTGTCAGGCTTGGCTTCCTTGAAAAATGTGTGTTAGAGGCTGGATACTTCCAGGAACTGTTTGTCACTGGGTATTTGCTCCTGTAAACAACTGCTGGTACCAACCTTCTGTAAATGCTAAATAAAACTGCCATTTCCCCTGCCTTGGGAAACCACAGCGTGTCCTCAGAGCCCCACAGGAGTCACTGGGGTGGCTTTTAACAACCTGTGGCAGGAAATCCATCCTGTGGCACAGTTAGTAGGGAATGCCCAATCCCCTGCAGGTCACAGATGGTTCTGGAGCTCCTCAAAGCTGAAACTCATCCAGCATTTTTAAAAACCGGGAGTTCATAAAAATGAAGGGTTTTTTCAGAGGCAGAGTGCATCTCGGAGAACATGCCCTGTGTAGCTCACCCCCAGGTAGCTCAGGAGTGAGAAATTACAGAAAAAAAGCAGACTGGGGAGACACACACAAATCCTCAGGGAATTATAGCTGCCTGTTTTCTTTCTTCTCAATTCAATTGTTTCCTGCCACGAGGAGGTGTAGGGAAATAAACAGAATTATCACCCGGGAAAGGACAATGCCGATTGATGAGTGCATTGTGTGGCATCGGTCTCTTCATTGCACTGGTAGATGACAAAAATCGTTCCTAATGAGGGTTTTCATTGCTTGCAAACGCAGCCATTGCTGATCAGCCCCTCACGGATTAGGGGTGTTCAGGAGCAGCCAACTATCTGCAACAAAGGAGTACATTTTCTCAGGATAAAAAAGCAAGCTGAGGATTACAAGGACCCAACAGTCTTTATCTGCAGAAAATCCTTGTTTCAGGTTTCTTACCTCTTCTTAAAGGCTTGGAATAAATAATATTGATTTCCTTTAAAACTTAATGTGTTCACTGTTAAAGTATTCACACAGCTTAGAAAAGAGAAAGGATTATTTTGCTTTTAAGCCTTCCTTCAATGTGAAAAGAGATCTATTCTGTCTAATTTGTCTACAAATTATAGATTTGTAAAATTTATATTTTATTTAAAATTAAATGTTAATTAAAATGTTATAAATTATAAAATTCCAGACAGATATTTTATATATATTTATACTTATTTGAGCTGTTCCTGCAGGGCTTACTTCTCACCTACTAACTGGAGGTGAAAACATATTTGGAAGCTTTCCAGTTCGTATCGCTTTGTGTCAGTGCAGATACGTAGATGCAGGGGAGGGCCTTTAAGCTGGGGTCAGTGGAGCCGTTTCCTTGAGCTCTTCTTCCTGCCTCACGTGCCCTTTGAGCTCTTTCCTGGCAGTGATACCTCTGAGTCCAAAGGAGATACCTGAGTGAAGGTTTGTTGTGTACAGTCTCGGTATTATTTTGTGCTGAACTCTCAGCCAGTCCATAACATCTGGCTGCATTTATCCACTTGGCACAGAAACTCTCTTTTAAGTGCTCTGTTCCTGCAGAGTCATGGAAGATATTCTCAGGAGCTCACCCACAGCCTGGGAGAGCAGAGCAGCCATGGATCACCTGCTGGGGGATAATTGATCCCTGTACCTGATTTACGGGCAGAGGGATCGAAGCACTTCCCACTGGGGCTTTGCCTGGCTCGGAGTTGTCTTTCCATTACGGCCTCATTGTCCACGAGCTGCCCCAGGACTGGAACAGGATGCACTCAGAGGGGAAGCAGCAAGCACTGGCAGGCATCAATAGCAGTGTTTGTTCTGTAAGTGAGGTGCCGGGCTCTCAAACAGAGATAAGCAGGATCCGTGCTAATGCCTCACTGCTCCTGGCACTGGGGTCTGCAAAAATCCCCTGTACTTGGAACGCTGCTGCCACATCCAGAGTTCAGCTGTGGCTTGTAAGCTGCTTAAATATTAAATGGTTATTGATTTCTTATCCTGGGAAACTTGATTGTTTAAGCCAACTGAAACCTCTGTAGGTCCTTAACAAAACTGGAAGTGATGGGTTTGAAGGGAGAATATGGTGGAACAGCTGGAGGTGGGGGATGGCCATTACTGCAACCAGGAAGTTGCTGAATGCCAGGCAGAATGGCCTGAAAATCCTGCTTTGCCTTGGTCTCTTGTTGATTTGGGACCAGTGCAGGGCTCAGTGGCTGCAGCAGCACAGAGTTTGCTGGTGGAGGATATTCGTGCTAAAGGAGTTTGTTCTGCAGTTAAACTGGGGTGGATTTTTGATGGATTTAGAAATAAGGTCGTTCCTAACTTGGAGGCTGGGGCTGAGGGACGTTCCCTTCTCCTGTGGCTCAGGTTGTCTCTCTCAGTGGCTTATATCCACTACAAAGAGTTTCCAGGAAAGGTTATTCAGCATTAGTGTTCAGCCCTTGGAGACCTTCGGGGAAGAAGCCAAGGAAGTGCATATTTTTGCAGAGATTTTTCCAT
Organism: Eulacestoma nigropectus; assembly: GCA_013397775.1. NCBI lineage: Eukaryota > Metazoa > Chordata > Aves > Passeriformes > Eulacestoma > Eulacestoma nigropectus. The sequence continues at coordinate 1,145,366 of VZTE01002773.1, forward strand.
CCAGCCCTGGCCCTTTGATCTGAAATGTGTGACCTGTAACGTGCCTGTTCCATAGCAGCATATCCAAGCCCTCAGTTCAAGTGTTGAATAGAGAAGAGTCCAGTTTGCAGAACGGATTTAAACTTCTTCAGTTTGGAAAGGTTCTGTTTTTCATGCAATTCTCTTCACTACCTGTTTCAGTTAACAAAACCTGTGCTACATACTTTTATTTTTTCGCATGACTTCAACAGTGTCTGGGTTTGCTATCACTCTCCAGGCTGTATTTTTCCTTTGTTTTAAAATTGTCAGACATTTTAAAATGAGCAAGCTCCTGATTAATAACTAATTGGCTTTAGCAAACAGCTTTTGCTGGGTGGTTACCTTGAGCCAATTCCTATTAGTATTCCAACACATGCAGGAAGTGTTCTCCCTCGTTGGAGGCTGATGTTACATCTCTTTAGCCACTTATAAAATAAAACTAAGTGAATTAGTATTGATTCCCTTACTTGTAATAACAGGAATGCAACCTAATCGCCTCTCTAAATCACCCAGGCATTCCTGACTGAGGCTGGAATGGAAAAAATGTATGGAGAGGACAGGAATTTAGTGTTGCTGAGGGGAATGGTCTGTGACAGGCACTTGCCCAGGCACATCTTGCTCTCCACCTGGGCAATGAAAATATTTTGAATATTACAGTTGCGAGGTACAAGAAGTTTTTCCTTCCACAGTGTCTTGAATTATGTTTGGGTTTTATATTGACAGCAAAGATTAATTAATATTTTACAGGCTTCACTCAGAAGTTCAATCTCTCACAGCATTTCTCCTGTTTTGTTAAGCTCACACTCCCACTCTCTGGGAGAGTGTTTCTTCTTGATCCATTTTTATGAGCAGGTCAGGAAATGTGTTACTCTTATTACAGGCTCTAAATGCAGGTACAGTGGAGAGAAAGAAAGATGTGAAGTTATGGAGATTTTCTGAGCAACTTCTTTCTTTTCATATCTGAACAGTTCTTCCCTCCCTCAGTCTTAAATAGGCTAAACCCTCCTTTCTTCCCTCTCTCCTCCTGCAAATCCTGGAACACCAGAGCAGAACACAATTTACAGAAGTTCTGCTGTGCATACTGAAAATCCTCTTGCAAGACTCAAAATATCTGTGCTGCTGCCAGAAATGCTGCTGCTGCTCAAAAACTAAAATAATAATAAAGTAAGAGACCATACCAGAATAGAATTTGTCATTAAGAAATGCTGACCAGCTTTTCTGATCAACCCGTTTGGTGTTCAGTATTTGACTGGCTACAGGAAGCTGTTCTTAGGTAATACTGCTCCTGATAGAGGTCACACAAACACCCAAAAAATGCCATGCACAGCTTTTTCAGGGCACTTAGCACCTAATCAAACCCAGCAAGGAAAAGAACGACTTAAAAAGTAGATGAAATCAGGTTTTGAAATGTTTGGCCTAAACTACTGATGTTTACACACAGAGCTGGGTTTGGAGAGAGGTTTGTTCTTCACTGAGCTTTTCCAAGCACACTTCTTCCACTCTTCATTGCCTTGGGTTTCCAAAACTTAAGGCAGAATTGCATCTTCAGTGAAGGTTCCATGGAATGTCACCCCCTGTGACATCCCAGTGCTCGGCAATCCCATGTCCCTCTGTCCAGCCCCAGAGGTGTGTGACAGACCCGTTGTGTTTCCCATGCAACTGGTCTTGGATGATCCTGCAAAGATAAAAAGGGACCCACCCAGCCCCCAGATTAGTGTCCATTACAGATTTATTAAATCTCTTCCCAAAAGCTTGGATCAAATAATCCTTGCCGTGGCTGTTTGTGTGCAATGGGTAGAGACAAACGTTGGAATCGAATGTGGAATAAACTTCCATGGGGAGACAGAAGTAAGCGGTAACCGAGATTAGTTCAGAGGACAGGAAAAGTTATTCAGAACCCCCTTGCATCTCTTGAAATGTAGCACACAATGCATTTGTGCAAACATGAAAGTGATAACAGTAAAATTCCCTGTTTCTCCTGCCCCTTTCTCTGTAATCAAGTGTCTGTTCCATTTCGAGACTGACACTCCCTACCTGCCACAGAATGTTTGGTGCTTTTATTCCAGAGAGCTTTCACAAGGCAGAACGAATCTATTCAATATTCTTTTTGTTGCTGTTGATTTTGTGATGCCAATGAACTCTGCAGCAATTTGCTATAAATGCAATGGTAGGGAAGGAATTTTCATTTAAAAAAAGTAGGAGGAGAATTGCAAACTAAAACCCAGTGGTCAGGACTTTGCTGAGACAGAAAATCTCTAACAATCAGTTTAAGCAAGGTTGGAGTGTGCTATCAAAGATTGGATTGAGACACCTTGACCTTTCTAGAGAGGCTCCTTCTGGAGCTGGGGTAGCTCCTACTAGAATGTTCCTTTGTCTGACAACTGAAGGGCTGCCTGGAAGCGGAATTCCCAAAGCTATTCCCAGGTCCTGTTGTGCAGTGAGAGCATGGCAAGCTGACTGTAGGACCTAGCTTTCCCGTGGGAGCACCGTGGCTGTTGTTTGAGAGGGAGGCACTCGCAGGAAGCGGAATGTTTCATTTAACCGTCTGTATTTGAAGCCGATACAGGAATTCTGCAATCTGTCCCATCTGGAATTTCACTGTTGACAGTGGAAATGCCAGTGTTGGTAGGTATGTCACACATAAAATAACCCCACATTTCTGCTTCTTTCATTGTGATTATGTGACATGAAAGAAATTAGGTTGGCTCCTGAGGTAGGGCAAAATGTATTTTGCTGTGTGCAGGGGCAGTGAAGTCCTTTGGGGCACTTCTATTGAGCACAAGTTACTGCTAGGTTGGCTCAGAGGTTAAAACAAGAAAATTCAAGCCCTGAAAAGCCCTTTTCCAGCCATTTCTCACTTCCATTTTGTTCCATTCCTTTTCCTGTCGCTCTGTTGTACACACTTGTTTAATGCTCAGGATATAAAAATAATTTTTAAAGTTAAAATGTTCATATCTCAGGATGAAAAGTTACCCATGTAATTCCTGCCATTGCATGACAGTGATCGCCAACAGGAGTGGGATTCTTTAACCAGTGAGAATCAGGAGAGATTCCTGTTACAGCAGGAATTTATAAATATGAAAGTTGATTTCTTTATGATTAAAGGCTAGGCTGTGGTCTTGTGATTCATATGATTCAAAAGGAATAGTCTTCTGAAAATAGGAACCTTCAAGTTTTTAAGCTGAACAGCATTCTTTCCTGAGAGCCTTTTAGAATTTGCACACAGACATACCTACTTGACTTTGTCCTATCTGGAAATAACTGTTTTGAAACAGGAAAGGTATTTTCCTGCTTCATGTTTTTTCTTCATTTTCAAGATTTTTTTTTCCATCTAGAAGTAAAAAATTGGTTCACTTCTGAATATTGCTATCTATTAACACCCTCTGCTAAATGCAGTTCAAGCCTTTAAGCTGGATTCAGGTGAAACCATCCTGAGCTCAATCCATTAACACCCCCTTTAGGAAAGGCTTGGATTTGCTCACGTCTGAAGTCACTGCAGGGCAGCGTTGAAGATAATGGAAAATCAAGTGTCAACTGTTGCCTTTTTACAGTAAAAACATGATCAGTATTCCAGAGACACATTATTTTAAAGGAAGGCTTCCAACTCCATAAAGCCAAGATGTTTGACTGTGAGCAGAGTGACATTGCCCAAACTTGACCATTTTTGGCATTATTAATAAACCCCAGTGTTCCTCAGAAAGGGCAAAATCACCTTTTATCATTCAGTTTTGTGCACTCGCTAATACTTACGTGTGCTAGAAGCTGTTCTCTCTGGGCTTAATTACTGGGGGTGCACCGTGCAAATTAAACGGAATCATTTTTAATATTAAAAACCCACTTGAACCTCTTTGTGCTGCAGCGTGAAAAGCTTTCTACTCTCTTGTTTTGCTCCTTAATGGAGGATCAAACACTGTTTGCTTATTCCAGGAAAAAGTGCAAGCAATGGCACAAAAATACCCTGTACATCATTTTAGTTAGTGGGGGTGGGGATCACCACTTTATTCCTAATATTTTGACCAGATCCACTGACTCCATAGTTCCCTGCAGGGAGCACTGTGCCTTGGTGCTGTTTTATGGGCTGAGCCCTTTAGCTGGCAGGAATAGGTGTGGTTTTATTGTCCTCTGCATTTCCTCAGCCCTGAGTGGCTCCAGAAGTGGTGTTTGAAGTGCCAGAGTACCAGGCAATGACAGAGCTTCGAGCACGTTTATTCTCTAATGGGAAAAATCCCCCGCATGCCTGGCCCTGCCGAAGGCAGAAATCCATCTCTTGCTTTCTGTGTTCACAGCTGGACATCAGGAGGGTCCCTGCTCTCCCCAGAGCAGCTTTAGCACCTGCCGCTGTGCTGGCCCTGCTCAGCCACACCACTTCTTTTCCTTTTAATTACAGGGAGGGCAACGTTAGTGCGGTTCCGCTGCTTCTGAACCATTGATCCGGGTCGTTAACCAAGCACGGAACATCGGCGGAAAGGGGATATTTTACACACTGCTGATAAGTACTGCCTTTTAAGGGAATTTTTCATGGAATCATGGAATGATTTAGGTTGGAACAGCCCTCCAAGATCATCCAGTCCGGCCATTCCCGCAGCACTGCCAAGCCCGCTGCTAACCCATGTCCCCAAGTGCCACATCCACGCAGCTTTTAAGTATTTCCGGGGATGGTGACTCCCCCACTGCCCAGGGCAGCCTGTTCAGTGCTTGATGATATCTCAGTGCAGAAATTTTCCCTAATATCCAATCTAAACCTCCCCTGTGGGCTGAGCGTTTGTAGCTGATGCTATAGGGTGCAAGAAGAGGCTTTCCTGGGAGTTTACCACTAATTGTATCTGCAAAAGGCAGGAATGCTGGGCTAATTTCCAATGATGGATTATGTGTAAAATTAGCTTTCCTTTGGAAAAATCTCTCCTTTATGCTGAGTAATGAAAATAATACTTCTCTGGTCAAGCTGAATATATTAATGATTAATATAAAATTAAGATAAATCACTGGTGAACAGTGCAGTAAATACGCACTGAAATCAATCAAGTTTACATCACATCCTATTAATTACTGGGATCTCTTCCACCGGGCTCTGTTTTGTTACGTTCACTGTGTTCTCATCCTGAGCCACTTCCATGCTCACATCTCAAGCGTCTCCTGCTCTCCCAGAGGATTTTTATTCCCCTCAGTACCCACTCGCATCTTAGCAAATAGATCCTTGTGTACTAAATACCCCAGCACTCGGTCAAGGACCTGCTGTGCTGGAGGTCACAGGGTGTTTGGGGAGATTTAAAGCTGATGGTGCTGCTGAAGAATCTTCAGTGTTCTGCCCCAAAAATAAGCAGGTTCATTAAGGAGGCATTTAATTTCAATTCCCAGTTTTGTCCATGCCCCATAGAACTGAGAAAGTGGGAGATTCTGTGATGAGCCAACACACCGCCACCAGTGATGAGCGAGTTCTTCACGTCTCTCACTATTATTATTATTGTTATTACCCATTTGTTCTCTGTCCTAAATATCCCGATGGACTCATCCACTGGGCTCCGAGTTGCAGCCGGACAGCAGCACTGTCCGTCAGGAATCCCAGGGCGTGGAGGAGCCGGAGGCTGGAGCAGGGGGCACATGGGCCACCCGATGTCTCCTGGCTTCCCATCCCCAGCTCCAGCTCTGAGCTCCGGGGCTGCTCTGCCCCAGGAGGGGGAATCCTAAACCACCAAAGCACCAGGGGGTGTTTCCCCGACCTGGATGTTTGCTGTGCATGGAGAGAGGGAAAGTGAAAGGAAAGGAGAGGAAGAAAATGCACAGAATTTCCGCGAACTCTGGTTTTCCTCCCTTTGTTTCCATAGCTGGTGTGCAGTGGCCGAGCCAGGAACCCGTGTCCTCGTGCAGCGGGATGGGCATTTTGGGCTCTTCCTTCTGCCGGTGCCAAGTGTGCCAAGCTGGTGCTGCTGGCTGTGTGTGGGTGACGGTGGCCTGGAGACACGTCCCTGTCCCCGCAGCGTGTCCGAGCTGTCGGCTCGGGTCACCCGCGTCCCGTGGGGGTGCTGGGGGCAGAGCCCCCGGGTCTGTGCAGCTGCGGAGCTCAGCCTGGCTGAGGCTGAGCCAGGAGCCCTCAGGTCCCCACGGCCACTTTCGTTACCGGTTTTTTTTGCTTTCATTGTGTTTGACATTTTGAAGGCTGAGCCTCATTCCAGGCGGGCAGTCGCTGGCACCAGGCTGGGAAATGAGCTCTGCAAGATGGAGAACAGATGAAAAAGGGAAAAAGAGCGACCACGAAATTAAAATGAGATTTGAGGCAGATTTTTTTCTTGTGTGATGTTTGTTCAAACAAGAAACTAGAAACCAGAGACCTTAAAAATGAGAGCAAACGTGGTCCCTCTTTACCCTTTGGGAGACAGAGACATACTTTGTTCATTTGGTGCTTTTTTGGTGCTCAGAACACAAATTCCCCTGCTGATGTACCGACAGTGGTATTTGCAAGGCCAGTGCTGCTTTTGTCAATTTTATTTTTTATGCTCCAGCTCTCCTTCTCTTTCACCATTCTATATAAATGCTGTTTTTTGCCAGTATCAATTGGCTACTGCAGCTACAAAGTCCTGTACCATGGGCCAAGGGAGGGCTAAAGGAAAACACAGCTCCTGTGCATCCTCCTGGAATGCTGGAGCAAGCAGGCAGATGGCACAATTTAAGTGTTTGTTTCTATATTAACGTATCAGCAACAAACTAAATTTCGTCTGCAAGCTCAGTTTCTGCCTTTTTCAGCCTCCTAATGAGGCTGATGTATCTTCTGAGAATGTCAAACAGTGGATCCAAAATAGAATAAATTCTTAATAATGTAATCAGATAGTTAAACATTAGCGCTTGCAAAAATGTTGGCATTAAGTGTTCTCATTAAAGTCGGTTTCTTCCTTGTTTATGGCAAATAGGGTTAGGAATGCTGAGGCAGCAGGATCTGAGTCTCCTTCAAAACCACCCTGTTCCCTAGATCCATCCTGAAATGATGTGGCAGTGCTGAGGAAGCCAAGCCCATGTCCAGTAATGTCTTTATTGAGTTTGAGCTGAAATAGTGCCCAGGGGGTCTGTCCATGGTCAGGGCTGGTTTGGCCTGGCAGCGAGCAGTCAGCTGGGCATGGAATCACAGAATCTTCTGAGTGGGAAGGGACCCAGCAGGATCACGGAGTCCAGCTCCTGGCCCTGCACAGACACCCTGAGAGCCACACCAAGACCTGTGTCCAGAGAAACCTGTGCCTCAAAAGGCTTGGGGAGGTGGAAGATTTTCCCTCTAGGCAAGGAAAGCTGAGGCACAGCAAGTGTTGCCTCCACTAGTGGAGATTCTGGAAAATCAGTCTTGATTTCTGCAGCTGGGGAGTTTTTCCTGGGATCGTGGTGCTGCCCTGAAGCTTGTCTGAAAGTCTCTTATCAATAGGTTACTCTCACTCATCTTGTTTACAGAAGACTTTGGTTTGGTTTGTTTTTCATTGAATAGGATTATTTCTGAAAGGTTAAAATGCTAAAGAAATTACAGTATTGGAAGCATGTGATAAAAAACTAGGAAAAAAAAAAATTTTTATAAGGAGTCAAAAATCGTCCCCCAGCGTAAGGTCCACTCTAGGCTGCAGAGCCTGGCTCACCAAAGCTGTGTTAAAGGGGTCTGGAAAATTAAGATGAACTGATTCTGTTGAACCAACCCAAAATAGGTTTAGTTGTTTGTTTGATTCTGGTTTTTAGACAGAAATATTTGGAGGAAATTAAAATGGGAAATTAACGGAACTGTAACTTCCCTTCCAAACATTTTGGTGGAAAACCCTCAAAGGAAGAACAGTGCTTCTGTGGCTGTGAACATGACTGAGTCCTCCAATGAACTGTGCTAATGGTTATTTCTCCTGTAACAATGTATCCTGAAATGTATCCTGCAAGGAGGATGGAAAAAGAGTTTAAATGGAGAGTAGGTAATACTTTGACTTAATCAAGAGGATAATATTAAATGACTCATAAAACAGTTGGCCAGATGCAATAAATATAGCTTGAAAACAAGGCAAAGATATTCCCTTGGTTCCCCACTCCACAGTGGTTCAAGGAATAGATTTCCAAAACATAACAGCCTTCAGAAATGTGATAGAAATAAAAATATACCATCTCCTGAGGGGAGTCTGCTCACACAGGGATCTCAGCTCAGAGGGGCAGCAGGGCGGGAAGGAGGGCACAGGAGACAGAGAAAGGAACCTTTCTCACAAAAAAGCTGGGAGAGAAACTCCTCTTAAAATCAGGTTGCACTGCAAAATGTGCTTGTGACTCTGGTGGTGAATAACAGCCCGTTTTGGATTCTGGGAAAACTATTTTAGCCCTTTCAGGATATTAAAGAGAAGAGCTGTGCCAGGGGGGTTGGGTACTGAGGCATCCCAGCTTCAGATCGCCCTCAGTGATCTACTGAATTCAGGAGATTTTTTAATGAGCACTGGCTCCAGAGAGAAAAGCAGTCCAAGTGGTAATTAGGCATTTCATTTACTGAGATGACCAAAATAAGGCTGCAAAGTGGTTTTAAGACTGATAGGCTACCTTTTGGAATATTTTTTCCTAGGTGACTGCCATGAGTTTCACTGTGTTCCTCTCTCCTTTCAGCCAAGTTGGGATTTAATAGATTTCAGACAAACTATAAATGGAGAGCTGTATGTACCTGTGATGGCTTCTCATACCTTTATTTATTATAAATGCTAGGAATACCTGCAAGATCCTGAAAGCATTTGCTTTGCTGCAGCTGTTTCCAAATGGTTTCTCCGCTTAAAGGCTGGGACCGAAGGCAGGTCTGAAAACACCACCACACAAACATGGATGGTGGGTGTTGTATTTTTTAATTGCACATTTCTGTCTCCCTTGCAGAAGCTGAGCAGTTTCTCTGCAGTGCTGAATTCAGCCCCACTGCTCTGTCTAACCCCCAAACTCACCAAATTCCTGCAAGGATGAAAATCAACTGCCTGTTAAATGGGGAGCTGCTCCAGGAATCCAACAAAAGGCTGATACCCATTTTTAATTTATTAATTGAACCCTTGAAAGCATTTCTTCGGCAAACAGCTTTTTGTAGCTCTGATAATTACTGAACAGGGATAATCCAGCCCTTCCTGCTATTCCATGGTATACTGGGAATATACACATTGAATCATCTGGTGCCCCAAAGTTGGCTCAGATGCCAGGATGAGTTAGGGCATAGTTAAATATCTGGCAGATTAATAAAAAGCATTCCCATCCTCTTTCCACGTGCAAGATACTTGCAGTGAAAATGTATGTGAGGAAAATGAAGTATTGGAAAAATAAAGCCATCTGGTGTGAGAACAGCAGAGCTTGTTGAAAAATGGTGTCTGCTCTTCAATGGGCACAAAACAAACAAACAAAACCCCTCCCCGTGGTTCTAATTTCTTCCAGTTGCCTTAGTTCAATAAATATATTCCATTCTTTTCCTCTCCTCCACTGAAATGTGGTTTCCAAGCTTGAGAAGGAAGAGCTGCTTTGAAATGAGTAATTGAACCATTCAGTTTTCATTCCTTAGGACAGAAACAGGAATTTTTTTCCTAAACAAAACACTTGAGTGTAAGGTTTGACTCCTGCAGGAGTTCATCCAAAAAATGCAGAAATCTGGGGAAAGTTTATATTTAAAGACAGGGGCATTTTTCAGTGAAAAATATTAAGTTTGAAAACATTGGATCTGAAAGTTTCAGCCAGAAATAATGAACAGGGTCCAAAGGCAACTTGCGTCAACAAATTACTGAAGAAAAGCCGTAAATGGCATAACGTAATCCTGAAGGCAAATTGAAATGACAGCCCTATGGCACGAAACAAAGTGAGTTACAGTTATAAAATCAGGCTCTCAATACTTTGCTCCTCCACCAGTGCAAGTTTACTGAAGAAGATTTCAGCTGTCTCCAGCTTTACCCGGCACTGGGAACAGTAACGAGCACGTGGCAGATAAGAACCACTGGATGGATGGAAATGAGAACAGGAAGGGCCTCATTTCTCTCTGCACACCACACTTAAGCAACGCTTTGAAGAGTTTTCCATCATTGCCGACCTTAACAGAATTACTTCATAAAAGGAGAAGGCTCAGTATCCCGTTACTGTTTAGCTCAGGTCTCAATTTCTTGTGTTCAATGTTGACTTACAAAGCTATTGAATTGAAGAGCACAAAATTTCTAAAGTCAAACAAAAACTTTATATCCTTTCCAGATACCATCATTTTCTGTGTACTCTAACTAGTCTTGATGAATTAATGGCACCTCTGGGGGAAGGAAGAGCAGAGATCCTACAAAATCTGCCCAGTTTTAGAAATAACCGTAGCTTGAATTCATCACTCAGAGTATAGCATATTTTTTAGAAATACACATTGACTATATAATCAAATATTCATCCTCCTCTAAAAGGCCATTATTGCAAATCCATTCTCACTTTCAGATGTTCAATGTCACATTTTCTGAAGATGTATCCTGAGAGAATTTCAGGTTTTATGTGTGATGTAAGATTTATTTTTTTCCTTTCCTGAAGGATCTTCCTTGACTGTGTTCACCAAACTGAATTTCCACTGTGTTAGGAGAGGAATGTTTTCACATCTTGCATTACCTGTATTGCTAAAAGTTGGGTTCTGTGTTACCTTTCAGCTTCCCAAACTGTCCCATTCTGAACTGGAGGGATCCTGGCAAAGTGGTTCCTGTAGGTGCTCCAAAGGGTGGCAGAGCCAGGGCTGTGCCTGGAGAGCAGCAGCTTCACCCGCACGTACAGACATTCCCAGTGCCCAGGGCCAGTTTGCACCAGCCCCTGGGCTTTCAACTGGAGTGAAGAAACTGGACAGGTGGGGACAGCAACTTTTTAAATTTACACTTTTTAATAACCTAAAAATGCTAATTCAGAGACTCATTAAAGCTGAGATTATCCTTATGTCTATTCAGGAAAGCAGTTAACCAGTTTAGAGTGGCACGTCCCTAACTGCTCTCCCAAATCATAGAGATTAGGGACCATCACTCTGGATTAGGCAATGGATTACAAAGTGGAGAAAAAGACACTTGGCTGGTAGGGTTATGTCAAGAAAAGGAAATTATGCTGTTTGATTGATGCACCCAATTAAAACTGTCTGAAAGAGCTCAAATTCAATCACAGGCACAGGGAAGTGCTCACAAATGCTCTGAAGAGCAATAACTGTTCGTACAAATTATTTAGGAGAAAATTTGTAGAAGAAAATGTGCTGGAGAAAATCTAAACTGTTCACGGTCAGTTCTGAAGTAGAAACTGCCAAAAGTCATTAAATTATTCACTAACCATCATTTGTTCAGCTCAGTGTATCACAAAAGTTATTGATTAGGTAGTTTATAGGAGTTGGATGTATTTACAGAAATGTGTTTCTCTTCCCTCTTGTTACTTTGTATCATGTTGGGGTTTTCTTAAAAAAATGCAGAGGGATTAAGTTGTGCATTATTTATGGCAAATGCTCTGTACTCAGATTCTGAGCTAATGGGGATGGCACCATGAAAAGTTTCTAACTATTCAATATTGCATTTCACTTTTCAAAATGAACAGTCTTGGCCTGAAAAATGTATTGGAGATAATGAGAGAAAAGCCAAGCAAAAATCATAGTCAAAATACATATGAAAGAGTAAAAGCCTTCTGGTGGATATTTATCAAAATCTTTGTTGTTTGAAAAGCAGGAATTTTTTTTCTTTCTTTTTCCTCTCTTTATTTCAGTACAGCAGAACTTTCCCCAGGTGGGATTTAACAGCTTTTTACCTTACAGCAGCACAAACTCTTGACTTTGAGACTGGGCAGTGTCGGGTATAATTTGTTATAAACCCTTGAAAGTGCCTGGCACCTACAGAGGGGTCCATTTGGCCATTAATGAATTAATCTCTATAGCAGGGGATCAGAAGCTTTTCACTGTTCCCTGACAGAGACAAAAATGCCTCAGCTTGAACTTTAGCAGTGAATTCCAAGCGTGTGGGAGGAGGTTTCCTCCCAAAGCCACAGAATGTAAATCCCTATTTCCAAATGTGCAGAGGTGCAGGGCTCCTGCAGCACTCAGAGATCAGGGAGGGACAGGAGTGTGGTGAAAGGTCCCATCCGAGTGGCGCGGGATCGCCTCCGCTGGAAGCGGAGAGGAAAGTAGGACGAGGAATGCTCACCCTGTAATTACTCTGATCTGGCATATGTTTTTAATCTCTTGGAAGGAACAGGAGAGTTTAAGCCTGGAGAGGATTACTGTGGTAGTTTTCTGTTACTTTGTTTTGTAAACATCGTCTTAATGTTTTAAGTGCCTTACCGTGTCCCACATCTCCCGAACTTTGGTGCGCTGTTACTTCTGGGTTTGGCCCCTATGCAAAATCAAAGGTAGTGAAATTCCTTTGGAGTGGGGATGAAAACCCAGACTGTGGGCGTGGATCTGTAACAACCTGATCTCTGACTGTGATACTAAAAATCCTCCAGTGGAGCGCCTGTGCTGCGGATCTCCGAGCGGGAGGTGTGGATGGAGGTGCCAGACTGTTCCCAGGAATCCGTGACTGCCTGCTCAGCGCACGGGTATTGTTACACAAGAATATGCAAAATAACTGGGGCTGATTTCAGTGACACTTCTGGGAGTTTCTGTGCCGGCAGCCACAAACCCTGGATGCTGAATGCTAACGTATGCCGATATGGAAAAGGCCTGTTGCTTTCAGTGTAAATCCATTTTACAGCTTTTGTTTCCTGCAGGCTGACAGGATCCACTGGGGCAGCACCAGGAGAGTGTTGGGCACTGCTCAGTGAGGGGCTGGAGAAAGCTGATGACTGAAAATGAGGAAATCATCTCAGGGATGGGAAAGGAAATGTCCCTTTCCCAGTTACTTTGGGAAGGCTCTTACATTGCAATGCTAAACCCTTTTTCACCAGTGGTCTGAAAGCAACAGATGTTTGAGTGTTACAGTTTATTCAGACAATTTCTTCCCAGTTCATAACTGCTGAAGCGCCAGCACAAGGAAAATGCGGAGCTGTACTTACCGAGGCTTAGGGTTGAGATTCAGTGTCCACAACTGGAGTTGCAGGAATTAAGCAGACGTGATTTTTAATGAGGAATTGCAGTTGGTTCCTTGCTCCCTGGCAAACTGAAAAAGACACAAAATCAATCAAAACTCAGTGTAAATTATTCATCTGACTTTACTGAGTTTAGCACAAACAACCCAACATGGCAGCGATAAAAGGCCCTTTGCTCTGAGGGGCAGCAGAGCCCTGAACCCAAAGCACAGCTGAGTTAAAAAGCTCCAGTTTGGGTCTCAGGACCCTTCCCATTCCAGCCAAACAGACACTTGTAACCTCCCGGACTCTGCAGGGAATACAGCGGGGTGTTTAAATGCAGGGGAAAAGTGCGGGAACCATCAACATTTCACACCCAGTCTTGAAAAAGGTACCGAGCTGGATTAGGAGAATAATGAATCTTTCAGATGAACAAACGTTCAAATCCTGGAGCACTGCGCTGGTGAGACGGAGGTTTAATGAACTCTTTAGAGGTGGTGTAAATTGGCACTGCTTCAATGGAGCCCACAAAAACCCCTAGCCCTGGTTTTATATAAATATACGGTAATGATCTCCCTCTCTTCTCTTGGGAAGCTTTTATCCTCAAAAGCCACGTTCCATGCGAATTATCTTCATCATTTTTTCCCCGTTTTAAGCTACAGGCTCTGGCCTTTCTATTTAACTGTAGCATTTTCTATCAGAAAATCAGGCAGTGCTTTCTAAGGGTAGCTCATGCATTGAATTCAGCTGTCACAGCTACTTGTGCTGCCGTGGGTAATTGGCTCCTCACAAATCTTTATCTAAAATATAAAGGCAAATAACTATTAAAAACCTTAACCTAAACTGAAGCAGTAAATTAGCCCACAAATTTCTTTTACTGCTGCGTTTTGCTTGGATTTACTCAGCCCATAAATCAGAGCTGAGCAGGACGTTTGCAGGGTGATGGTCACGAGGGGCTGAGCCTGGAGCCATAAATGTTAAAGCTGAGGAGGCTGAACCAGGAATGATCCGAGCTCTCCTCCACACAGGGTTTGTAGGTTCTGCTGCTTCCTCAGGATCTCAGGACTGTCTCATGTTTTAAGCACTTGTAGGATTGTTTCAGGGGTAATTTTTTAACTGTAGGATGGGAGGAGGTTGGTGGGGGCCCAACTTTCTCCAGTGAGCAATGGTTGGAGCCACCACTCAGACCACAGGATGGCAGGATTTGGCTTCCTCTTTAGCCCATTCGGTTTGAACTCGTGTGCCCAGAAAAGTGCTGGGAAGCAGGAGTGGCAAAGAGCAGGAAGAGCAAAGAAAATGATGGCTGAAAGAATTGTGGGGGAGTTTCAGGCAGGGCAAGGCAGAGGGCCTTGCTGGACTGAGCCTCCTGTCTCCTAAAGAACATTTCCAGGAATTGTCCAACCCCCAGACTGTTAAGCTTTGGGAAGGCAAAGATTTGGGCTGTAAATACTTCGGTGAGGTCAGTTGATGGCTCCGACTCTGAAACTGCTGTTTGATTTCTCCTCTCAGTGCAGTGAGTCCTTGCCCCTTGAATCTGACTGAACTCTGTGTGTGACAAACCAAGTGATAACAGGGATTGTCTTGTAAAGGTCACTCAAGCTCTGGGGTGCTCTTTCAACCTGCAAGGCTGAGGAAATCCATAAAATAAAGATTTGCTTCTGGTCCTTCATGCTGCTGGCTAAAAGCATTGGTGGGTTCGTGGAGCTGCACAAGGAATGTCACGGGCTATGGAATTTATTCACCTCAGGGCTGATTCTCAAACCTGCAGCAGTCCTGTAGGTGTGTGGCGTGGCTTTGGCTGAATAAAATGTGCTGAATTCCTCATGTGAGTCCTGGAGAAATGTACAATCCAACACCGCCAGGATTTAGGCACCCAGCTGTGAGGGACTGGAAAGACGGATGTCCCAAGACATTCTCAGGGGCAGGGGCAGGCTGGGCCTCGTCCTGCTCCACACCCCATCCCCAGAGCCTGTATCCCAGCCTGGCAGTGCCCACCACTCCCTGGCACAGCTGAGGCAATGTCCACACCTGCCCCTGGAGCCCCAGTCCAGCTCCTGAGGGGCCGAATGCCAGGGAGTCCCACCTGGGGAAAGGGCCCGGGAGGGCCAAGGGGTATTTGGGGCAGCTGTGTTGGCCCTATCGCCTCTTTCAATTCCTGTCAGCTGAGCACTGCTGGAACCCAGGGATTGGTAGCTATATGTGTGATTTTCTGTATCTTTTCTGTCTTTCTCTCCTTCTATTTCCCTCTTCTTGGAATTTTTGTGTAACTTAAAATGGGCTTTGTTTGCTAAGTTAATGCTTTGGGAAGTGTTTTATGTTGATTGAATGTTGCACTAAACCTTTTGCCACAGTTTTTTGATTTTCTGAAGCTGCCAGTAAAGTCTTTTGTGTTGTTTAGACCTCTTGAGAATCTTGGCAGTATTTCCCCTGTGTGTCTAACTCAGAGTACAGGAACCATTGTAAGTCCTTTTAAAAGCCTCATCAGGTGAGTTTTTTGGGGCCTTACACCAGCTTAGTGGATTGAGGATAGTTGCAGGTAGGAGTAAGTCCTTGTTGGAATATTCCTGTGGTTTTTAAACACTGTACTGGACCTGTGTTCTCTGTTACGGAAGTAGGTCAAGGAGTTTGTTTTCGGGCATTTTCCCCTCTGCATCTCTGTTATATCTTTGCAGTCAAATTCTTCTTTAAAATATGTGTCAATTAAAAATTCAGGGCATTTGTTCTTGAACTACACCAGCACTTGGAGAACAGTGTTGGGTGTTAAGACCTGAATTTGTATTTCAATAGTGTTGCTTGAAGATGAACTTCAGAAAACGCATGTTTTTCTGGACCTGGAGTGCCTTGTTCTTTACAGCTGTTGTTCTGTAAATGCTGGGGTTTTAGGGATGTCTAACAGCACATTCTTAGACAAATTCACTCAGTTTAGCCAACAAACATTTTGTAATACCCACAGAGAAGATGAAATAACTGGATTTTCCCTTTCTATCCTGGGGTTGGATTTTTGCCTCCCAGTATTCCAAATATATTTTCCTCAGAGGGAGATGCTGTTCTGGAGTTCAGTGAAATTATGACACCAACTCCTTAAAACCTCCTTGACACCAGTGTGTAGAGGGTTTTGTTGCTAACTCGGAATGGTCTCCATGGTGCCCAGTGTTGGCCCCGGTCTCTGAATTCCTCTGTGATGTCAGTGTTTGTTTGTCCATGTCTCTCCCATGCCATGTAAATTCCATATAATGTACAGCATTAGGCTGGGGTGAGGTTTGAATTGTGGGAGCTGCTGTAGCTAAAGCATGAGAAGAAGGAGCAGCCACTATTTAACTTCCTCACGTTCCTCCATCCTAAAGCAGAAAACCTTTTATACACAAACCTTTCTCTGGATGCCAAGTACTTCTGGCTCAGGTTCTACATTTTCCCTTTTGTTTGGGTTCTGAATCCCTACACACCAGCCCTGGTCAGCCTGACCTCCTATTTCTGCCACCCGCACTCCACAGCACAGATTGTTCAGAAATTCTTGAGCAGAAATTCTTTGCTATAAATCTGATGCCCATCAACACCTGAAATCTCTTGTTGTTCTTTATGAGTTGTAAATACTTTTAAAAGCCATTTTGCCATTTATGTTCTCTGTGTGCTTATTCCAGTGCAGATCTCCTGTTTGTGTTCTTCTCCAAGTCACTTGTTTTGCTCCTGCAGCTCAAATATCAGCAGAGCGATCGGGTGCTGCAGTCTCAGCCTCCGGCTCTGGTACAAATTCCTCTACAAACTTGGCCAAATCACTGGATTTTTCAGTGTTCTGTTTGTAAGCTGTGAAATGGCACCTGACTCTTCTCTCATGGTGCTTTTTGCCTTTTCAAAGCAGTGTGTGTAACCTTGGCTGTATTATAAGCTAAAGCTTATTAAAAACAGTAATCATGGTCTGAAATTGCTTGTGACCTTCACATTCAGTGGGGTGGGGCAGAGCAAAGCTGCTCATTGCTGTGGTACAATTTCCTGTAAATTTAAGCCTCACATTTTTCCTTGGGTTAATTGGCTTCTCTTTTCTTTGTTTTTCAGGAATGACAGAACTCGTGCAAGTCACGTTGGGGTGTTCTGGACCAGCATTGCTGCCTCTGCTGAGCAGGATGTGCTGCTCTCAGCACCAGCTCCCTGTGCCATGGTTCCCACCTGAAAAGTGAGTAGAAAGTTGTTCCTTCTCTTTGTTTTTTGACAGCAGTTAAATGTTTGAGGTTGGTTGGGTTATTCCAGGGGTTTTTGCTTGTGGGTGTTTCCCAAGGAGGCTCATGCCCACACAGGGCTGTAGGAGCAGGAATCCCTCGCTCTGGCTTTGTGCACAATGGGGTGCTGAAAATCTCCCAGTGCTTTGTAGACTAACTGAACCTAATTTTATTTATCTTTTAGTTGAGCGCCTTTGAGGCAGCAGCTGGTGTGTTTGTGGATATTCATTACTTTTTTAGCTCCCTCTCTCCTGGCTTTAGCTGACTCCCTTTTTTAGCACATACATGTGGTTCAGCAAACCCTCTTTCCCCGTCACTCCAGAGCATGTTCTGGAATGGGCCAATTCCAGCTGCCTGGGTAGGGCAGCCTTTGGATGGGCATAGGAAGGGCACATGGGCTTGAGAGCTCTTGAGGGGAGGCTTCAGTGTTTGCACCAAAGAGAGCCTGTGTAACCTGAGCTCCCTCAAAAGAGCGACTCTAATGTTTACTGTGTAGAAGGAGATTTTGAGCAACTTGGAAAGGCTGGTGAGGGTGGGGAGATACAGTTATTTTGTTTCTATAGAGCATCAGGAATGTTCTTGCATCCTTTTCCATGAAAACACACTCTTGAGTGGTGGATGCTGATTAGGTCTCACAGATCCTGAGGGACATGTTCTTTCTGGGAATGTCCATGTGGACACATCCAGTGTGGAGGAGAAAACATTGTCTGGCTCCTCAGGTTGAGGGAGAGGCTGGTTCACGAGTATCCATGGCAACCAGGCTGTCACTGGGAGCATCAAGATATTTACACACCAAAAATAAAAAAGCCCAAATGCACAACAGACATTAATGCTCCAGCCCATTTGAAGATCTTACCCTCAGTTTTGTTCCTCAGAGATACTGGCAGCAGGTAAGGATATTTTTCCCTCCTCTATCTCCTGCATCAGCAGCAAACGTTGTTTCTGGTGATAAACGTAATAAGGGCTTCCAGTTAAGAGGGGGTATTTGAGTTTCAAGTTGGAGAAACACTGAAGACGATTTTATGTTCACCTTAAAAAGTTTCCATCTGTCACACACTTCCCAACCCAGTGTGCTCACATCAATATTTATAACACCCAGCCCAGTGTTTTCACAGAAGAGCCATTAATACAACATATCAGCGCTGGTGACAAGTTACATTTTATTGCTGTCAACAAACAAAGATGTTCTTTGTCTGCAAACTCCCTTTTTTTCCTTTTTTTTAATCAACCGTTAGGTTTGAGTTTTGAAGGATATGTGTAGATGTGCTTTCCTATGTTTTCTGGAGGGCTACTGGAGACATGACAGATGGAGCTTGTAGGAGCTGATGGAAGACACTGATTAATTTTCCTGGGAGATGAAATAGCAGTTTTGGTGTAGGTTCTTTGCTTGGTATAATGAAATTCACTGAATTCCTAAGGAGAACCAGGGAAGTTCAGAAGGGGAGTCTCCAAAATAAAGCTTTTGAAAACACCTCAGAGTATTGATCACGGCACCAGTCTGAGTTAATTGCTTTTGTACTTTCTACCAGTGTAAAGGGGGCAGGGGCCGGATCAAAGCCGTAATGCTTGGAAGTCTCGCGTCACTGCGTCGTGGAGGCACTTCACGCTTCCAGCTGTCCCTGTGCTGCTCAGAGGGGCATCCCTGGGGGCTCTGCCACAGCTCCTCACACCTCTCTCCACCTCTCACCTCTGCAACTTGACGCGAGATCTTACAGGAGTCCTCTGGAAAACCAGCTTTTGGATCCACTCTGTGAACCATGTCACTGCTTGTTTTTCTTCCCATGCCAGTGAGTCTCTTCAGAGGGTTATCAGTGTGTATGGAAGTAAGGAATTTAAAGTAAGTGGCTTTTTTTCTTTTTTTTTTTTAACAAAAATCAGTTTGGAAAAGCTGCTCGTGTCAGTTGGAACTAATCGGCTCCAATGGTTTTAGTTGGATTCAAGCAGCAGTAGGTAGAAATGGGATATCTGTAGTAACCCTGTCAGCTCTGCAGCTGGTTAATGGGACTGCTAACTGTGTAACGATCCCCTGCTAATACCCAATTTTTAAACCGCTTAAAATCCGATAAAACAGCTCCTTTCCACAAAACTATCCATTGAGTCAACTGTGCCTTACTGTTCCGGAATTCCCTTTTAGTCCTTGTGGAGCTGGTCCAGCTGCCAGATCTGTTAGAGCAGCCAAATGACCTGCACACACCTGCCGCTCTTCCTTAACACTGGCTCCGAGGGAAAGGTGGGACTGCCTGGGAATAGTCCTGAGCCTCCACTGAATTTTGGAGCTGATTACAGAGACTCCCATTGCTCTGAAGGAACAGTGTGTCATCCTTGGTGTTCTGCCAGCTTCTGTTTAATTGTTCTTTATTAAGAGCAGCCCCAGGCACGAGATAATCCGTACAGAGGCCACGATCCCTCCTGACCGAGCTGCATCCCACGGCTTGGGAGGAACCTGCTGCAAGGCTCAGTCAGGTAAGATTCTCACAGGTGCAGTTAAACCAAATGCAAGGTGGTCTCCCCATGAGAGTAAAGGAGCTCATGTTGTTAATTTTCTATTCTTTAATTTCCTCTCTCATTCTGCCATGCGGTGCATCTCTCATATCATTTGGAAAAGCGAGGGAGAAATGGAAACACACACAGAGATCAGTAACACTGTTCTGACAGTGCCGGTGATGGGAAAATGATCACCCTCAGCTGTGCTCACTCATTTGGCTCTCATTTGAAGGTCATGGCTTTGAGTATCTCTGCAAACAATGCACAGAGCTATGACCAAAGCAGGGTGAAAATTCAAGACTAGGATCAAAATGTGGAACTCTTAAAAATACTCTCGAAACCCAAATAGTCCATAGCTGTTCCTATAGACACTATGGCTGTAAGTTGTGGAGCCTGAAGATCTGTCCAGTCCCTGAGCTGTCATTCCAGCTCGTGTAGACTGGAGCATCTCAGTGGTTCCTCCAGCTCCAGCTGACTTTAACTAGGGAGCTGGTGACCTCCTGAAAATGCACTGGGGATCCCAGCTTTACTGAGGTCGGTACTAACTCCCACTGCATTTGGAGGCATTGGGAGTGTGTGGCCAGTGCCCAGTATGGTGACACTCAGAAATAAAAAAACAACAACAAAGAGAAATCAATTTTTTTTTTCCTTGTCTGTTTTCAGTTTTACAGCACCAGCACAGTCAGGGAATGTTGTATTTGTGCTCTTCACCTGGATGTGCCACTGGATATTTTGGTGATCAGTACAGAAAAAAGGCAATTTGAAGTAATCTACTGACAAAATAATTTTGAAGGGGTTTTTAAGGTCTTGCTTTAAGAGAGACAGTGGCTCAAGCCTGGATTCAGGTAGCAAATCCAATTTCCTGTCCTGAATGGCAATGCCAGTGTGGTAATTAGACCATGAAGGACAATACGAATTTTAAGGTATATGTGGGTGGAGAAAAAAAAGGAGATTGAAATAATCAACATGTGAAATGTGAACATGTGAAATCGTAAGTGAATCCAGTTTCCTTGGCAACTTCTACTGTGCAGTCTGAGTATCCCTGAGAATTTCACTTGGAAGCAAGTGGGCAGCAGGTAGTTACTGGAGATGGGAATGCTTTTGAGGGAGAGCAGTGGGAAACTCTGGTTCAAACCTGTTTTACATGTGGTTTTGTTCTTCTCATCAAAGTCTGTCTCTTTGTTTTCACTTCCCATTCAACTGTTGCTGGCTCTTTTCCCTGGCAGAGGTGGATGTTGCACCAGGAAGAGCAGTGGATACATTTGTTGAAGTCCCTCTTTTTTTCATTGGGACATTGCATGGTCATTAAATTGTGTTACTTAAATAGTTACAGCAGAAGAGACTTTGGTTAAAGATAGATAGACTAAAACCAGTTGAAAAAGCAGTAGAAAAGTATTTTGCTTTGGTGTTTCAGATACAGCAATCCCTAGAACCAGGCTCTGGACTGACATCTTCATCAGTCCCTCTGCTTCTAAGCATTAAATCATCACAACTGAAGCATTAAAGAGCTCACAAGTCTTTAAAAAAGGAGGAAGTGTTGTGTTGTTTGGCTTTTCCCATCCATCATTTCAATCTTTGCATGAGATCTTCAGAGATTTTCTATTTAATAAAAATGGAATTGCTCTTCAATCCCATGAGTGGGCCTTTCAGGGAGAAAGTAAAATTGCAAGACCCTAAAAATCACAAGGAATGACAGTGAAGTTGGGTTACAGACTTAATTGGCTTTAATTGGAAAACCATCCACTGGGAAAAAAACCTCAAACGTAGCTAAACAATACTGCAGATCAAAGGGAGTTCCTGAGGAGAGAGGTAATGGTTATAGGGGATCAGGAAAGGAACAAGGGATGTTTAACCCCAAGGAGGAAAAATGGAACAGGTTTGCTTTATGCATCTCCATATAAATACAATTTTATATTTATTTATTTATTTATATGTGTATATAAATGTATAAATACTATTGTCCATTGTAAATCTTTCTGGATTTCTTGTACAAAATGTCATTATTGGGATAAAAAGTTTAAAGATATTCTTTAATGCTCTCACTTCCCTTGCCTTTCCTATCTATCTGTGGTAGCTGCAATGAAAGTGGAGCTAATTCTGTTTCATGTTTGGACACACATTTTGGTTTGACCACAGGAAACTGCCACAGCGCTGTTGCTGGAGGGGTTTTTTGGATGAGTATCCCAGTGTACTTCCCAGGGAAAAAATGCCCTCTGGAACCCAATGGCAGCTCAGGCCAGAAGGGCAAACTTGGCACAAAGAAATCACTTTTCCATGGTGGTTGTTGACGGGAGCAAAGTCTCTACAGGAGTTGGGTGTGCTGAAAAGGACAATTTATTGTGATTCTAGAGAAGTGTGATCAGGATTTACAACTCCAGTTCCTCCTTGATATAACCAACAACAGATGTTAAATGAAGGAGTTTGTGAGGTATTTCTTTAGTTTCTCTAAGTACTGGTACCAGATCTAATGCCAGCTGCTCATTTTAATATGAATATTTCCTGGTGTGTTAACTCAGCCTAATCCCCTAAAATAGCCACTTTTTAACTGTAATTCATATGTGACCTTTGTGAGCAGAGTATCTGAGCACACGGGGAGGTTAATGAATTCTATCTTTTCTCACCAGTGTGAGGCACTGAAGTAATAATCTCTCGTTAGAGAAGGGAAAAGAGGGCACATGTCATGTCCAATATTTTAGCCTGTGGCTGAGCTGTGAACTAAACCCAGCTCTCCAGAGCCAGGCTCAGAGCTGAAGCAAATAGGTCACTCTTGCTCTCACTTAGACCATCCATGGGATGAATTGCAATGCACATTTAAAAAGCACTGCAAGTTTTTGAATCCAGGATCCAAATTTTCCTGTGCAGACTTTGCCTTCATTGCCCTGCCCCCAGCTCTCGGGGTGGTTGTGTCGTGTTGTAACGAGTGCCAAGGTTCTGGGTTTGCTGGGGGAAGGAACGCTTGGAGCACAGGCAGCAAAGGCTTTTCCTGGCCTCTTCTCTCCTGAAACCATTTTGTGTGGCTCCGGCCCAGAGGAAACGCCTCTCTCGTGACAGAGCCGGTCCTGAAACACTTTGCACAACCTTCCCATTACCTTTGGGGCTTTGTTAGTTGTGAGAACGTTTGCACATCAAGTTCAAATGATTTTACTGCTGCCTGCCATAGCACAACCCCCTCCCAGGTCATCGCAGAGCATCGCGTCAGGCACGAGCATCGCCCCTGCTGGTGTCACAGCTGGGTGGGGCAGGACCTACAAGGCACAGTGGGTGATCCTCTTCCCTTCTTTCAGTTTGCTGTTTCCAGTTTTCCTTCCTTCTGCTTCTGCCCTTCCATCCTTCTTTCTGTTCTTCTCCCATCATCTTCCATCTGTCTTTACATCAGCAGTTTTTATCCTTCCTTCCCTTCCATCTCTCTGTCCTTCTTTCTGCCACTGCTTCCATTTGTCCTTCCTCCTTCTGTTCTTCCATCTGTTTTTCCATCTAGTTTGCCTCCTCTCTTTGTCTATACACGTTCTTCCTTCTATGTTTCCATCCTCTTTTCCATCCTTCTGTTCTTCATTCTGTGCTCCACTCCTTCTTCATTCCTCCTTTTGCCTATGCTTCCATTCCTCTGTTCTACCAGTCTTATTTCCATCCATCTCTCCTTCCCTCTGTTTGCCCTTTAGTGTCCCTTTCTGTCCCTCTTTCCACCCATTCCTTCCTCCTATTCATTCTTTCTTCTGTTTCTCCTTCCTTCCAGCTGACATTCCTGCCTTCTTTCCTTTTGTCCATCCACTCCTGTCCTCCCTTACTTCCATCCATTCTTACCTTTATATACCCATTCTGTATCAAATCCATATATTTATAGTGGATAAAACTGACCCCTTCCTGGCCAGCAGCAGCAGATCCCCATTTGTGCTCCATTTGGGGGGTTTTGTGTGTTCATCTGTACTTCTCTCCCTCTGGCCCTTGTCCCTGGGACCTGTGCTGGCATCCTGACGGTGACACCTGGGGGCAGCTAAAGGGCCTTTTCCTGCTGCTGCAGGAGTAGCTCCTTCACCACCATGCAGAGCACACATGGGGTAAGAAGGATTTGATTTTCATGCAGACACAAGTCTTGTGCTACAATGCACGGCCTGCGCTCAGTTCCCAGTTAATGTCCTATGTGACTCCCTAACAGCACCGCACTGTCCCTCTCCACGTTCCTCTTCGTGCAGCGTCTCTAATGCAGCTCAGATGAGGAGAGAGCAGCGTCAGTAGTGTGGATTCAGGCGCGATGTGTGCCTTTGGCAAGAGCCCCAGCCAGTATTGCTCCCATCCATCTCCTGGTACTGCGCTGACACCTTCGAGCGGCAGCGGGCTTTACCAGCTGTGCTGGGAATTGTCCCTGCAGCTGCTCGCTGCACTCACCGTACATGTTCATCCTTTCTGCTCCCATCTTTGTACCGCTCTCACTTGCCAACAAGGGAAAAAACAAAAGGCATTTATCAACACGCCATCATTTTGTGCAGCACTCCAGCAATTCTGAATGGATTCTGTTTGGATCAGATACCCAATATTGTTCATCCAAGAAAAACAAAGAGAAGAGAGCCCAGGGGTGATAATCAGCAATAGTTTACTACAACACACACACACAAACACCCCCCTCCCCTGCTTTTCCCAGCCATAAATTGTAAATGACACTGGTGGGAGGAAAAGGTTTTTCCTCTCTCTCTGAAAGAATTCTGAATACCTTGTCTGAATTACAGGACCTACATTGATCTGCCTGTCATGCTGCTCCATTTGGAGTGATAGAGCTGCAGAAAAAAAGCTTTTGTTTAATTGAGATAATATTGTATTTTTCCTTTAGGAGAGAACCGAGGTATGAGAGCTGTTCTTCCTCCAGTAAAACAACACTGGCAGGTGAAGTCCTGACAGCAAAGCCCTAATTCAGCACTTGCTTCATTCTGCTGACTAAAGAAGGCCCTGTGCTGAGCTGTGCGAGCACTGCTGGTGTCCCAGGGTGAGACCTGGCACACTGAGAGCAGTTTTTGTGCCCAGACAGATCCCTGGCATTGAACTGGGAACTGGCTTGGAGGGGATGTGGAACTTCCCTTGTGGCTGGAGCAGTGTGAGCTACCCTGGTTCTGGCCTGCTCTCAAAATAAAGGGGTTTTCCCCTTCTGCTCGTCCTGAGTGAGGACTTGAAGCACTGCTGGACATTCCTGCCCTTGCCTGAGGCTACAGCTGTGCAGTGCCCCATCCATGTGTTTGCCTCCTGGCCAGGGGCAGCCAGCTGAGAGAGACCAGCTGCTGAGGACACTCTGGACACAGGGACAGGCCTGGGGTGACTGTGCCAGATGGTGCCTGACACCCCAGGGCCCCGGACACTGTTTGGGGTGACAGTGACCTCAGGAATTCTGCTGTTCTCCTTGCCCTGCCAGCAGCTGAATTCAGCCCTTCAAGGGAGTGACACAAAACCAACCTGTACCACCAAAAGGGGGGAGCTCCCATCCACAACCCAGGGGACCGCACACTAGAAAAAACCATTTTTGTTGTTATTGTTATAATTGCTGGTGCTGACACCTGGGGTTTATTCTGGGTTGGGCCAAAAAGGAATTTCTGGGGTGTCTGTGCTCAGGTGCCAGTCCCAGCGCCTTCATCTGTTAAGAGCTTTGGGAAATGTTTGTTCCTGACCTGGACTCTATTCCCAGCTTGAAAGTGCTGTAGGTCTTGTGCTGAATGTACCACCGGTGTCACAGCAGCCTCATCACTCTTGGGTTCCTCACCTGCTTCTGCAGACAGAAGGGGCTGGCACTCTAGAAAAACAAACAAACAAATTAATTTTAAAAGGCACCAAAATCTGCTTCATTTGGAACTGTAGCCTATTTCTTTGGGAAATACTGTGTCTCAGACTGCACAAACCCATTGCTTAGGTTCCATAGGATTTCTTCAGCAGTAATCATGGCCTTTAAACAAGGAGGTTTTTTATAAGCACACAACTCATAGCCATGGGAAAATGAAGTTCCCTTGGAGAAAACAAATGGTAAGAGATACTACATATTTATTTTATCACATTAAAGACAAATGTTTTTAAAAAGGAAGGGAGAACATATTAAAAAAAACCAAAAGGCTGAGTTGCTGCATTGCATTGCCTTGATTTACCATCAGGAAGGTTTCTGGCAGTGCCACTTTGTCCTGATTAAAGCCCTCGGTGGCACAGGGAGGCCTGAAATCCTTAATTCTGCTCAGGGTTTAGTGTGAGTTAGTGAGGATCCCTTCAGACACACCAGTGCAGTCACCCCCGTGTCGAGGTGTGGGGAAAAGGGTCAGTAATTATTCCCCACCTGCACTCCTTTGGGAGCAGGAGGGCACCAGATGCACCCCACAGGCCAGCCTGGAAGGAGGGAGGATATTTGGAGAAGGAGCTTTAAGCTCCAGAAATATTTTATGTAAAGCTCTTTTTCAGAGTCTACTTTCCAAAATCTTCCTACTTTACATGTTCTTTGTCTCTTGAAGAGATGAGGAAAAGATAATTATCACTTCTTTACATGTATTGTCACCTCAGCACATAACCACAAGTTTTAGAGGTCAGCTCCACACCCATGGAATGGGATGCACCCCATCAGCCACCACAGAACTGGGGAGGCACTTCGACTTAGACATCAGCTGGACTGGAGGGGGAAAGCCAGTAGGAATTACAAATTTATAGAAGGGAACCATATACGGAATGTTTGGGTTGAGAACTTTTGTTTGTAAAATAAATAATGTTTAAAACAGTATCCAAAATCAGAGTGGGAATGTGGCTAGGGAGCAGGTGCCCACACTCTGTCCCTTGCACCCCATACATGTGCCCAGCTACTTCTGCCTGATAGTTCACTGATACTAAATCGTGAGATGTCTACCATAAACCATTAAATAAAATAAAATATTACAGTGTTGCCCAGCAAGAGAGAGCTCACAGCACAAATCCCTTCGTTACCTTGTCATTTAGATGATCATCCAGTTGTCCCAGTCAAATCCTGCCTGGCTTTCCCTACCTTCTTAGCAATTCAGACTGGACAGATTTCCTAGAGCTGCTCTTCGGAGCCAGGTCAGGATTTTTTCCCCAGGATGTTGTAGGAAGAAGAAATTTGTGCCGTGTGCAAGGCAGTGGGACGTGATTTATAAATAGATGAGCTAGTAGACAAGAGATGTTAGACAGATGACAGATAGCTAATCAGACAGATAGATAGATAGATGATAGACAGACAGACAGACAGATAGATAATGAATGTGTCTCTCATCTGTAACAGCCCGAGCTGCTGTTGCTCCGCTGTCAGCACTTCCAGGCCCTTGGCTGCACAGCCACAGTCCATGGCATGGGCAGCACAAAGTGGAGCGTGTGGAACTGCACCTCACCTCCCATGCCTTAGAGAATGTGGTGACAGCCCTCCAGCCCCTTCTGCCCTCCCCATCCCTGTCAAAAAAAGAAGCTAAAAAAAAGTAAGAAAAATATCTTTGCATCCACACCTTCCAATTCTCTTTAACAACCAGTACACTGCTTCTAGTGAGATAATGATTTCTTGATGGACTCTCATCAATGGCCTGTTTCCCACATTATCTGAAATAATTGCTTCAGAGTGACCACAGAAGGGGCAGCAGGTAGGAAATGAAGCTGCAGTTGCCAAAACATAATGGATCATTTAGTCCTTCTCGGAAGGTTTTAACACTTCTGTGCCTGATAGCACTGTTCTGATGATAATAAACCTGGCTGTTGGGATCATGCACATCACCACATCAGAATTCACATCTGCCACACCAGAATAAGGCCCCCAGAAAACAAACATTAAAAAATAGAAGTATTCAAAGTGTACTCCCAGCTTGCAGGCACTACACCCTCTGATTGAACTGATGGACGTCTCAGGAAGGGGGTCTCTCTCTCTCTCTCTCCTGTTTTTAGCATAGGGTTGGGTTTTTTTGTTTTTTCCCATATTTTGCGTCTTTTAATGTTTCCTTTCTTTCTTTTACTTTTCCCTCAATTTCATTTCCAGCCCTTCTTCCCCCAGCTACCAATACTGACAAAACCCAGTTGTACAACCACTTATAATATACCAAAGCCTTGAAGAATTTTCATCTTTTTGCCATTAAAACCCTTGTGTGAAGCACTGGCTCCATACATGTCATGGAAACAAAAATAATCCTTTTGGGGGGTGATCTGCTTTATGAAAAGGAGCCAGTGAAGCCATTTAAATAAATGTATATTTTAAAGTGTCCTATAATAGAAGTCGTATTTGAATTCTATTCCTTATCTAGAGCTTTCCAAGTGATATTGTGGTATAAGTTTGAAAATAATCTTAATTTTTTATGAGTGTTTTAGTGTACTTTTAGAAGAAGATGTAATTAAGACTGTGGTTTCTCAGCAAGGAGAGCTGCATCCATGCATGGCATTCAAGATGGTTTTTGTTGTGGCTCCATAATGAACCAGGTTAGGAGGACAAGGAGCAGCTCTGTAGAAAGCATTTGGACTGATCTGCGTATAGCAACTATTTCTGGGAAAGCAGTCTGGGTAATTATGCTCCTAAATAGCCAAACTGTTTGTGTAGAGCCTCGTCCACAACTGTAATTACTCTTGCACTTTGCACACCCAATCCAGCCTGCACTGAAGCGCTGGCAAATTCAGCTGCAAGCTTTTGCCAGAGAATGAAAATGGAGATCCGTTGGAGAAACCAGAGCCACCCCTCCCAAAGCAGGCTCCGAGTGCAACAGCCCATAATAAAATGCAATGAGGAGATGCTGGATCCTGCCCCCAGAATAAGGGGCTGCAAAGAGGGAAAACTGCACTGACCCAGGAATGACAACTGAATCCTCATCGCAGGAAGAGGGGAAAATGTCACCATCAAGGACCTTCAGCCCTTTAAAAGGCATCCTTGAGAAGGAGGAGGCAGGAAAGGGAGTGGAAAATAGCCTCAGCTCAAAATTATACACAGGGCTTTCTAAGGAAAAACCCACAGGAGTGTTTTTAGAACTGTGTTGGGTTGAGGCAGAGTTCACAATTTGCAATTTATGAAAATAAAGAAATATAGACGTGTGAATTTCCAGAGTGCTGCAGAAACAACAGGCAGCTGATCATTGGGATCAGTTGCATTTGCCTCGCTGTCACTCATCCCTGGGTAAAGGCAATGAGAAGGGACATGTTTGTCCTGCTCAAATTTGTAGTTCAGAGATCAGGAAAAGGGAGTCTGTTCTCTGTCACAGTGTGCTAAACAAATGTGTTTTCTTTTCCTTTGATGATAAACATCCCCTGCACCAGAACCTACAGGAGGTGAAAAATGAAGCCAGAACTCTCTTCCACAGTTTCACCAGCTCAGATAAGACTGAGATAATCCCAGATATGTTGGAAGTACAATGTTCTCATTTTCAAACAGAGACAATCAGAAAGTAACACAAGTGTTGGATGTTATGTTGCCTTTTCCTGGTCTTAAAATCAAAAGCCAAACATGTTTAGAGGGGAAAAAGGGTTTTTACCTCAGTATTTGTTTAAGGATCCTTAGGTGCACCACCATCCAGGTGGAATGCGCCCAACCACACACCAAAAATGCACACACAGTTATAGGCCTGGCAAATTAGCATATCTATCAAAGATTCATTATAGGCCTGGCAAATTAGCATATCTATCAAAGATTCCCCAATGAGAGAGGCTCGAGTGAACCCCTCGTCCAAGGAACCTTCCCCCTGGATGGGCCTATTGTAGGTTACAGAACGTGTTCTAGAGAGGACCTTGGTGTCTGGCTCTTTCTGACCTCTGACTGTGAAGCTTCCAGGGTGTTTGGTTTCCTAGCGTAACGGAATATTGGGTCTAGCTACATTATCAGACTTAAAGAATTACAAGTATGTGGGCTAAAAGCACTAAAAATACATAATACTATATAAAAGGTATATAAAAGGGGTATATATAAAAAAAGGCAAAAAACCATCCTGGCATCAGTTAGAACCCATTTAAAATATGATTGGCCTAATTTTTTTAATGATCTATGCTTGGGAATTATGAATTCAGCAGCATCACCAATGACCGGCTATTTTTAAAAGAGAAAACCCACTGGATTCTTTCCCCTGCTTTCTGTCACTCAGGCATGGTGTACCCAGTTTGTGCTACAGCTTTTACAGTTTAGCGTTTCTAATAGTTACAAAACCCTCCTACCTTGACTCTTCAGTTCACCCACTCCAGATAAATCAATCTGCAATTATTAAGATTGTTTTTCTGGGCTTACCTCATTTTGTGTGATGTTGCTGTGCTGCCAAGTAAAGAGCCAATACAATGTTTTGGGTATCACCAACACTTTTCCAAAAACCCTTCAGAGTTCAGTCTTCCCAATACCAAGAACACCAAAGGATATAATTCTGCGAAGTCCACCCAACAAACACTGTGGAGAGTTGTTTGGTAAAAAAAAGGTCAGTGAAATCCTGCAATATTTTTTCTTAAATCTGAGATACTTTGATTACAAAGTGTTCTTACAGCATTTCATACTTGTTTGGCTGCTTCCTGCTCCTGGCTAAAGTCCGTGTGAAATGAGAATGAACTACTGATGTCTCCCTTTCTTTCCCAACCTTTACCAAGGTTTTAGGGTTTTTCCTGTTTAGGGAAAGCTTTTCCCTCCAGACATGCCCATGGTGGGGTGCTGCTCCCTGGAGAACATTGTTCAAGCCAGGATTGGTACTGTGAGGCCTTCGCATGTGCGAGAGAGGGAATCATTCAACCAGTTCACTCCCTTTTAAAAGAATATGTCAAACTCTTACCCCATGAAAATAAATCACTCTATCCAAGTGCACGTGTTCCAGGAAGAAAAAGCCAATATTTATATTCTAGCTCCCAACTTGCTGTTAAAGCACAGCAGTAGCTGTGAAACTGAAGCTGAGCCACAGAAAACACTTTACAGTCGCTGTGATTTGGGTTTGGGTCTCAACTGGAAGCCCAGAATAGAGGGGGGGATTATCCTCCCCAGAAGCCACTGGGCTGGGAGGCTGCAGCCAGCACCTTTCACTGAGGAGTCACTGGGGGATGGTGCCAATTCCTGCCTTCCCCAGCACTGCTGCTGCCACAGCGGCTGCCAGCACAGGCAGAACTCTGCTCCTTCGCCAGGGCTGTGCGTGGGGCGAGAGGAACTTCTGCAGGTGCTGTAAAATAAACCAAATCATAAGGGAAGGTGGTGCCTGAATCCCAACTTCACCATTTGCTATAACCACTGACGGCCCTAATGCTCTGTGTACAGTGATCCACTTCAGTTGCTAAATTAGCTTTTTCAAGGGGGATTTCACTTGGGGAAAGCAAAACAAAACACCAGCCTAACAGAACTTGAGGGCTTAAACATTCTGGTGATACAAAAATAAGCCTGAGTTATCATCGCTCAATATGCACAGCTCAAAAGCTTCCAAAACAACTCCCAACAACTGGCAGCAGCTCTCAGATCAAAGGAGGCTCCTAGGCTGATGTGAAACTGCACAAGCCTTTCTATTAAACACTGAAAGGATAAATAGGGTTTATCCTGCAGGAACGTGTGCACACGTGCACACAAACACGCACCTATAGGATCTATACACACACACATATCACTCCAAATTCTCTCCAGCTCTATCTCGATACATCTGTACATACACACAAAAACTTCAAAGTCTCTTCAATTTGGGATCAAATTCTACTCAACAACCAATTAGATATTTTTTTCCTCCAGCAATCATGTAAATATTCATGTGGTTTCTTTTCCCTAAAAGTTAAGAGTCACCCACTTCTAGAACCTGCTAAATTATTCCAAGGAAACGAAACGCAGCTTTTGGGACGTCGGTTGTTCCATCCCCAGGTTTGCCAGCAGACAGGGAGTCACAGAATCACAGAATATTCTGAGTTGGAAGAGACCCACAAGGATTGTAGTGTAAAACACTCATTCCCAAGTCCTAAGCCCTAATTTTCGGTAGACAGATGTTCATGTCAAGTGTGTGAGTTCAGAGTATTGACAGCACAAAGTTTCATCACAGATTGATCCAATTTCAGGCACCTTACCACAGTGAAATATCCACTGTAAATAATTGCCAATAGCCATGTAAATCAAACCAAAATGGGTCTTAAAGGAAGGTTCATATACAGCAGATATGAAAGAACTTCCTGATTAGTCCAAATCCTGTTTTAATTAACACTTACTCCTATAGTCTGCCTTTATTTTTTCCTTTTCATCTCCTGCCTGTCATTCATTTGACATCTCCACCGTGATGAGAGTGATACTTAATATGAATGGGAAACACAAAAAAAAAACCCAAAAACATTTCCAGTACTCTCTCTGCTTAAAGAGATTCTGCTGATTCACATTGGCACCTTTGTCCTGTAACCCATTTTCTTTTCACTTCGTTTCAGACTCATATTGTGATTCTAACAGAAACCCTAACTCAGGACAGAATTTCAAGAGAACAACTCAGCTTCCCCTCTCCTCAGCATGTTTCCCTATCAAACACCAATCCTTGGCTGCTAGATGCCTCCAAAATCAGCCTGCTGCCGAGGCTTTTAAATGATGATAAAACTGAAAAGTAGGGCAGACAAGGAGAGGAAACTTTTCAAACATATTCATGATTGCCCTGAGTCCTGATTCACTGCAGTTGGAATGAAAACGGGCATCGCTTCCAGTGGATGTGGTTGCATTTGTTTTCTTCATGATTTCCTCACTTGCAGATTATTTATCATTATGCAAAGTATATTTTTAAATGCTGAACTACGGATGATCTGACCTTCACTCAGTATACTCGGGGTATACATTATGAGAGAGGGAATAAATTTGGCTCCAAGGCTTCTAGCTGGCCAGGTATGCTCTGTGGAATGAAAAAAATCAACTTCTGCTGCAAAATGGGAGCTTTAAATTTTAGTTGAAATACGGAAGCAGATTTACTCACGTCTTTCTCTTTCCCTGAGCTTTCTTTCAGTACACAATTACATTGTCAAATCCGTATGCAGATAGACACAAGGTACACACAACCTGGGTGACACAGCCGCTGCTCCGTGTTTGCAGTCAAACTGTGCTCATCAGCCCTGGCACTTGGAAATTATGTGGAGGGGGTAAATCCCAGAATTTGCATTGGTCCTAATGCTATTCCAGATTCCTTTATAGTTACACCTGCAGAGTTGATCGAGCAGGAGAAATCAAAGCCAGACTGAGAAGCCCCATCAGTTTGCTCCTACAGCAATATCATTTCTTTCATTATTTCTTCAGTGCGTTGGGATGAAGCTCTTCCAGCTGAAGAGCACACAGGCCTTCCTGTAAAGAGAGTGAAAGAGTGCCAGACCTCTGGAATTTCTAATTTTGCAGGTTTTTGTCACAGGATTGGGCTGTAGGAGACAGGTCCAAAACTCTTGAGTAGGTAGCTCCAGGCAGCTCATAACTTTCAAGAGGGATTTCCAGCACACTCTCTGTGCCACAGCAGCTTCTCCAAGGATAATACAGCATCAGACAGGGAGTGAATCCCAGCTGCTTTAACATCCTGGCTGAGGAGGAGCCCAAGCTCCTCCTCAAAAATGCCAGACATTTCAGATGAAACACCAGGGGCAGCTGACACTCAAATCTGTGCTCATGTGAGGCTCTGGGTGCCAGCAGCTGCTCTAAGCACCATCAGTCTGTCCTAGTACTGCATTGATTTCTGCCACGACTGACAGCCCAAACGTGCTCCTACAAGAGGAACACTCTTCCTCTTTTTAAATATGCCATCAATATTTTTTTCCAATATAATTTCTGCCTTGTTTGATCCCAATTAAGCACCCAAAGTGCACGTTCCAAGTTATGTCAAGGGGAAAGTTCCTTTTGCTCAATATTTTGTCTCGTCTTCACAGCCACATTGACCCTGCAATTCAGACAAGCCTGCAGCAAGGTGGCCTGCAGCCACAGCTTGGCACAGCCTCAACACAGCTCCATCCTCTGTGCTCTTCAAGGAAGAGGAGACTGTCATGGATTAGCTCTTACCTGGCTGTGGCACCGACAGCGGCGTCTCTGCGCTTATGAATTATTTAGATTGCTGCATTTAGAAAAGGGCTGCCAAATCTACACAATGACAAACAAAAAAACCAAATTTTAACGTGTAGTGAGGTAAAGTAAATGTGCAGAGATGGAAGCCACAGCCCACTTAATGCTCTTAGAAGCAGCTGTAATACTGACAGCAAATGAAGCTCAGACTCCGTGCTCGCCTGCCCTTGTATTAACTGTGCTGGAGCTCTCATTCCTCTTCAGAGAAACAGAGGATTTCCCATTCAAATAAGAGCTAAGAGCTTATCTTGCTTTGAACAGTTCCCTTTCCCTGTGTGTATTACACACCCTTAAAGCATTTTACTAACTCAGGTGCTTGTTCCTCACTGGCTTTAGCATACACTTAAGTCAAAGGAAAGACTTCTAGAACTGGAAGAGGCAGATCCTCCAGGCGACACTGGGAGAAAAAACCTTTCCTAATTGTAAGATTGGTGAATCAGAGACAGCTGTGAACCCTTTAGGTGCCTTTGACAGGTTAGACAGCTCTGTCAGGGTGGCACAAGTACCAACCTTCCCTGGGGCTTGGTAACACCCTGAGGTCTGTTTGCACTGGATGGTTCCATGATTTTTGTCAGAAAGATCTGGAACTGGGATAGGAATTTTGCAACCATTTGGTTCATTCCTGGTAGTAGATAAACTCTTTTTTATCCTGAAGAGCAATTTCCTGGGCCCCTCTGGTGTTAAGCAGAGCCTCAGCCATGAGGTAACCCAAACTCAGATGAGAATGTTCTCAAGTATTCACAAAAATTCCTCAGTCCTACATCGCCCATCCTGGCTACCTCTGGCCACTCCATCCCCAAAAAATGCCAACAGCTTCCTGGGTTCCTTTGCAGACAACCCCACAGCATGGGACAGTAAAGGCCACGAGCCAGGTTCTGCTTTGGGCAGGTTTGGGAACGGGGAGCACGCAAGGAACTCGCCAAGACTGCGCACTTGGACAGCAAAAATGGAGCTAAGGTTTCATTGTGGGGCCACTGAGGCTTTATTCAATTCTTTACCCCTCTGCAGGGGAGTTTGCGGAGATACTCTTGGCATTCCTAGGAATGATCTGAGCACCAGCACAAGGCTGCTGAATTGTTGCCACTTTGCATAATCTGATGTCACAGCTGTCAATTTTCCAATCTAAAGATGGGAAAAGCTCGTATCCACACAGGATTATGGGGAAAAAAGGAGAAACAGTGCTTTCAGCTTCCTCCTGGTGACCTCACACCCAGGGGAGGAGAAGAGGAACCCAACCATCCAGGGGACAAACACCTTCACCCCTAGCCTGAACTTTCCAAACCACTGCTAAGGAAGGGGATACCTTGGAGGAGTTGCAGGTGAGGGTAACAGTGAGGTAACAAGCCTGAGATCCTTGGAGTTTTTATCCTTTCGTGAGACTAATCAGATTTCTTTTCTGGCATAACACCATGAAAGTCACCCCAGGGAAGAGTTCTGGACTGTTGGCTGATCCAGTTTTTATATTAAGTTACATTTTATATTAAGTTACATTTTTGCCTTTGAAATTGCCATTAGAGACACCACAATGAAGGGAAAAGGCTAAAAAAGTGCCAAGACAAGAAGTCTTAACAGATGTCTTGCTTTCCCTACCCCAAGTTCTGTTTAAGACAAAACTATGAATAAGACCTGAAAAATTGTGATCTATGTGAATATTGGGGTTTTTTTCCAGTTTTACTGCAAAATGGTGCTGGTTTGTGGCTTGACAGATCTTCCCCTCACTGAACCACTGCAGACCAGGATGAACCCCCAGCCTGGAGCTCAAAACCCATTACCTTCCTACTCCACATTCATAGGGAAAAAACCCTTCTGAGTGGTGGCCACATTCACTAACTTTCCGTGCCAAAGACACAGGACTCTTTGATACCAAAGAATCGGTCTTTTCCTGATGGCTGCTTTGTATGGCTCCTGGGATATCTGTACTTTAGTAATGATCGAAATAACTATAAAAATAATAACGTAAGACAAGCAGCAAAAATATTGAAAGCACACGTGTGTGTTTGGGGATGTGTGTAGCAGGAGATCACCCTCTGGATCCAGGACTGTGGGCTGTTTCTCATCCCACAATCCAAGATAATACACATTTCAGAGCCCCTGTTGTGAGCAAGTATTTAAAGACTAACATTAAAGGAAAATAAACCTTTCCAATCAGTTGTGGAAGTAAAACCAGCAGTGAAGCAGCTACAGAAATGGAAGCGCAGCTAAAAGAAAATTAAAAACAGCAACCCCAGAATACCTGTCCTAATTAAACGTTAGCTGGGAATATGTGAATTAAAATAGGAATGACATTTGAATTAATAAAAGAGCAACAAAATGTTTCAGGAACTATTTTTCCTTGACTGATGGTGTAATTTCCTGAGCTCCAAGGCATGTTGGCCATCTGACCAGCTTTACATGGACACTTTGTAGGCTCATGCAGCCTTTTTGGGAACTGACTGACCTTGTCAATCCAGAGTGTCCAACCAAGCCACCTCTGTGGTTTGGGTTGTCAAAAAAGGATCCACGGAATTTTTTTAGGCTGCAAATAAATGTACCAAATGAATTACAAGAAAGCAGAAGGTGGTGAGAAGCATACAGTGGTCAGGAGAGAAAGAGAACCTTGAAATGCATCCAGAACTTTCCTGTGCTGGGCAGATTTTCCAACGCTTCCCTTTGCTCCCAACATCAATACAAATTGAACACCACCACAAAGCCCCACAACACAGCAAGATACAGTGACATTAAATATAACGTAAGAGCTATTTGAAATTCCTAGAAAAACTAAAATTAAAGATAAGGCTTTAAAATCACAGGACTAAGTTTACATCAGCCATGTATTTCCAGATTTGTAAGGCTGTTTTTCTATGAGATAAACATTTGACTAGAGAAGGGTTGTAAATACTGAACTGAATTGCTTTATACTGCCACAGCACCCGAGATTTTTGGCTGCAAGGTGAAAAACAGGCTTAGTATTTTTTAAAAATACAGATTTATGACAAGCCCTGCTAAGGAGGCTCCAGCAAACAGAGAGCTCCATTTGGAACACCCTGTTTCCCTGTGCTGTATCCCTGCAGGCTCCTTTCTGAATACACAGCAGGGGCTTCATGCACCAGTTTTTTCTTTCTTCCCTGCTTTGCTCCATTCCCTGGTACCACAAATCCATTTTTCTAAATGGATGTCTTGGATCCCGAGTGCCTCCGGGCAAGCCCATATTTGAGCAGCCCTGCAAGAGGAGAAATGCAGCCTGGTACTCATTAAAAGTCTGTTGATGGGCTCAGACTCTCCTGCTATTGAAGATTCATCAGTTTCTTTTTCCACAAGAATGTATTTGACTGCAGTATTTGGAAAGTAGAGCAATAGCACCAATTATATCCTAGCGAAGTGTGTGTCTGCATACAAAATTTCTGTTGTGGTGGGATGGCATTAAATTCCCTGGTAGATTGCCAGAGTTTAGAGATATTAGTGCTGGATTCTGACACAGTGACAAAGCCTTGCTGCTGCGGTGCGCCGGCACCTGGGGGAGGATGTTTGCACACTCCTGCACCAGGCACAGGCAAAGCACAGAGCTCAGGGATCTGCCCCTAAAACACCCAGACAAAACCCAAACTATCCGGGCACTTCTCCCCAGGGCTGGCACCCGCTATTGCACCCCACAAAGGTGGGAGCCCCTGGGCTCTGTCTGCTCAGTGCTGCAGCTTCGCCTCAGTTTCTGTGCTGAAGATGTGAAACAGCACCAAAGGTAAAACCAGGGACCATGTTCAGCTCCTTCAATCATGGGTCGTGACCCCCAGGTCTTGTCTCGTTTTTAAGAATAACCAAGTACAACCAACAAAACCACATAAATGGTAGAAAGAGTTGAAAGTCGGGGGACTTGCTTCCAAATGCTTTGGAACAGAGCTGGTTATTAAGTCACACAGGCACTTTTTAAAAGCCCCTTTTGATCATCTTGTTCTTGTACGAAGATGCCCTTAATATTCTGCTGCCTTAACATCAGCCACCAGTATCCCACTGCCTTCCATGAGGAACAGCTTCCTCAGCACCTGCAGCTCAGGAAGAGAAGAGGAATGCTGTAAAACTGCAGGGACACACCACTCGGAGTAATAAACTGGGAGCAGAAGATACCTGGGGTGGGTGTGCAGGACACCAGAGCACATCTGTCAAAATAACAACAGGACATGAGGCAATAAATAAGCGCTGATCTACAGAACAGCTCCCAGCTTCCACGTGGAGATGTGGGAAATGAATTGCCTGGGGGAGCAGGTTATGGGAATGGCAACTCAAAGCATATAATGAGAGAGAACCGTCCTTTACTCACTCTGGAGCCTGCAGCCAGCAGGGCTGAACTCAGAAAACAGCAGTGTAATGAAGGGTGTTGGGTGAAATAAAATTACTCTGTCAGAGAACAACCAAAGAAAAATTAATTAAGGATTAATATTAAATGAAGGCAAGAGAAGTTGGAAAGGGTAAATTCAGCCAAAAAGACTGGTAAAAAAGCGGCATTATGTGGCCTTGGTGGAAAGCAAGGAGAGCAAGACCATGCTGCTGCTTTTTCTACATTCCTCATACAGGAAAAAAAAAAAATGGAAGCAAGCCTGAAGTAGAATATACAGGAAACAAAAAAGGCCTCTACATTTACATGTATTTCAGCATCACATAGAATTTGTCCTAAAGAGCAACACTCCTGCACCTGTTAAAGCTCCCCCAGAAGTAACAGTAGGACACAAAACCATCACTGCACTGGAGTGCCAGCAGTTCATCCTCAGCCAAAGGCTCTGTGCAGCCCACAGGTTCAGGGGATTCTTTCCAGCTCCGAGCAGCACCGAAGAGGGGCAGATTTGCAAGGACAGCAAGGCTGGACAACCAGGAGGACACTACAGCAGCCAAGGAGACCCTTTGGCTTCCCCTCTGACCACTGTGGCCTTGGGTGCTCTGCCAGGCACACATCCTTCACACGCTGAATATTGAGTGTACTGAACATTGTGTGTGAATGCTGGGAATTTCTGTGGAAGGGGTGCCCCTTTCAGTGTAAGTAACACACACTTCTTCATAAACCGTCCCACCTGTTCTCAGTCCCACCTGACACCCACAAGTTGAAGATCTCTCCTAGGTTATTTTTCTAGGCAACTTCAGAGAGAAGGTCATGACTGGAGAGCCAAGTACATTGCCCAGAAAAAAAAAGAAAAAGAGGTGGTTCATTATGGCGTTTCAAAGAGAAGTATTCAAAGCTCCTGCACATAAAAAATTAATTAGCTGACCAAACATTTGAATGCTCAATAAATATCCTTTCCCTGGCAAAAATAAAGCTGAATGATCTGAAGCAAAATAAGGGCATCCATCCAGCAAGGAGAAGGAAAAGATAAGCTGTTTTCCTCTCTAAACTTCCTCAGCTTTCATTAGAGGTCACACAGTTCAAAGAGGATCAAGTTCAAGCAGGGCTCCAGCATCTGAGTCCAGCCTTGATCACAGTGCACTGTTCCTGGGAAACACAAAGGAGGAAATGATCAGCTGTATCCTGAGATAAGGTGACACAGTAAAAAGCACAGGCCTGTCCTGCACCCTGGTGCACAATCCTGGAGTTCCTTCCCAGCCACCTCCATAATCTCCTGAATGGCCAGGAAAATACACACAATTCCAACCCAGCAATGGGAAATTTCACCCATTCCTTACAAAACTGGCTCTGCACCTTCCAGCAATCTCCCAGTTTCTTGCTCACTCCTGAGTAAGTCTCATAAATCTCCAAGGGAAGGAGCTTCCCCCTCCTTCCATAAGGTCCCACTGATCTCTGCTTTAAATAGAGCAAACCAAGCAAACCAATGCTCTGTGCCACGGGCATGTTTGCTATCGAGTGGTTTTCCACAGAGAGGAAACACAATGCCCAGAGGAGATGGAAAGGCACATCCCACACAGAGAGGTTCAGGCAGCTGCCAGTCCTGGCTGCAACTTTGCAGTTGTTTATTCCAGTTAGTCTTTTAATTTGAATTACAATCGAATGCTTCAAGTAGCTCACCTATGCTTTTAAGGCTTGAACATCCGCACGAAGTCAGGCCTGTCTATAAAAGCAGTGAGAATTTGATTTTTTTATTAGGTTCTTGCCATGCTTTTTTCTCCTAAGTTCAGACATTGGCAGTTTATTATGCAGCAGCTCCCTTCCTGAGCCGGGAGAAGAACCAGCCTTTCCTCAGTACATGGAAGCAGCAGCACGCTCATTTTCCCCACAAAACTCCCTCGTTCCAAAACATCAGCCTGACTCAGAACGGCTGGGTTGGAAGCCACTTGTAGGGGAGGGTAATGAAAATACAGCGTATGCACAGTAACAAACAGCCCGTGAGTCATCCCACATTTGTCCTACATTAACTTCACAGCCAGTCCCTGCTGGGGAACACAGAGGTGCTGCTTTAAAAGAGCTGGAGAAAAACTCAGGGGACACGCTGAACTTTCAGCTTGTTCACCAAAACATGTAATTTGGCAATATCAACAATGCTCAGAAAACATCAGGGCAACGCATTTACTTTCTGGAGGATTTCTCTGCTACAGGCAGGAAATACACAGTTCAACCCAGCCTTGCCAATCAAATAGTAGCTCAGATATGCTTATGTAAAGCTGCCTGCAAAATTACCACAAAAACTGAATAATCCTACAGGAGATACTTTCCCAGCTTTACTGCGATGTCTGACAGCAAGAGCACACCGTGTTTTCTTATCCTTTCAGTTAAAGGAAACTCTGCAGCATTTTGTTTGGGGATGTTTGCAATTATTGCTGCTTTCCAATAAAGAGATCTTTTTAAGAAAATATTTGGCCCATATTTCCAGAAAGAAAAACTTTTCCGTGCCCCAAACACAGATAACTGATAATGGCAGTTAGTTCAAAGCAGAGCTAATGGGTTTATTTTTGCTGTTTTTTTCTCATGGAAACTCACCTATTGCACCTGGGCCTGATGTTCACCTACAGGTGCACAGACCACGAGGGTATTCAAACCCACAGAGTCATCCCAGAGATGCTCCTGTGCCTGAGCTCTGCAGGTTCTCTCAGGGAAGGCCTGGCAAAAACCCCACTCGTGCCTTCAACCACAGGGTTTCACCTTGTGAGTTGGTGTCACAAAATATGATACAGACCATTCTGTTCCCTGTCCCTCACAGGCTCGGCTTAGTGCCCTACAGTGAAAACTGCTTTATAAAGGTTTTTCTTCTGGAATAATTCAAATTAAGCTCTCCGCTGGTGCATGCAATTATCCTACGTGTGTCTGAAATCAAGGAGAGCCAGCCAGAGGCGGATCTGTAGCCGGGGATTATTTTCACAGCATATAATTTTCAGATCACGCACATCCATGTTATAATTGGGCTGTGGGAGCAGAGGGTATCTTTATTTACACACAGTTCCTTTAGCTCAGCAAAGTGCTGCAGTTTCCCTTCTCCTTAGTAAATATTTTTCTCTCCAAACCTGCATCACAGGGATGGCCCACAACTGGGAAAGCCCTGCTTGCTCCAGAGGTCACTGCATACGGAGACCTTGGTAGATTGAAATGGGTTTGTGATTTTAATCAGGAAACATTCCAAACCTGAACATTCACAATTCTCCAAAATATGAGATCACCTACTTAAAAAAAAAAAGGGGGGAAAACCCATGAGACTTGCAAAACAGCAATAGGCACCTTTTAATATCAGGCTCTTTAAAGACCCAATAAAATTTTGTTTATATTGATCTGTATCTTTTGGTATATATTGACAGAGACATCAGTGGAGTCTTTTCCCAGGCTACATTGATCAAATTTGCCAAAATAGGATTTTCGGTGTCTAGTAAAAAATCCTTACTGGAGTCTTGTACGTGGGTTGGACTTGGAACGGGTTGCTTACTTCCATCTGCTTCATTTCATGAAATTTTTAACAACCTAATCATTTGTGAGACTTCTGCTCTTCTTCCTTGCCAACTTTGGTTGGATTTGTCCAATGCCTTTAAAAATTTCATACCCATGGAGGAGCACAAGAAGCAAAATAATTTTGCTTAGAAGCAGGTGACTAAGATAAATAGCCACTATGATTTCTTTGTCCTCCAGTTTCAGTTATTAGGAAGCATTCAGGTCATGTTATCAATTTATTTTCAACAGGAAGATTTGATATTTTTTTCCCCCGTGGAAAAAAAAGCCATTTTTGAGTCAAGAGCTTTTAGAGCACTTGACAAGGAAAACACACAAAAACACACAGCTACAAACTGTCTGAGCTCATTATTAACTCCAAACTCAGTGCCACACTGTCAGCAGCTGCACACACCTAAGGCAGTGGCCACAAGCCTGCCCAGCTAAGAGGCAAGTTTGGTTTCTGCTTTGGTTCACGTCCTGTGCTGTGGAGCCAGAGCCTGGCAGTGTCAGCTGAAATCACGTGCGGGTCTGGCGTCATCAGTAGTCATTTATTGGGAGCTGGTGGTTTAAAGACAAAATCTGCTCAAGAAAGCAAAAGTAACACAAAAAAGGGCAAAAAGTAAAGATGAGCAGAATGTGATTTATTTTTTTCTTGGCATACCAGCTATACTGAGATTTTTGTGTCAATAACTTTAAATATAGAGGGGTTTATAGGCTTGTCTTCGTGTTTTCATTCCAGCACCTATGAAAACCACATGTGCAAAGGAAAATATTGTAAATTTGAAGTTGAGGTTTCTTTCACTGAGTACCAGAATGATGCATTAGTCACAATTCCAGATTAATCCGTTATGGATGATTTCATAACTATTTTGTTTTGTTTTCAGCTGTCCTGCTGACGTTTCATTGAAGTTTGCCCCTGACTTTTCTGCAATGTGTTCCTTGCCTACGGAGCTTTCAGTTCACAGAGTTCTCGGGGCTGACCTTCCTGCTGTCCTTGCCACAATGTGTCTCCGTCAGAGGATCCCGTTGCTCTGACAATGCAGAGCTCTGGGCTCAGGAAATCTCTCTTGCACTGGGGTAACTCTGAAAACTTTGTCTAAGCAGAGCCCTAAAAATTTAACCTATGCAGAGCAGCAATCCATTCAAAATGGAGCTGTTTCCTTCAGAGAAATAATGACTAATAATCATAAAGTGAACCAAACGAGCGTATTTTGGCAGGTTGTCTGATTCGTGAAGGATAAAGATACTTCAAGATCATGCCACAGGACTGTCCCTATAGTGCCAAGTCCAACGTTGAAAATAAAAGCAAAAATCTCTTTTGAGTAGCCTCAAAACCTCCACCAATGTTCTTAAATAAAGACTTGGATTTGTCTTTCAATTACAAATATCGCAGAATGTTTTGGGTGGGAAGGACCTCAAAGCTCATCTCATTCCACCCCCTGCCATGGGCAGGGACACCTTCCACTATCCCACGTTGCTCCAAGCCCTGCCCAGCCTGGCCCTGGACACTTCCAGGGATGGGGCAGCCACAGCTTCTCTGGGCACCCTGTGCCAGGGCCTCCCCACCCTCACAGGGAAGAATTTCTTCCTAATATTGAATTTAAACCCACCCTCTGTCAGTTTAAAGCCATTCCCCCTGGCCTATCATTACATGCTCTAATAAAAGGTCGCTCTCCAGCTTTGAGAAAATATCTACTTCCTTTTGTTTTTAAAAGAAGGTTCTTGCAATCAAAATGAGCCCTTACGTTTTAGTTTGACTTGAAGTTCTTTTCAAAAATTTTTTGCAATTATTATTATGACATTCATAACTGTCAGTGAGCTGAAGAATAAGTTTCCAAACAGCTCTGAATCCCTTACTGTTATTCCTCAAGTCTGGCTCTTACAGATGTTTCAGGATTTTCTGCTGGGAGTCTCTGATCATCAGAACAAAACAATCAACTGCTCTAATTTAGCTTTTAAACCGAACTGAATTAAGATTCTCTATGATGTCCTTGTTCAAGGCTTTTCAAAACCCAGCATCTTAGAAGAGAAGGGGAAAAGTAATAAGAGGTGACTGCAACAGAGCAGGCCAATTTCCTGCCACTAAACATCACAATGGTGGAGTCTGCTAATAACAAATTCAACTTGTAAATCCATTAAAACAAAAAACCAGCCCCGTTCGCTGTATAAAAAGTAATGGCTTTGTCCTAGAAGAAAAGGGGTTTGTTTCAACAAGACAGGGAAGAGAGTTGTTCTTGTGACTGCTGTCCTTTTTGCCCCCTCTGCTTATGCAACCCAGAAGATGTGTAAATGTTCTTACTTCCAGCAGCTTCCCGGGGCCAGTCTCTCCCTTCAGCTGTTCTCATGAAAATCTGCTTAAAGCCCAAACTGAGCCAACATCCAATTGAGGACAGAAGCTGACCCAGATGTGTTCAAGCAAAAAGACTCAGGGGCTCAGCAGGAATTCAAGCAAAAATGGGAATAAGGAGTAAAGGAAGGCTCCCACATTGCCATGGGCTTCACTGCCCAAACCTGGAGGAGTTTTGCCCTGTGTGGGCTGCCAATGCCACAGGCTTCATCCAGCTCCAGCAGGAAGCTCCTCTCTGGATGTTATTGATGGTGCCCACCACAGAGTTCCCCCCAGGCAGGGCGTGTGAATGGCTCTGGAATGCTGGCAGTGGTCCGAGTGCTCAGTGTCCATTACAGCCACAGCTATTGACTGCAGAGGCTCTCGACTCAAAATGTCACC
Organism: Eulacestoma nigropectus; assembly: GCA_013397775.1. NCBI lineage: Eukaryota > Metazoa > Chordata > Aves > Passeriformes > Eulacestoma > Eulacestoma nigropectus. The sequence goes on from VZTE01002773.1 coordinate 1,189,612, forward strand.
ACAAGCATTCTGAAGGCAAGTATCAAAAACCTGAATCATTTTACACATCTTTCAGAAGAAATCTTTGAGCCCTGCAAACCCAATTACAGGAATGAATGATGAGACATCTGATAGGGTAATTACTCATAATTAGATTTTGACACAGTCTTTGTGAGACGGGCATTTGAGTCATGGGGAAAGATGTTCTCATCTCAAAATTCACCAAAATGGTAGTTATTGTGTTGAAAAGTCAAATACAGCAGTGTAGTGCTAAAAGAGAGGAATCCACACAAGCAAGAGACACGGAACCCTGCAGCCACCTCAGCTCTTTGCATGCCTGGGAAGCCTCTTCTGGCTCCAAGGGGTGTGTGCCCAGTGCAGCAGCAGTGCTGTCTTGCAGTCTCCTCCTCCCACCCCCTCTGCTAAATACCCTACAGATGTTTCAGGCTCACATTCCCATTTTTCTCATGTTCCCATTTCCTGCTGTATGCCCTCCTCACCACAGGTTTTGTCGCAGTCTGTGACTTGCCCCACCTTAAACCCAGCATTTCCCAACACCTGCAATAAACCAACCCAAGCACTCAATAACAAGGAGAGAAAGAGGGAATGAGCTCCCCAGTTATTCCAGGTGGGTGCCTGTCCCACAGACTGTGAGCTGCCTGCAAGGGGGGCCATCTCCATCTTCTCATAAACAGCTGGAACAGCACCACTGGCATATCACAAAAATAGCAGATACTTTTATCTTAGACCTGGACTGGACAAACAGAGATGGGAAAAAAAAAACACCTTTTGGCAGATTTTAGTCAAAGTGAGAAGTAAGAGAGAAAAGTTCAAGTTTTCCTTTATCCTTGCCTGATGACGAAGGGGAATTTACCCCATTTTCCTTCACTAAACAGAACCATAACTTTATGGAAACTAAAAATAGCTTTGACCTGGCCGTTGCTCTTTATGACTGCATTCTCATTGCCAGCTTCCTTCCTTTATGGCTTTTGCCTGACTACAGCGCACAGAGCAGTTGGTTTAATGTTTTCCCTTCTTCATGAGCATCCTTCCCGAGGGGGCACAGCCTCCTCACCTCTTGCTTTTTTGGCTTTCAGTAACCGAGAGCCACATTAGCATCCCCTGACTGGAGCAGGACCAGGGCCTTGCTCTGCCTTTCTTTCCTCAGCCTTCAGTAATCCTTCTATTTGAAGCTTCCTTTTCAAGTGGCTGAATTTCCCTTTAGCCCGTTAACACTCTCTGAGGAATATTAGCGCTAAGGAATCGGCCACATTCACTCTCTCTTTGGTCCTGTCTCCCTCCCTCATTCCTGAGTCTTAAATACAGATCATTGGTCTTTAACTTCTGAGTATCCCAGTGGTGTCCATCAGCCCCCTTCCACTTCCTGCACTAAGGAGCTGACAGGTACATCATAAAACAGGACTTGTGGCATGGGTTTTATTCCAGTAAAAGTACTTTGAGCAGGCCAGAAGCATTAAATTATAACCTACACTCAAGGCAGCTCTAATTGAAAGGCTCCTTCATGTTGGAGAAGACCTGCAGGCAAAGCTCACATCCGAAGCTGGGACTCCCCCAGATCCAGAAGCAATACAGGATGTACATTTGGGAACCACTAAAGTCAGTAACGTGCAGTTACTCAGTCCTCCTTCATTTAATGAGAATCTCTCTCTACGTGTGTGTGTCTTTGTATTTGTTACCTCATTATTCTCTAGTGAAAGGCACCAAACACAGAGAAACGGGAAAGAGAACAGCAGGTCCCTTTGCTCTGGCACTTGGCATGTGACAGAGCAAGGAAAACTGAGATATTTGGAAATCTGGGCCTTCACCAAGGCAGCCCCCAAAGCCTCCTCTGGTTCCACACTGGACATGGCCCTTTTCCTGAACCATCCTCGGGCCTCTACCATGCAGCAGGTCCAAATATTCTACTTGCAGGGAGCATCTGGATAATAAACTATGACCTGTGCACATGCACTTAAACCCTGAAATAAACGAGCCAGTAATCTTCCCATGTCCTGCAGTGAAGTAGGACACATTTTATTTCCTGTGATTAAATTAGTGCTTGGCCTGCAAGAAAGTTGTATGATATGATTTCCCTGGATTACTTCTGTGAAAAGCACTTTTCCTATTTTCTCTCTGTTCGTTGTTTGCAGCCAGACTCCCATTTTGGGAGAGGACCCTTTACTTCAACACATTTTTCTTTGCAGATGATATCACCTCCAAGAGTTTTTCATTCCTTGCAGCCCTTACTTGTACTTCTGTTTTCTAATGCATTTTGCTGCTGCTGCCCTAACATATGAGGAGCCAAATATCTAAGGCAAGTAGCAGAGGGGAGAGGTTCAGCGATGTGCATTTACTCAGATTCCTTCATTTCACAATAGGTGCAGGAGAAATGCTCATACATTTTTCAAGAGATCAATCAATAATCCTATTTTGTTTGCTTGCATCCTCAGTGCAGCATTTCCATCTTATTCCCACAGCATACAAAAGGCTCAATTCTTATTTACCTGCCATGGAGCAACAGGTGAATGTTTATGCACAGGCTTCAAGGAGGTTTAAAATAAGACAAAACAAACTCTTCTCTGGCAGCAAACATGGAAATAATAAATTGCCTTAAACACAGAACAGTGGTCATGCCCAGTGAAAAATAATGAGCACCCTGTCTGGTTTTGAGGGATTCCCTAGGGATGCTGTGTAACCAGCAAACATTTTCTTGACTAACCAAGAAAAATCAAGCTGCAGCCCTGTCAGTCTTTCTTGTAGAAGTCCATCCCCTGGACTGCTTTGGATGCACAAACTACCATAGCTGCTCCTGCATGGAGCACCAAGGCTGATAATCTCAATAGAGTCAGCCTAAACTGCACCCACACTGCTGCAAATGCAGCCTGTCCAGCCTAGGAGCTGGACTTCCATGATCCTTGTGGGTCCCTTCTGACTCTGTGTCCCCCACTCAAACATGCAGCTGACAATCTGGCCCTTGGCAATAATGGAATTGCACAGAATTCTCCCTGCTATGTCCCAGAGTTAGCCAGGAAAAACAAGAGTTAAGCAGAGAACTAGAAAAATTAGTGTCATTATTGAGTATAGTCTTGGAAATACTGACATTTTCCACCTTTGTCACCATGGAAAAAGTGCACCCGATTCAAAGTTAATGAATTGGTAGAGGACTTCCAAAGGATATGGGATAAGTGGCTGCAACTCTTCATTTCTGTGTCCCAAAACTTAGTGCGATGTCTTCCTGACTGCTGGCAAAGCCTGGCCTGGCACACGGTACCAGCAGCTGCTTTTTGCTGCAGAATTGGCAGTTCAAAGGTGTAAAGCTCTATTTCTGCACTAACCTGATTTGAGGCTGGCATGGATTATGTAAGGTTTGCAGGGAGGTATTCATCAGCACAGGCTGACAACTTTTGATCTTGCGTAACTCCACAGCAGAAACTAATGAGACATTTAAGAAAGAAGATGAAAAGGGAGAAAGAGGGGAAGACAAAAGAAATGCATTGTTTCTTAAAAAAAAAAAAAACAAAAACAAAAAAAACCACCAAAACAACAACAACCACCAATAAGCAGAACAACTAGAAAGTAAAGGAAAGAACATTTTTCTGAAACCTTTGTCTTTTCTGTTCCTGAGATGTGTTGGTGTTTGTCTCCCCTGAGTGTTCTTACCCTTCTCACTAACTCTGCATGATCAATTCCTGTAACTACAAAGAGCCAAAACCTGAAGAACATAAAATCTGGTTTCTCCTTTTAGTCCATTTTCCCAGCATGTCTTTGCAGGCTGTATTATTTACCATTAAACAATTTTACATTCAACACTTCAGGAGACATTTTCTTCAGTACCAGTTTTGTTTGTCACTCTGAGATGCAGCTGCTGACTTCAGAGCGGAGAGGATTTTAACAGCAGCCAGCAGAAATGTCACTGGGTGTAAGTAACTCTTCCATAATAAATACAGAAAAGTCTCTTTAATTGGCACAGCTCTGGTAGAACTGGAGAGGTGGCAGCTAAGGGCTGTCCTCTCCATGTAATACAGGGACAGGGGGACACGTGGCTGCCCGTGGGAAGGGAAGGGAGCTTCTAAAGAAAATACTGAGTTGTTAATCTGTTACTCCACTGCACCTGTGACAGAGATGGGGCGTAAGGTGCTGAAGTTATTTTTGTTATGTGTTCTTATGCCATTTTTTTCCAGGGAAGAAGATGATGCCATGAAGTTTTTCAGGTTTATTTCTTATGATTAAAAGCACAAGTTAATGATGTCAAATAATACTTCAACACCTTCTGCAAACTCAGCTCCCATACTCTTGGATGCACTTGCTTTCCATTCAGTAACCTTCTCTCAGGCTGACTTTGAGATGCAAAACACTGCACAGTTTTGGGTCCCAGAGGATTGAAACAGGAACAGTATCACAGAATAGAGAGTGGGGAAAGATCCTCCCATGTCAGTTACTCCTTTCTCTTCCTCAGGGCAGAATCAGCTCTGCTAAATCACTCCTGACTTTGTCTAAAGTGATCTGAAGAACCCAACAACAGCCCTTAAATGTGCAATGCCAGAGCCTGCTCTGCACTACCCCTCCCAAGAGCTGCCCCACACTCCCTGTGCAGCCCAGGGGCAGCTGAGCCGCACAGCAGGGAGCCCTCACTGCAGGAATTTTCAGGTGTTTGGCTCTTCCAAGCAGGACAACCACAAGATTCCTCTAAATGCAGGTTAGAAATGAGGCTGGACATTAAGAACTTAAAATTTGCACTCTGTAATTTTCTTCCCATATACTCAAATGATTTTATGGTAACAAAGAAATGCTTAATGCTTGTGTCACCCTTCTTTCAATATTCCAGGATTCTCATTTATTTGGGTCCCACAGACAACAGTGAATGAAAGCCCCACAGAACAAACTTAGTGAAAAGGTAATGAATTTAAAGCAGCCTCCATCCTAAAAACACAACATAAACCACAGGATTCATTGCAAACACCACCAGGCACATTCACACAACAGATTTGCTCCATGCAACACTTTTCACGTGACAACACGTGTTCCAAGAGCTGGAGGCAGGGCTGACATGCTGCAGTTGGAGAGGGAGAAGAGCGCCTTTTCCTCTTTGTGGTTTTCCTATCACAGTTACTAACTGGAATTGGAGAAAACGGAAAAACCCATCTATCCACACCAGGGCAACCTGTGCCAGCACACACTGGGGGCTGCACACAGGGAAGGTTTCCAGAGATCCTTAAATCCCAAGACCAGTGATAGCAAAAACGAACAGAGAGAAGGGTTCGAGGAGAGTCGTATTATTGCATTGCTGTGTTATAGCAGTAATAACTATATGTCTGCAAGGCTGCTAAAGTAGCAGCAGTGCTTTCTCTTGAAGAAGAGTAGTGTTGCAATTTCATTTAAAATCACCCCAAAACACACGCAGTTAGAGGTGATAAGAAGGTTAAAAAGTTAAAGCAGTAAGAAAAAAACTGAGGAAAAATGGAAAAATCAGCTAGCTGTTGATAAAACAAATCAGTCATGGTATACCCATGGACTGAGGGGAAATCCTGGGCACTTTTGAGAAAAATTAATGTTTGGACATTTGTGGACCATCCCAGTGCTTTCCATTGCCCTCTTTCAAAGTGACTTTGAACTGGTGCCTGCCACAGGACAGGGTCAAACACGTTCCTTTTCTCCCCAGGAGGCAAGAGCCAGCACCAAACAGATTTGTTCTCCCAAGTGCTTACACATTGAGCTCTTCAGTCACTTGGACATCCACGAATATGTTATCCTGCTCTGCTGCAACAAGGTCTGCTAAATTATCCTGCCTGTCCCTGGACGGGGAGAGCTTGGAGAGAGGCCAGCCACCAGCTGAGAGCTCTCCTTGCCAAGTCTGTCAAGCAAATTGATTTTCCTCCAAGACCTTTGGGCCCCTCTGAGCAAAAAGAAACCATATTTCATCTCCTTTTTGCTCAAAGGCCTTGGAGCAAAAATCTCCAATCTGGACTAGAGGATGCAAAGTGCCACCCCTGGTCACCTACAAAACTTTTGGATGTGGCCCAAGACATCAATGCTATACCAGTGGCAGCTGATGAAGGATCAGCTGTGAAGGGTCTCACTCACTGCTCAGATATAAATGCCTTGGTCTGTCTGCTTGTTCACTGCAGATATTCTGAAGGTTCTGTGCTTGGGGGGGGTTTTATATCCCTTTCCATCATAGAGCTGTTCCTCAGTGCATAAACAGTTCTAGAAATCCATGAAAATTAGTAGGCTTGTAAAAAAGTAAATTGAGGATATTTGTTGCACCAGGGTAAGCTGTAACACATAACTCTGGTGCATCATTGCCTCCAGTGAAAGCGACTGGGGAAGATTTATTGTGTGCCTTCAACAACAGTGGAGGAAATAAAATCTGAAGTCAAAGGTTTTCCACTCAAAATATCCCCATTTCTGCCTTTGTCTGGGCAGCTCTTGTGACTTCTGAGTTCTGCAGGAAGGGAAGCATAACAAAGACAGAACTTTGCCTAACACTAGAGATGGCACATTTCTGGTTTAGGGACGTTCCACACCAGCACTGCCATACAGGCTGTGGGAGCTCATTATGTAATTCCTTTCGTGCCATGGCCATCAACCATTCCTTGCCCTGGCCAGGGAGCAACTCCATTCCCAGCTGCAGCAAAATCCTCACCCCAGCACAACCCTTTGCCCAGCAGCACCAAATGGCTAAAGAAGGACGATGAAGGAGCCTTGTAGCAATCTCTAACTTTTCCCATTTCCAAAGGGGTTGTGTGCCTCGTGCTGGCACTGCTCAAACATTGAAATAACCATTCTGTCCTGATATGCCATACACAGCTCTTCTTAGTCATTCACTGCTGTGACGAAAATCTTCCTACAGTCTTAATGTGTTTTTAATGGAAGTCAATGCTAAACACATAATGGCTTAGCAGAAATGCATCTGCAGGGTCAGAAAGGAAGAGAACCAACAATGCCAAGCATTGGTCAAACTCTAAATTATTTTGTTTCAAACCTAAACAGTGTTGGTTTAATTACAATTACTGTTGCAAATTTCATTAGGACAATCCCTCTGTCTTCCCTGTCTTTCATCTAGATTTCCAGAAATTGAATAAATAAGTATACATTCCAGTGAACAGCAACATTTCCATGGAGCTTTCTTCACTGTACACTGATCTCTGCCTGAGAATTTCACTCTACCTCTGCCAGAAAGGAGAATAAACTATGGTATAATTTACTCTGAACGCTGACAAGCTTTGGATCCAAGATTTTGGTTTAGTCTACACTAAGAAAACCAGCCGTGAAATCTAGGTTTGCATCTGGGCTTAAATGTAAATAATCTATAGGGAGAAAAGAGGGGAAGGTCATTTCATCTTGGCATTTTATCTTTGATTTCCTATGCCCCCAGCTGGAACAGCAATGTGCTAGGTGGGATCAAAATCTTGTTTGGAAGCACTCAGATAAGAACAACCCATCACTGTTTATGTTACAGGCTTCAAATATGATAAAGTATATTCTACCTTAACTCTCTACTGCTTGATATAAGCGCTAATATTTCCCTTACTGACTGCAAATCCAATCCCTCAGATTTTGCCTTGCCAGGGACAGTTCAGAGCACTCCAGGTCAAACAGAGTAATGAACCTCAGTAACGTGGTTGCTCCTGAACTCCAGCAAGTCCCTCAAAAGTGGCATTGGACACGGCCAGGGAGGATTAGGGACCCTTGCACGAGTGCTGGCCATGCTTTGTTCATGTGAAATTTAGTGCATCAGCTCCCCAGGATGCTCCCACTACATCCGGTCTCATACAGACATGAGATTTTCAGCATTTCTATATATAAACCAAGCTGATTCCTTATCCCATCACATCTACATGTTTGCCCATGGCAGGTACTGAGGAGAGGAGTAATTAGGAACAGTGAGGAATGAAGATGAAGATCTTTCAGCCACAGAAGGGAAAGATTTAACCCTTCAGTTGCTAACAAGGTGGTTCCCAATGGTACCAGAGTTGGATACTATTGATACAGCACATTTCCAATATTTCTCCTAGGAAAAAAGGCTGCTGTAAGGGCAGCAAACTGCCATGGATTTTGCCTGTCAGAGCAAGAGGCACTGCAAATGTAGTGCATTCAAGAGAGAAGAGAAGCTAAAAAAACAAGCACCACTTCTCCAAACCCACCACACTGCCTGGGTTACAATCCAGGTACAAAATGTACCTGGATTTTATGTAGTGTCCCAAAGCACTGAGCAGCTCAGATACTCTCCCAGATTGTGTGTGGAGGGACTTGACTCTCACAAACTGAGAAATTACCCAAATCACCTCTAATCTTACTTTTCTGTTGCATTCGTTGCATCTACCTGAGCACATGTATTCATTTAAATGCAAGGCTCATGGCATTGGTTTGCTTTAAAAAATAAAAGCTCTGTAACAAATCTTAAAAAAACAACCAACTGAACTGTGAGAAAAATTTGGCAGATATGTGGAAGGCTTGGCAGAGCCCATTTGCACTCCTCACAGCTGGAGACAGGAGTGCTCCTAATCCCAGCTCCACTGGGAGCGCAGGTCAGAGCTCTGCAGAGATTTCTTTGAGACATCCTCTTTTCACTTGCAAAGGGAGAACATTTCTGATGAGAAATAGGAGTGATATAATCCAGCAGGTCAGGGATAAGCAGCATTCCTTTCCCACTGCCCTTCACAGACAGATCCCAGCAGAAAGCTGGGTTTTATTTTCAAAGATCACTTCCCTGGCAAAAAATTATGCAAGTAGAGAATAACACCCACGTACAGAGACACCCCTTATATACACTGCCCTGGTACCTGCTGTTTGCAGTGCCCGAATCCTGGAAGCTTGCTGATGACAGCAAGAGTCATGGCAGAGCAAATGGTGAGAGAACAGGAGCAGAGGATGATCCAAAGCCACAGAAATTTGTGGGAAAATCCCTGCTTCCTTCTGTGCACATTGGGTACTCCAAAGTGGGGTGTGTAGGGATCCCCTTGGGGTAATCCAAGCAGTCCCTCCATGGCACCTTCACTATCAACATGCAACTGCTGATAGACAAAAGTGTGTCTGACAGTCTAACAATCCATACTAGCAGGAAGGACAGAGGCAAACAGACCTGTTTGATGCCCACATTCCAACAAACATGCACAATTTTTGTTAGTGCAAATGTCATTTAGCCATTTGGTGCAATAACACACAGATTTTCTTTGCTTTCCATCTCGAACAGCACCCTATAGCACACAAAGAAGGAGGTAAAACTATAAGTCACCTTTGATTTAACACTATTCAACAGGGAATCCATGTCTGATTTGATGCAGTTTATGGTTCATTATTAAATATGAATACAAATAAATGCTCTTTATTTTCTGTTGGATAACGGCCTCTCTACAGATAATCTTCCTAGATCAGGGTGCAGTTTAGTGACAGCTCACTAGGGAATTCCATGGCTGTCCCAGCTGATGGCTCTGTGTTTGCTGGCAGGAGCCAACCAAACCCAACCCGCTCCCACCAGCCAATGCTACACCTCTGACAAAAGCTCATTATTCAACACGTTATTCAAGGGACAACACAGAGAGGGGCTGTGCCAGAAGGGCTGGGGACAGGTACAGTACAGGCTGGGGGAAACCAAGGCAATTCCTGTGCCTCGCAAGTCATGAAAAAATTCATGCTAAAATTCTCTTGCAAAAATAGGAGGGGAAAGAAGATTGCTGACAGAAGTATGGAGCCCAGGCACTGCAGATTTGAGGTTTGCAGGGGGGGAAAAAAAAAAAAGAAATCACTGTACTGTATTTTTCCTTTTTGCCTCTCAAATGTCATGACCTTTTTTCCCCAAAGTACTCTCCAAGAGTTTTTTGTTTCCAAAAAAAGACAAAGAGATTTCCACAGACAATTCTGTAGGAAGCTCATCACTGTCTCACCAGCAGAACTGATTGCATATATAATTAGTAATTTTTCCTTTCTTTAGCAACTGCAAGCTGACTTTCTTAAAAAGCTCTTGCCCTACTAATTTCTGTCCTGCAGGAAAGGCTTTGCCAAAACCCAATCAATCATGAGGGACAAATCCATGAGCAATCGGGCTCCGTTACTTCCCGGCTCAGGTCATTCAGCTGCCTTCGCAAAGCTGATCCCAGTGTCAGGATAAAGGGAAAAGTCCCTTTATGTGGTGGGGTGACCCTGCTTGGAGGCCAGGTCCCCACAGGCTGCTCTATTACTCCCCCCAGCAGGACAGGGTAGGGAGAAAATCAGATGGGGAAAGTCTTGTGGACCAAGAGAAAGGCAGTTTACAGAAGCAAAGGAAAACAAAATATTTATTCTCTACTTTCCAGCAGGCGATGTCCAGCCACTTCCTGGGCCGTAGGACCTCAGGATGCATAGGGATTAACTCCAGAGGACAAACAACATAATAACGAATGCCTCCCCTTCTCCTCCTCCTCCCTCATAGCTTTTGCTGCTGATGTCCTTTGGAGTGGGATATCCCTTTGGGCAGTTTGGGTCAGTTGTCCAGGCTGTGTCCCAGGCTCTCGCCCACCTCCAGGCTGCTGGTGAGGGGAATGCTGGGGAGACAGCCCTGATGCTCTGCCAGCACTGCTCAGAGCACTGCAGTCTTACCAACACCTTTTAGCTACCAAGACAAAGCTCAGCACTCAGGCAGACCCAAAAGAGCCAGAAACTCAACAAGTTTTTAAGAGGTATACATTTGGCTCAAAATTATTTCTTGTTTTCTTAATGCATTTAATTTTACACGTCCATGTGTATCTAGTGCATGCAACTTTTCACTTTCAACAGTAAGAAAATAAAGTATAATATCCCAAGCTTTGTGAATGGACTTAAAAAAAAGTCAACTGTCGAAACTCTGCTCTTAGAGGAAGGTTTATTTTCATAGTCTGTCACCATAAACAGATCAGTGTCTTCATCTGACTGCACTCCATTTCTCCCTGACAGCTACAGCAGTCACAACAGCAACCAGTGAGAGACATCAAAGACAGCTCCCGGTGCAGCAGAGTCCATCCCAGCACTGGGCTGTGCCAACTGCTCTAACTTCCAACAAACTTCCCCAGGAACTCCCTGTGGAGGACAGACAGGGCTACTGAGGCACAGACATGAATTTTAGAAACCTGAGCTTCACCCCAAAGTCCAAAATCCCTGGCTCCTGTGGGTTTAAATCACTGATGTCGTCTTAACACACTTAATGGTCTGGAAACCTGTGGGAAGCCTGCACAGTGTGGTGTGATTGACTGAATCTCCCTCAGGTGGGATGTGCCCCGTCACTGACCTTCCCTTTGGAATCTCCTGGCTTCTAATGGTCGATAATGTGCCAGTTGCTGCCGGGCCTAAAGCACCGCAATGCAAGGAAATCAGCACAAACAAAGCCAAGTTTAGCTCAGTGCTCCCATCCGTGGCACCTCAGTGAGGACTGAAGGGAAGGCAACGCCAGGGAAAGGGCACTGACACCAGCTCAGGCACAAGACCGTACTGAAACAGGCCCCAAAGTGATGGCTGCAGGCACATTTCAGGGGGGATCTATAACCTCAGAGCTCTCAGAGAATGACGAAATCCCGACTGAGGCGAAAAAAAAAATTTAAAAAATTTTGCTTGCCCTAAAATGGTTGAGCTCCAGCAAAGACAACAGAAATAAACCCATCAAGATTAGTCCCTTAAAAGTTGTGAGCTGTGGCTCCTCTTTCCTTCCAAAAGCTTCATCAAGGCAATTGGCTTCCCAGGAGCAACACAAAATCATTTTGCTGAAAAGGGCCACACCAAAACATTCTTTTAAATCTCTCCCCAGTTAAACTTTGAGGCAGGCTCAAGTATGGCAGTCAACACATGGGCAAAGCTCCACCAGACTCCCTGCAGTGGCAGATCTGCCAGTAAAGCCTTTGGTCAAAGACTCGAGTGTTCATCAGCTGCAGCAGTGCAAAACAGGCAAGAGCGGGGTCAGATCCCATTTAATAAACAGCAAATATCCTTGGAAAGGGGGAAGAAAAGAAGCCACCTCTTTGTTCAAAGTTTTACTTATGGGAACTCTTGAAAGAGCCATTTCTGTGCCCTTGCCTCATACATGGATTATCTGCTGCCTTCTGGGACAGCCAGGGCACCCAGCACCCATCACCCTGGGGCAGCTGCAGCATGAGTCAAGAGCTCCTGTACATTTATTTTCTCATTCCTATGAGGATTTTGCAAGAGGACAAAACCCCAGTTATCCTCTTGGTTTTCTTATAAACCCTCTCACCACTGCAGTAGCCACTGGCATGCAGCCATCCCCACAGCACTCCTTCTGGAGGTGAAATCCCTATGGACAAGCCTGGAGCCAAGATGGAGTCCAGCCCAGAGAAAGAGAGACTCCTCCTGTCCAGAGTCGCCCTTCCTGCCAACTATAGGAGCCTGTGTATTTCAGCAAGGTCTCTTCTTATTTTTCTAAGTGCAATAGAAGAAAATCAGGACTATTGTTCACACTTTATCACTTCTCTTTAGCTCTCTGTAAGATGCTTTCTAGAGGGAGGAGTATCTTCTTCTAACAAAGGCTGTTCTTTACCAGAGCATTCCTCTGATTCATCGTTTTCATCCCTTGTGTGTTTATGAAACTCATGCCACCATTTAAACAATCCTTTTGCCACCAGATCCTGAGAGTCTCAATCAGTACCTCTCTCAGTCCCTTACACAACTATATTTTTAAAAGTGTAGACCTCCAGAAAAGATTTTAGCTTGATGCCAGAACGGCTTGAACTTCTCTCCAGCCTGGACCAGCTGATTTCCAGTGGCAGCTGGGGGTGAGATCAGCCATCCTTGCTCTGAAATGAAGCTCACAGAGGTGCAACTCTCACTTAATCCAGCCTCCTTTTCATCACAGGTATTAAGGATTCATCTTCAAGTACTTATGCTCTTCTATTTAATCTTCCCTTATCTCCCGAGTGGCCATCGAGCAGCCTCTTGGAATTAAGAGGGCTCAGTGCTAATAAGCTCTGGAACAGCTCTGGAGCACTCTGGTTTGGAAAGGCCGTAGAAGACACTCCTCAGCTTCTCCCAAAGCACCTCCTGGAATCACTTCCCTTCGCAGTGCAATATCCACAGATCCCCTGCTCATCACCACACCCAGCTCATGAGATGAAGGCAGAGGAGAAGCAAACTTCCAGAGGGTGCAAGTCAGGGAAAGCTGGTCTCACGTTAGCTGCTGCCCTGCATGGCAGCCAGGGCTCACAGAGAGTGAAGAGGCCAAGCACTCACCCAAAAGCTGCTGCCTTCAATGAAACAGGTATGGGAGACATTGACTGAGGCTTTTACCCTTCTCTTGTGGGGGGAGCTGCGGTGGTTGGGGGTTTTAGCTCCATGTCTTTGCTGGGCTGCAAGGCTGCAGTGTTCCTCTACACTCACATGGGGCTCAGGAGGAGATTTCCTGCACACAAATCCTACTCAAACCAGGAAATCTCTTGTGCTGGTTTTGTGCCTCTGTTATTACAAGCTGCCTGTCTGGCAGCTTGAGCAGGAGATCCTTTTGGTATTACTAAAGCAATAAAGAGTTGGAAAGGAAAGACAAGAAAGGACAATGTGGAGTTTTGCAAGGGAAGAGAGCAGGAAGGCCCAGGAGAGTGTCAGAAGAGCCAGAGAAGGACATTTTGGCTATATCCTCACCATGCAGTTATCCCAGGCTATGAGCCAGGTTTTATCCCAGTCCTCCCATCCATCTGGACTCTCTTTACTGTGGTTCTGGAAGAGTCAGGTCTGAAACTCTCCTTTTGCTCAGGGAGGGAGAACTTTTTGAGAATTAACGCAGCTGAGCCAGGGAGGGTCATGGATCCTTCCCCAGGGAGACAATATCCATCCCTCCATCAGTGTAACTGACCAAAACCAATTGTAGATCACAAACAAGCACAATATTTACCCAAAAAACTCTCAGACCCCAGAAATAGTGAGGACACGTTAATTTAGGCAGGGTATCAGTACATCTACACTCTCACACAGGCTCCCTTCAGCAGTTTGATCAGAGCACGGCACACAAAAGTGGAACAGAGCCCTACCCACAAGCAGGGAAACATATTTATTCTTGGCTCATGTTTCCACAAACCCTAGCACAAGAGTTGAGTTTCATGGTGACAGCCATTCTGCACTTACTGCAAAAGAAACACCCTAAAATAGATTTAAAACTCTCTACCTACAAATCAAAGGTGTGGCGAATGTGTGCGGAGCTGAGATTCCCAAGCAACATGGCCTCGTGCTCTTAGAAAGCCCTGTGACTCCCCTGAATATAAACGATAAAGAAATCACATAACATGGAAAGGAATGAAAAAATCCCTTCACAACACAAAAAAAACCCTTCCAGTGACTTACTGGCAGGCTCAAGAGATAAGAAACAGAGGATAAGTGAAGGCAAGCACCCCAAGAGCATTTCAAATACCATACCCAGTCTAAAAGAAGAAAATCTATCACTCTTCTCAAGAGAAGGAATCAGGCTCTCTATTGTCTCTAGGCACGGAAACAAAAAGCAGTATCTCAAGATGAAGTTTGTACTTCTTGGGAGACAGATGGGAGAGTTGTTTTGTCATTTTTTTATTGACCTTTTCTCAGCAAAATCACTATTTTACCAATAAATCACGATTTTTGTAGCATTTGTGCTCTGACCTGATACAGAAAAAGTATTTGTATAGAAGATGTGAGAACAGAGTTTTTCAGAAGTGATCCCACATCATTTGACTGGGTGTTATATCTCTGCAAAGATTACAGGAATAAAACACCCAAGGCTTTCTTCAGAGCCTTCCAAATGTGCTCCTGTACTAATTCACACTAGAGAAATACGCCATTTAAGACCAGGTGTTTTAGTTAAGTAGAGCTGGAGGTAGTTGAGAGGGTGTCTGAATCCACTGCTAACCTGAGCCACCCAGAGCAGTCTGGCAGGGGTGCTGGACAGCTGTAACCACCCAGCTCCTGATTCCTAGACAAGAGCAATAAATGAGTCCTGTGGCCTGTTCAAAGGCTAGGAGTGAGCAGCCTGTGAACGCGCAAAAAAAATACGTTCTAACCCAACTAAACCTCCAGAACTATGTTATACTCCGTGTCATGTTGGTTTGCTTAAGCAGCAATGGAAATAAACAATTTTTATACAGCTTTACTGGGGCTTCTCAGCCAAATCCCAGGGAAAGGGACCCTGAATCAAATGCCAGAGAAAGCAATGGAAAAATCCCCATTACATTGCAAGGTTTTAGATGTGGGCCATCTACCATAACGTCTTGGCAGAGCTATTCATATTTACACCAGTAAAAACACTGACAATTTGGGAAACGTCCTTTTTTTGCCTTTTAGTTACCTTATCCCAGATGCACTCTAGAAATACCCCATACTGATGAAAATGTCTATACATTCAATGTGACATATGGAAGTAGCCCACTATAAATCAGCCTCACATCCAGTTAAGCCCACACACGCAGGATCAATTTATTTAGGAACAATGTCATTGCCCAATTTCCAACGCAACATTAGATCCTCCCAGAAGATGTTGTCCTTAATGTTCACCACTAGAATGCATAAAACACTTTTTTTTTTTCCTTTTCCCTAAAGAGATTAAATGCATTTACTGCTGGAACCTATCCTACTTCCCTACCAAACTGTTACAGAGAAAACATTTTTACTAGGCTTAATTAAAACTCAGGTTAATAAGCTGAAGTGTAGTAAACTAAATATAGGCAATATTTTATTGTAAGAAAAAAATGTTATATATTGATTATATTTGCTATATGATGTATTCACCATATGTTCAGAGTATTTAACATAAGCAAGAATGTATGGTTAATAAATACAAATGTTAAATATACGTATAATATGGATATGCTTAAATGTAAATTGAACCTCAATGTTTCTATATTACACTGCTTTCCCTTACGGTAGGTAAGAAATTACTGATTTATCAATGTGTAAAAGCTCTGAGCTTGTAAAAACTTATTTCTGAGGTCCTTGTGCTACCACTGATCTCCCAGTGCAGCCTGTGCTGAGCTCTGACTTTCTTGCAGCACTTTGAGGGCAATTAAGTGAGATTTATTTGATTCCCCTGAAATGTAAGGCCATACCTGTACCATAGATCATTAAAAATGCTGGTTACTACAAAAGCACAGCAAGATACACCTGGTTTGACCATGACATGCACAGAATCAATCCCCTTCTCATAATTTGGCCCACTTTTCACCATGTGTACAACAAACATACTGGCAGCTGCCAAACCCTGCCTGGGCCGCACACATCCTGACTGAAATCTGTACCTCATGCGGATCCCGTCTGCTCTGCAGCACACAACAAACAGGCCTGGGGTGCACAGCCAAGCTCCTGCCCAGTGTCTATCAGCTGTGGTTTGAATTACTCCTCGGAGAAACATTGTCCCTGACTTGAAACCTCAGGGTTTGGAGTCAGTGGTGCCAGAAGGAGCAGTCACTCCTCAGTCTGGTTTCTCAGCTCACGCTCTCACTCCCTCCCAGGCAGAGAAGCACTCATGACTCTTCTTTGTTTGCATTTGTCCTCATAGTGAGTCTAAGGTTCACTCTGTACAACATCAAGATGCAGTTTCCCCCACAGTAAAGGACAAAAAGTACAAAAAACTGCATTTGCAGCATAGATATGCTTTCCTGGTCAAGCACAGCCAACAGGAGGCCAGGCCTGCTTCAGAGCCCAGTCTGTGCAGGAAAACATGGATTACAGGATCTTTGTACCATTTTGCTGGTTTGGCATCACCACCCATCAGGTTTCTAAAGCTCATTCCAACCTCTGCTCATCACAGGGACCAGTAAAACAGGCTAAAGCAAACACAGCCCTGTGCTCCCCTGGCTGGAGGGAATGAATACATTTCGGGTATATATCACATGCTCTGACAGAGGTGTATGGTCAAGAACATCCATAGTGTTTTATAGGACATAAAGGAGAAAATGTGCTGTAATAAATTGTAAAAGTTATGCCTTTTAGCATCTGGATGGCCACTTTAGAAATTTAAGACCTCACCTTTAAAAAGTGAAACAACTGAGCTATAATTCATTTTTATTTCACCATTTCACTTCCCCATCAAAGATTCTCACTCCACATACACCACCTTTTTTTTCAAAAGCTGTCAAGAATAGAAGAAATTTTGCCTTGAAGAAAAACACAACCATTTCTTTCCATCCTACAACATTGTATGTTGCAATCCAGACAGGTCTGCAGCAGGTCCATTTATGCAGATTATATTTCATGAGAATCCATCAAAGCAGGGAATTACTGTTTTACATGAGAAAGCCTAATGCTCCAGAAAGGATTCTGGAAGGTAAATATTCCAGGAAGGACTCAGAGAGCCATCCTACACTGTAGGCTCACATCCTCCACAAGGCTGAAGCAGCTTCAGGGCTAAGCTTATCCACTTCAGCCTTTCCAAAATGTGATTTCATGGTCACCGAGTGTCTTGTTCAACCAATTTCTGAGCACATGGCAATTCGGTTCAATGGTGGCCTTATTTTGCCATTTTTGCCCTTACACTTTTAGCTCTCCAGGCAGAGGAGCACCTGAACCATGGACACCTTGAAGAAGCAAAGTCACATCTCTCTTGGACCCATCACCAGTGGTCTCCATTTCTTCGACAGCCCATTTTTACTGCTGCTTGGGTGAAAGGTATTCTTGCACAACCCTAAGTGCCCCCCATTTCTATGCAGAGCTTATACACAGACTTTTATTAATCCAAAGCAAAAGCAAAGCCAAAGTACAGGTCCTTCACTCTTCCTTTTTGGGGAAAGTGGAACAACCTTGCAGCTCCCTCACCCCTGATGATGCAATGAAGGTTCCCCCTGCTTCACCCAGTTTAACCCCTGCAGAGCTTATTGTGGTGTGTATCACAGGTTCCTTCTATGAGCCTGCAAACTCCCATGAAACACTGAGTGGGACCTATTTCTCCTGACTTTGGATTAATCCAAGGTCACACGCACATCTTTATAGGGGAATTAATGCTTTTTAGGACCCCAGCCCTTTGGGTCCTGTTTTACCTTGGGTAATGGAAGCTTCCCAAGAGAATGCGGGTTTAGGCAGTATTTTATGCTTCCTTTACCAATCAATACACCATAAAACACACACTGAGGTCCCTCTCACAGCTCCAAGGAGCCTCCCAGCATGGTAGCAGAGCTGCCGGCAGTACTTGATCTTCCTTCGTGCCTTTGCCTGCAGAGTGGCCTCCCGTGGTGCCCTCAGCTGGAGGACAAAGCTGTGTCATTGCAGAGGGTTGCGAACGAGCCGCTGATTACAGAGCACAATTAAGAGACATCGTGCAGGTCCCTGCAGGCTGGTGCATCACAACCTTCGGTGCTCCAAAGGTCAGACAAAGTGAGCACAGCGGGAAGTTGGATCCCTGTCACCAGGAAGCTCATTGCAAGCAGGTTCTTGTCTTTTGCAGAAGGCACGTAGATACATCTAGATTTAATTGCAAGTGGCAAACCCGAATGCCACGAGATGACAGCAAGCTGGTCTTCTGCAAGCACATGAGCTTCAGTCACCAGCTCAAGCCAGGAAAAAAAAAATCAACATTATGAGCTTGGGAAGGTGATAAACTTCTCTACAAGGATATAAGGATGTTCCTTAGCTGCAAGTGTGACTTGCATATATTCGTTGTCTTTGAGACATCTGTCTCAAACACAGGCTTTACACCACGAGTCTGATGTGGCTTTCACTTACACCACACTTGTAGCACTTTTCTGCTGAGTTTGACAACATTGGAGTTTGGAGAAGCAAAGCTCCACATGAGTTTTCAGATCTCTGCAATTTAGGCATGTCCTTCCATATTTTAGATTCCTATCTGAAATAGAGGCTTACAAGATTACAGCCCCCTGTGAGCAAACCCAAAGGGAATAACAGCAAACCCGGTGTGAACACACAGCTCTCCCCAACACCAGCCCGAGTCCTTTGCCATTCCACCTGCACACCCCAGCTCCCAGCTGTTACCACAGGGATAAAGGCAGGCTGATGCTACAGACCTCATGGGCTAAGTTTTGTCTCTGTAAATAAAACCGGTGCTATTTTTTCTTTGAACAACCTTTAGCAGCTTGATCCTGCCTCTGGGAATGGTATTTCCTTTACAGAAACATTTGAAGGATAATTCACACAGAACCACTAAAAGCTGAGGAAAACCTCCAGAGAGAGCAGACCCCGAGCCTGCCCCGGGAGGTGAGTGCCACTCACTTTGATCTGCAAACCCTCACATTTTTGCTCCATTTCTGCAAATTTCAAAAAGTCGAAGTTTCTACAAACATCTCATGCCAGCATGCAACCCTGCTAAATTTATTGTATGTGGGCTATTCAGTGCGTAAACTTGTAAATAAATTTCTATTTTTCCATATGTCTTCAAGGGATTTGATAGAGTCTCTGCTGATATTTGGGCCAGCTGTTGCCAGAGGCTTACAACTGCAGAGTAACCCCCAAATCAAACTAGGAGTGGTGGGTTTGCAGAGTCTGATCAGAGAGAGACAGACTGACACTCTTACAAATATTTCTGCTCAGACTTTCCCTTCTGTCTCAGAGAATAAAACATTTTCCAATGAGGCTGAATTTCCTTTTTTGTGATGCCTTCACTAGAGAGGCACCATTCTCTAAGGCTCCAGAGACAAAAGATTAAAAAAGAAAAAAATCTTTCATGTCTAATTTCAGTTTAACTTCTGTTATGACTCCCAGTCTCTGGCTCTATACCAGGGTTTTCTTTGCCTTCTGAAGGCAAGAGTAAACTCAAGTATTAAACAAAAACTTCTATTTAAAAAGAAAACAATTAAACTTTTCATGTGTAAATGTACACATTTGTTCTAGAAAGTTAAACTTGATCCATCATCTCTAACACCTCTATCAAAAAAAACCATGCTGAATAAAACTGAGGGCTTTTCCCCTTTTGTTGACAATACAATAAATAAATTCAAAACAAGAGACAGCTGTGCACACACAGTGTGAGAGTCACAACAGATGAAGAGTTAATATAGAAAAGCTGATTTTCTGTTCATTTTCTGTGTCTAAGTTCTCCTCTCATGTTTCAATATCTATATTGTACTATGACTTCACAGAGATCAGAAAGCCCTTGCAGACACTGGTCCCTGTGTCACAGACAGGCGGGTCCTGCACAAGCAGGACATGCTGAGACACCCCCTGCCCCAACAGCACAGAGAGTGTTACAAAGTCAACCCTCAGATCTAACACTGAGAAGAGAGGACACACAATAAAAAGAGACAATTCAGACAGAAAAGATAAGCTGAGGACACAGCACAGCCTTGATCTATAGCTGATCTCATGCCCTCAACACGGCTGGAAGCTCTGGCTGGAGCACAGCAGACTTACATAGAGCAGTCCCAGTTTCATGTACTTGGAAAATGAAAGGCACTGCTGGCAGAGGCTTAACACACAGCCAAGAGCTCAGGAGCACGTTAAAGGCAGCTGAGGTACCCCAGGTGACAGACAGGGCCCCTTACACACACTCAGATGTGGAGGCTGAGCTCCTTCCAGCCATGCCAAGAGCTCTCCATGTCTTGGCAGGGATTCGGGCATAAAAGCAGCAGATCAGGGAGGGACGGATCTGCTGAAGTGGCCGGCAAGATCTGCAGCCACCATCAGTCACTGTAGCTGCAGTGCTGCTAAGTCTGTTAAAGGAGCTATGAAATCATACCCAATTGGTTCATTCTGAATGTGGCAAATATCACTGTTTGTGCAAGAATTGTAACAATACACTCCTGATATAAATTTTTAAAAAAATAATCTTTTATGTGCCTAGGATCAGAAGTATGCAGAAAGAAGTTTAAAACGCAGGAGCAGATGACTGGAGAAACTTGTCCTCTTTGTTCTTGCCAGAACGATGCTCCAAATTCCCCAGGAAATATATTGCCTCATAAAGCACAAGTGCTATTTTCAAATGAGCTTAAAATCCCACCAGGGCTCACCAGACACACATATGCTCCCAGACACAGAACACCAGGAGAAACTCATGAAAGATTTCCAGCGTAATTTTTCCTCAGAGCGTTGTATGCAAAGCCCATTTCTGTGCAGGTGTGGAGCCCCATTCTCACACCCTCATCCAGAATGTGGCAACTCTGGCTTTAACAGAGTGCTTAAATTCCTGCAGAATCCACAGGACAACAGCCCAACATGCTCTCCTCCAGGGCATAAGTCTGGTGTTGTTCCATAAATCACCTTTTTGGTTTAGGTAGCAACAATCCACAGCCAAGGCCCCAGCACTGCACAGCACCAAGAGCAAGGGTATTTCAGGTGCTGAATATGGGGATATGGCATTAAAAAAAGAGTATCTTCTGGCTGTATAATTATAAACTGCATCATTATGCATGTGCACGACCAAAGGAGAGGACAAACTGAGGTCACCCAGGAAACTTTGATGCTGGCATTTCTTCACCTCCAAGTGTCTGACTCTGCAGCTTTAATAATATTCTTGTCATGAAGGGGTTTTGTTTAATTTATATATAGATTATGGGTTGCTGTCTATTGGCAGACACCCACAGTATTGGCTGGATGCAGTTTAAAATAGCAAACCTTCCCTCTGTTGGAAACACCTGTTTTAGCCAGAAGACCATTTCATTGCAGGTGTTACACTCTGAATGAAATAGGAGCCCATTTTGATTCTGTGATCTGCCCAGGGATGACAGCAGCATTTAATGTATCCAGCAAAAGTTACTAACTTGATCATTATGGAATGGGGAATGGTGCATCTAACCTTTCTTTTAAATTACCATTGCAGACTTTTAATGGGTTTCTCAAAAGTTATTGTTATTAACATGAATATTACAGGAACAAAATCAGCCCCTTACAGTCAGTTATCACAGTACTTAAACAAAACTCATATCTGCAAACAGCCTGCTGAGGTATCAAGAACTCTCTTGTTCCTAAAGGAAGACTTAGATGGAGACAAATCTTTTGAGTGGTAGAGATAATGGTAAAGATATCACTAGAGTTAATCATTGTTTTAAATGGGACAGAATTTTACAGCGTGTCCTGTGGTTAAACGGGCACAAGCTGATCTTTTGCATCTGCCATGCCTGGTTTGTGTGTGATGGATGTTGGCTCTGAGGTGCAGGGCACTGGCCTGTCCTGCATGCTGTGAACCTGCAGCTATTATCCTCTGAGGTCCTGCAGCCACATATTAGAATTAATGTCACATTTACTGCCAAGGTTAGCAAGCAACACAAGGGAACAAATTCCTAAGCCACTGTGAACGCATTTTTTTTTTTTTTAAGATGCCCCCTTTCAATTCTAATTTCTAAATTAGGAGTGAATGAACTGTTTGGTCATTCAGAAGGAAGGACAAAACCTCAGTCACATCCACCTCTGTTAGTTCGCTATTAATCTTTCTTTGGTGCTCCCCCCCCAAGGATCTGTGCTCCAGTGGGTCTCACATCTGCTGTGTTATTTTATTTTTTAGTTACTGGAGGGGAAACTACAGTAGTGGGTCTGGAAACGGTCTGGTCACTTCTAGAAGAGGTGCAATACACACAGCAGGGATCAGCAGTTCCCTAAGGATGTCCCCTTGCAGCATGTCCCAGTCCCTGGTCGAAGGCCCAGACCCAGGTTCCAAACAAGCGTTTGTGCTTTGGCCTTTCCTGGGAAGAAACGGGGGAGTTTTGATGGTGTGCAGAATTTTGTTAACAGCCTCCAACTTCTCACGGTCCCAGTGAAGAGTTATCAGAGCCCTGAGTGCCCTCTGAGGGGCCACTACTCCTCTTTACTCCATTCGATGTGCTAAATGCCACCTTGTGAGCTACAGTACCATTTACAGAAATCAATGTAGAACTAAGTTACTAAACATGTGAAATTGGCTACAAATAGCAAAGGCATTCTTCCAGGGAGGATTCCCCTTTTTTTTTATCATGCTATAGTTTCCAGCTATTATTGTCATTTCTTAAGTGTAATTATATATAGTTGGTGCTAAACTGAGTTTACAACCTGTTGTAATTCCATGTTCTCATCTATTTTTCTGCCCCAGCAAGCCTAACTGCCAATAACAGGAAAAATCAGCCCCATTTACTAAGAGGAAGTCATTATACTTGATTCTACCCATATAGCAACTTAAATACCATAAATTTTAACACTGGGCACTGCAAAAGGCACTTAGCTATGTACTCTGCTGCCTCCACTGACTCAGGACATGCAATAACTGTGCAATACAAGTCACTAAAGACTCCAAAAGCTACTGGAAATGGAGCATGTCTGGACCTGCAGAGCACCATGCCAATACTGTGTTTTTTTACCTGGCAGCTGGCCAAACCCAATAAAGCTAATTACCATGAGATGGTTTTTTACAAATGGAAACACTGCAGTTAGAGACAATCCAAGTGCTGGGTTCTGTGCAACAGGCAAACACCACTGCCAAATTTTTTCTTGTGGAGAACGAGGTGATTTGCTCCTGCTCACACCAACAGAGAAAGTCACAGCTCTGTTCTTTGGATCTGCTGCTCCTGGGAGACAGCAGCAGAGAGGACCTGACTATCACCACTACCATAAAGATGGTTCTCTTGGTGCACTGTACTGAAACACTTACTTGCAGATCCCCTTTCGTTATATGCAATTTTTAGTTGCTTTTTGCAGATCATATCTTTTTCACACATCCTTCAATCTGCCACTTCTACAGAGTTTCATTCAGTCAGGTCCAACATGCAGACACAAAATTTCCTGTTATAAAGAATCCCACAGACTCCTTCAGCCCAGCACTGATGTAGAAGCTTTCTGAAAATCATCTACTCCCTGCCAGAGCTGTGGGATTTCACATCAGAGATGGTCATGTAACTCATGGTCTCACTGCCATTTGCTTTTGGCACGTGGCAGGGGGTCACTAGTGTGACACAGAGCTCCTGGCAAGAGGTACAAGAACAGCTGCTAAAGCAGCTCCAGTGCCTCCAGGCCAGGATTGTTTGCCACCACAGCACCACCCAGTCTCACATCCAGGATTCTGTTGGCACCAAAAAGCACTGTTGATATTTACTCTGATCCTCTGAAAAATTAGTGGGAAATTAAAAACCAACAAAGAATAAGAGTCTCTGTTCAGGACGACAAAACCAGGAAGATTATTTGATCAAGAGACAAATGTGTCTCCTTCATAGGCAGTGATATTTGAGATGGCATTGAGCAGTCATTTTCACAGTTCCAGAAATTCTCTTTCTGGTCTGTGACTCCAGACAACACCGTCACTGTTGGATACTCCCATCCCATTTCATACCTAACTCACCTTTACACTACCAAACTGTACATACGACAGCAAAGTGGCTCCCTCAGCTCCACTGGGCTGCCTCACCCTGTGCCTGAATCCAGCCACGTGCTCCAGAGCCTCCTGGCTTTAGGCTGGGGCTGCGCACTGCTCCCAACACGTATCCGTAGCCTATGGCTTTTGGGGCAGAACACATCATTTGCTGCTGCAAAGGCAGCTGGAAGGCTTGGTGCATTGAACCTGTCATGTTGCTCTTTAAATTATTTGAGAATATTTACTGGGAGGTGCCAGCACAAGGCAGTTTTTCACTGCTTTTCCTTAGCTGTTGCCCCCAGTCTAATGGACCCTGCCCTGAGCCCTCCTGAGAATCCATCAGAGACCTATCCTCTCCTGCAAAGACTAGCCCGGGAAACAGTGGCTGATAAAAGGCAAGAGGCATCACACCAAGTAAATGGCTCATTAATGACAATGCTTAGCATGAGACAGACACCAAAGGTCCTTCTCGAATGAGGGGGTCTGTGTCTGACAATGTGTATCTGACTGTAGGGAGAGCAAAAAATAGCACAGGATAAGGAAGGACACACAGCAAGGCTCCCAGGGATGCTTCTGCCCAAGAAGGAACCTTTCCCTGACAGCCTGCAAAAGCCATTCTTTGTCTCGCCTGCTGCCCCATTTACTCTGCTCCGTACAGGTCACGAGAAGTCAGCTCAGAATGTTCAGGTGCAATTGAACGCCACTTTCAATCCCCAGCCTCCACAGGAGAGCAGGCACCACACTGCCATGGACACCTTCGGAGCAGGGGACTTGGACCAAGATCTGCCACTTCTGTAAAGTTTCAAGGGCATTCCCTTCCTCCCAAAGAAGGTTGCCTGAGCAGATGACTGCACCATTTTGGAGCACTTTTCCCACTGCTGCGGGCACCTCTGCAGGCTGGGAGCACTTAGTCCAGAGCTTCCACCAAAGTCATATGCATTTTGAAACACAGTGACTCTGCAGCCTTAGCCAAGGATTTCAGCTGCATTCCCCAAGCATTATGCTCACTGTGCTAAAAAGCACCTGCAAAGCAGTTCTTTCTGATATTTACTTTGTAAAATTAAAGTACAGGGAGGGGGGAAAAAAAAATAGAAATCAGTGTCTTTCTGCTACCCCTTAGTTTGCGTAAGCAGTCGATGGTAAATGTCAAATGCCAGCAGTGCATCAGAAAAGGATCACACTGAACAATCCTGTCTTCAAGGCCAGAGCCCAAACCCCTCACCAGCCCCAAAACTGCTCTAGTTTCACACACAATATCCTACATTAGGAGCATGTACACTAATGCCTAATTTAGCCATCACAGCTCCAGGAGTGGGGGAGTCAGAGACTCCAACAGCACGTATGGAGAGGGTTCTCTCTATGCTGTATTTTAGGAAGTGCTCCCCTGCTTCAGACAGCTCTTCCCAGGTTCAAAGTAAGGAACACGGAATATTGTGAGATCCGAGCTCATTAGAGGAGCAGGTGGGGATGTCTGCAGCTGAATAAGCAGGTTGCTTTGGGAATAACATGAAACAGATGTCCTGTCTTTGCACTCCCTGAACATTTTCTGCAAATAAATTGCAAGTTCAGGGTTTAAGGCTGAGTCTGTCATTTATCTCTTTAGCAACTCCTCTTCTGTTTTCTTCTGCCTGTTTTCTTTCAGGGTAGAAAATCTCTTCTGTAATAAGATGACTTTTGAAGCTAGAGAGCAAAATTTGCTTTTTGATTGAGCACGGGAAATGAAGGACTCCCTGCTAAATGAGTTTACTGGTATTTCAGGTAGAGAATACCAGGAGGTGCTCTGCACATGGTCCAGGACAGACACACATTCAAACAATATCAAAGCTCACTAGGCTTTACTAAGGGGATTTCCTTTCAAGATATTTTCCCAAAAACATTTATTGTTCAGGCTGGGGAGGAAGTTGGAAGATTTATATATGTCAAGTATAGCCTGCAAACTGTTATTTCAGCAGAGCAATGCACTTATCCATATCAAATGTCTGAAACAGATGAAGGGACACTGGTTCTGACCCCATACTCAAGTCTAGGGAAAAGCTCAGTCTGGGCTAGAACCATATTTGCCAACAGATTACTTAAAGCACATGTTAAGGAGGCTTGATTCCCCTTCATTTGGGAACATTTTGCTTGGAAAGACCAAAGCACACAGTGTTTCACAAACAGGCAGTGTTCTGGGATGGCTCTGTTTGGAGACACTCCCAGCCTCTACCAGAAGGTAACTATTGATCAGCAGAAAGTCCCTATCACTTTCCATCTAGAAAGTCTCATTGAGATCCATTCAGATTAGGCAGCCAGCCCCCTTTGTCGAGGCCCAGGACATATTTAAAAAACATCACACAGATAATGTACAAGGGACTAAAACAGGCAACAAACTTCTAAGACTTACTAGCACCAAAAATGGGACTTGCAGGTCTACTGCCTTAACCCACAGTGATGTGTCTCTTTTGCCTTTGCTGCTGGGATAACCTTTCCTGGGTGCAATTCTCTTAATAATGTGCCTAACTCAAAACTGTGCAAAAGAAACTTCCAAAAATCTGCACAGAGGATTAGCTGAAGTCTCAAGACAAAAAGGCAATAATTCACCCACTCCATGAGCACTACCAGAAGCTAATGCAAAATAAATTCCATGGGAGTTTCCAAAAATGTCAGATGACAATAATACCTTAGTGAGGCAGGGCATATTTTATGCATCCTGCTCATTAGCTGAAAAGCCTGTCTGCATGACTGTTTTTTCTCATTTGAATTAATTACACTGTATATTAAGAAGAGACCCGCTGAGCTCTTTAATACATAAAGTATTTAAAAGATGTTATTAAAAAAGTTATTTCGGAAAATTGCAATTACACATCTATGTGTACACTTGCATTTATTGCTTCTCTTCCTGTCAGCCTGCATCAAGCAAGAGACACAGGAGTGTTTCCACAGCCAGAGGTTTGGAGCCATGATACGGATGTTTACAGGGAACTAACAGTATTACAGCATTATCCTTGTGAAAGGCTACACATCTTCCAACACAAGGTAGGTTTGGCACAAGTAGATTTGTCAAAATATTTCATATTAAGTTTTTAGAGTACCTCAACTTCAATCTTCACCCCAATTCCAAACACAGGAACCCAGAAAATCCAAGCTCAGCCTAGTCCATAAGTAGTGCCAACAACCTCGAACTGATTCTGGGCACGGAAGCTCCTCTATGTGCAGCATCTCAGTTAGTCTGGAGACTTAAATATCTAAAAAAGCCCTTTGCAAGGCAACGAACCCAACTGTCTGTCTACCAATGTACATCCCCTTATAGGAATTGTCATACTCAAAAGGAACTTCAGCTTTTTTCTTTGGCCTTCACTGGCAGACACTTTTTCTAGCTTGAGATTCTCGTCTAACTGATACAATAAATGCAGCCACTACCCATTTATCCCCCTTTACTCCTGCATCAGACAGCTCTTCTCCTTTCCTGATGTTCACCCTTAAACTCTTTAGAGGCAACAGCCTAACATGTCCAGCCAGCCCCTAAAGTGAGACTTGGGCAGTGATTTTTGTGTACAAGACAAGTATGATTTCTGCATGTAGAGCTATCAACCTGCTACCATGATTAAGAGCAGGAGAATGGCAAAGTAGGAATTCCACAGCCCTAACAAGTCTCATTAAATTTGTGAATCACAACAGCAAACAGGTCTCACTCAGACCCCCATGGAGAGCATTGGTAAAGGTTGACAGAAGGGCAGCAGCTCCAAGTGCTAAATGGATAAAGTGGCATTCCCAGCAGAATTCTTCTTCATTCATTATCAGCGCACTTTTAGAGTCACCACAAAACCCTGCCCACCCTTCCCCACAGGGATATCGGTACCAAGTCATTCATCAGCAGAATATTGTCACATTTTACAATATCACCCTTAAGTACAAGAGCTCTCAACAGGACAGCGCTGGAGGTTATTGATTTTGAACCACTGACACAGCAGACAGCATCCCCTCAGCAGGAGAGATGCCCAAGGTCAAACGCCTTCTTAAAATACACATTTGGCTACAGGAGTTTAAGTTCAATAAACCATCACGTAGCGACTGGCAGCACTATTTATAAATAATCAGCCTGTGCAGTGCTGACCCCTTTTTTATTTAATGAAATTTGCTTCCTCTTGTCAGTGTCAGGTATTTTGAGTTGGCAAAATGCTGTGACCTCTCCTATGCTAAAAATGAAACTGTGTATGAAGACTGCCATAAAAGCCCAACACCAGCTCCCGGAAATAGCATGTATCTATTTAGGTAATATAAACAAGATGTCAAGTCTTTAGGAGCATGAGCTGTTGAAGCAAGCACCAAACCCTCCCTAGACATCTGCACACCACAGAGAGGGAGTGAGGGAGCTCTTTCATTCAGCCTTCATTAAATAAATAATATATTATGCACAAGCAAAATTTGTGTTATTGCAGCAGTGACAACAAATCATCCTGAATTAAGACATTCAGGAATTGAAGCTCTCACTCTTTGTGCGTTTCCTAAAGGCAGGATTTCTTGCACAGGAGTTATGATGTCCCAGAGCACTGTGGGCCCAGTCAGGTCAGGGCTGGGCCTCAGCAGAACTTCCCTTCTCTGAGCTCCAGTGCAGGACCAACATCCCACTGTGCTCAAGCCCCCACACTCCCTTGGTTCAGCATTGCTTCCTCTTCCTTATCCCAGAACTGGCAGGAGCTTTATCCACCACGGGCTGGCAAAGACTCATTTTGAGTTAATGGTCCTTTATTTCCCTATGGAATTTCCTTACTCCTATTCTTTATGCCACAGTGGCAGAGGTAGGGATTCCTTTTTGTCTTTCTGAGCTAGTTTGCTTACCTGACCTTTAAATTCTCCTGCACCATCCATAAGGCAGGTAGGGGTGGGGAATCACAACAAAAAAATCCAGGAAATGTAAGCTCATCCCTTCAGGCCATTCTATATATAGCAGCTCCGTGGTGTGCTGCTATGTTTCTAATTGCTGTTGTCAGAATATATGCAGGAGAGGGAGCTGCTGTTTTACAGAAGAACCCTTCCTACCCAGGTGTGAAGTGCGGGATGTCGGCCAACCCGGAGCAGGAGCTGCCAGGGTCAAACACAGCACCCAGACTCTTCTTTCCCAAAGGGCCTGCCTTGCTGTACTCGCCCTGGAAGCTGCCTGGGTTTGTTTCCATGCACACTCCCCATTCTCACAGCAAGGGGGGTGCCCCTGGTGTGTGTGTGTACACATCTGTAGTCACTACATTGCATGGGGACATTTTGATTTGCAAGCGAGCAGCGTGCAGTGACACCACACTCTAACGTATATGGGGGATGGAGAGATAAGGAGTTATTACAAGGCAAGATTAAAACTCTTCAGTTGATCCGTATTGATTTTATTTTAGCCGTACTGCCTGCCTGATCATACATCTTCCCATTCCCACCCTGCTGCTGGGCGGAGGGGGCACGGCTCAGCTGAGCCTGCAGGGTCCGGCTTATACCCGTGGAGCAGAAGAACAGCCGCCGGCATCCTTGAGTGGTTACAAATTACAGACCTCTCACCAGGGGACCGGGCTGCAGCCAGGATCCAGCTTTCAGCGTGCCAAAGCCAAGTACAGCTACATTACATTCTCAGCTGCTCTGCCAAACAGCCGCTGAGCCAGACACGGTCTCCAGCAGGTCCTTGCCCGGGGCCACTGTGCACGCCCACCCACAGTGCCCCAGTCATGGAGGGGCCAAACTGCTCCCTGGCTCTCACACTTGACCTAGGTTTAGCCCTGTCCACGTGTAACAGCCAAAACCCCCTCGGGGAACAACAGACCAGAGCTGCACAGCGCAAGTACCGGGGGAGAGCTCCCACACCTGCACACTCAGCAGCCACAGGTGCTGCAAGGCTGCCTTTGCCACTGCGCCAGCACAGAAGTCCCTTTCTTTCCAGCCCACACTGACCCAGGAGCAACTCCTGTGTGCCCAAACAGCTCCCACCCCTCCCTGCTGACTGGAAAGCAGCAGATTATTGGAAAGCAGGAATTATTTTCAACTTTGTTAGCATTTGCCAAGCATCATTTCAGCCCTAACATTATAGGTGTTTAATAGGGCCATACTGAAAGTCTTTGAACCTTGCAATCAATACAGCTGAGCTGCTGCACAAAATTTACCATTGATCTGTGTTTCGCTTCATTAAATGTTAGTTTTACAAGCTTTGAAAATAGGCCTGTTTAAAAGTGTTTAACAACCTGTGGCTGCATCATCAGCTCTAAATGGCCACGCAGCACTGACTGCAGGCTAAGCCACTAGTTGGTGATTTCTTGCCCTACAACAGTATCAAATTCACTTTTTAAAACCTGTAACATGTTCAGCAATATTCCCTTTAAGCTCAAAGCACACCGATGCAACCACTTAGAGAAAGAGAGCACAGACAATAAAACTGGAACCCTGGGCCCACCTTCTTTGAACACCCCAGCTCAGCTGTGGCCGAGCTGCCCACCCTACAGGCCCCAAGGAGGGACTCTTGAAAATTCTTCAAACTTCAAATACTGATTTTTTTAAACATACCAGCTCCCCTGGAGCAAGCAGGCACATGTTGTTAATCACCTGGAGACCACACAATCCTCAGGTGGACTAAGCCACACAGATCCGCAGCAATAATAACGTGTACACCCAGCAAATTAATCATCAGTTCTGCTTTCTGGCTTCTCTTCCTTGATCCACTGAGTTAAGAGTGAAACACAAAACCTTGATTCCTGCTACACCAGGATGGCTGAGAGGATCTGTCAAGCCCTCAGTGCACAGGCAACACTCTGCGTGAGATAAATTATGAGGGCTGATAGCAAACCATCACACTGCTACCACTACTAACACACAGTGTTACTTATCTTCTGGACAAGCATAATATTTTAGTGCAAATGGGTTTATGTACTAGCATTTCCTCATTTCTACAGCCTTGCATTGCCAGCCTCTATATTTTTACTTCCACAGCCAACAGCTAGTAGTGGAGAAAAATATTGTACGTTCATTACAGAGGAAAACAAAAAAAAATTCCACATCCATGATTCTTTTATGCTCTAGTTAAAAGTTGCTCTTTCTTCTTCATTCTTGTCTCCTGCAATTTATTAAGCTCTTTGCCAGGATAAAATTCATGGCAATTCTTGGAGTAGGTAAAAATTTATTTACGCAAACAACTGATAATATTGCACAAGCCACCAGATAAGAATCTGCATTCTTGAAAATTTAAACATACGTATATTTTTAAAGCATATCAGTAGCTGAGGAACTTTGTCACCTACCATGTGCAGACAGGCTGGGGCCTCCTTACTTCTCCTGCCATCCAAGAGCTGCTTTTGGAAACGGGAACCTGCTCAAGTGCTTTGGAAATTGCTACTCACTGTTGCTTGTGCCGAGGGCTGCTGTGACAGTCCCGCGCCACGCCTGGGTGCGCTGCTCCCCTCAGCCCTCAGAGGGAGCATTCCTGTTTGGGAATGGGGGGCTCAGAGAATCAGGCCACATGTACAGCCTGAAAAACCAGCTCCCCCATTCACCAGGCAAATAACTGCACACAGCAAAAGCACAGAAAACATTTTTGCATTGGTGCTCCACACGACAGAGCTGTGAGCTGGCCTAGGACCAAAACCTCCCAGGTGCCACTACTGAGGTGTTACACTTCGGCAATTACTCGTTCCCCTGCCAACAAATGGGCGCCGTTAAATTTTGAGGGAAACCTCTTTTGGTTGCCGTGAGCTCCATGGCCAGGAGGGAGACACACACACAAAAATGTTGAGACTTGGAGGTCTGCAGTGCACAGAGCGATCAAAATCACCCCTGCAACACATCCCAGGGAGGTTCACAGCACCCACTACAGCAAAGGCGTTCAGAGAATTCTCTGCTGTGCATTATTTCTCTCCCTCATCCACGGCTTTGCTTTGAGCCATGCCGACAGCAGAGGCTGGGAAGTGGAATGTTGGACTTGGAGCTAAAGCATCACACAACGCAATGTTTATTGTCACTGTCTGCAGGAGAAATGCTGTTTCTCTGACAGACTGACGTTCCTACACAAAACAAACATACTCTGACAGGATAAAAGGAGCAGGGAGCTGCTCCAGCCACAGCCCAGCATGACTTCACAAGGCCCAGCAGCCTCTGCCAACTTGCCTGGCACAGCCACAAAACCAACTCCAGCATCAAGGCAGGAAAGGAGAGGGACTGAAATCAGCTCTCAGCTGCAAAGTTTTATTCCTCTGAGCATCGACAAAACACAGATGGTCTTTTCTCTGAGTGAAGACCATTTTGCACCTGGAAAACTCCAATCAGGAAGAGAAACCAGAAGGCAAAGGGGAGAAATCTGCTCATGCAAGCACTTTGCTTTGCAAACAGAGCTGTACCCCTCTAATCAGCAGCAAATGTTCCTGTGCACAGCAGGCATATATGCAAACCAAACCTGTCTCTCAAAGAGATGAAGACATTTCATCACGTCAATAAATATTTCACATTGATGTAAACAAAAAAACCCAAACAAACACCAGTTGGAATGTTTAAAACAGAGGGAAAATGTGTTAACAAAAATGGTGTTAATGAGGCTGTTTGGGATCTACCTTTCTTTTCCGAAATTATTTAAAGGACTAGGGCTGAAGTCAGCAGCAGATCGGAGAGACCTTCCCTCAGGAGCAGAGTTCAAACAGCAGGAGTTTTCTGAGCAGTATTCCTAAGCAAAGGCCATCAAGCATTCCCAAATGCCTTCCCGTAGTACCAGCAAATAACACCACATACTCACATAAACACTAAGGTAAGACCAAATAAACTAAGCCAGCATTTTAGCCCCAGGCTCCACTAACCCAGAGTAAACCCCATACACAGTTACCCATCTCTACCCACTTGCGAGGTGAAATTGATTTTTAAACCTTCTTAATCACCACATGTGACAATTTCCATGTAATTTACTCACTCCTCAGGAAATTGCAACAGACATGCCAAAACAAGAACAGAAAATGCATCATTTTGAGGTAATTTTCCAGTCATTTATACCCATGAAATCCCAGTTAACAGGACTGTGTCTGTAAAGCAGCAATAGAAACATGAAGGGATTTGGGCCTTTTTTTTCAAGTGAATATCTGGTAAACCAGCATTAATTTTCTGGTGGGTTGGAATATTGTACAGATCACTCAAGTAATTGAAAACAGAATAAAAACTTGGGTTTGTGTGCAGTTATAGTTCAGCACTGAAGTAATTTTTCCTGCCCTTTGGCCATCTTTATGTATCTGAAAAGAATGAAAACTCACAGGACACATCTGAGCAGAGTTACTTTGGTTATACAGCTCTCTTCTAACACTATGCCTTAATTTATATAATTTCAGGTCCCTTTGTTCAGGCCACTGGAATTCTGAGGCTAGTAATATGTGAAATAGGAATTACAAATGTGGTTAATAGGTAGTTTAACCAGAAACTTTTCTGGGAGAATATTTAATTACTCTAGGGAAGAAAAAGAAAAATGTCTGCCTAATATACCCTCCCCTTCCAAATGAATAGCACGAGGTAATTAGACTAAACATCTTTCCCTCTTGCAATTGCTCTGATTTATGAACTATTTATATATTTTCTATGATGACAGAAAACTAAAATGCAGCGAATGTGACTTAGAACTCGTTTCTTATAACATGCATTCAGAAAGTTTTCCTCATTCTTTGACATCAACAGCTGCTGAGTTACCCACAGGCACAGGTGGAGGCACGAATTATTTATGTAGATTCCATCCAGCCCAAGAAAAAGTCTCTCCCTCTATGACACGAAGGACTGAAAATCTCCAAATTCAACTTTTTTTTTTTTTTTTTTTGCCCCTCCAGCCTCTCCCAGATCAGTGTTTTCTGTGTTTATGGCGAGTACCTGTTCTGGAGATGAAGGCCCGGTCTCGGTGGCGCTGTGAGGGAAGATGAGGGAGAATGGGGCCGTGAGGGGGAAATGGGGGAGTTACGAGGGGAGAACGGGGCCGTGAGGGAAGAGAGAGGGGAGCTGTGAGGGGAAAGAGGGGAGCTGGGGAGAGAATGGGGCCGTGAGGAGGAAACGGGGCTGTGAGAAGAGAAGGGGGAATTATGAGGNTGAGGGGGAAATGGGGCTGTGAGGAGAGAGAGAGAGGGGAGTTGTGAGGGGATAGAGAGGGGAGTTGTGAGGGGATAGAGGGGAGAATGGGGCCGTGAGGGGGAAATGGGGCTGTGAGGAGAGAGAGAGAGAGGGGAGTTGTGAGGGGAAAGAGGGGAGTTGAGGGGAGAATGGGGCCGTGAGGGGAGAGAGAGGGGAGCTGTGAGTGGAGATGGCGGAGATGGGGTTGGGAGGGGAGCTGTGAGGGGAGATGGTGCCGTGAGGCGGGAAGAGAGGAGCTGTGAGGGGAGAATGGGGCCGTGAGGGGAGAGAGAGGGGAGCTGTGAGTGGAGATGGCGGAGATGGGGTTGGGAGGGGAGCTGTGAGGGGAGATGGTGCCGTGAGGCGGGAAGAGAGGAGCTGTGAGGGGAGAATGGGGCCGTGAGGGGAGAGAGAGGAGAGCCGTGAGGTAAAAGGGGAGTTGTGAGTGAGGTTGTGAGGGGAGATGGGGCTCTGAGGGGGCTCTGTGAGGCGGGTGCTGCTCCCGCCGGTTCCCGCCGTCCCGGCTGCATCGTGTGAAAAAACCCCACTGTAAAAAGCAGCCCCGGGGAGCTCAGGGAACAGGAACACCCCGACAACCCCGGCCCCGATCCCGGGAAGCGAATCCCGGGACAGAGACACGGGCAGGACCAAGCCCTCGGTCCCTTCCTCAGCCAGGCCAGGACGTTTCTGAGACCTGAGCATCAATTAATTCATCGAGATCAAAGATAAAACCTTATCAGGGCCAGTCTGGGCACCAATCACTGACTGCCTCTTCTCTCCATTGTTCCTTTTTCCTGCTAAGGTATTAGCAGGGAAAAAGTCAAGCCCGCTGTCACACGGAACTATCCTCCGAGGAAAAGCAGCTTCAAAGGAGCCGAGGGAAGCAGCTAGGAAAGCCTCAAGTTGTCTATTTTTCATTTTTTCATATTTTTTTAACCAACTGCTCATTTTTACACCTGGAAATGTCTCTGAAGTGCCTTTAGAGCAGCACGTTCATTGCTCTCTGCTGGCACATACCTGCCTTCCCATCCAGCTCAGTTCTCCATCAGCGCTCGCAGAAACATTTTCCTGGACACAGTAAAGTTATTACTTAACATAAGCACATATGGATTATGGATGCTCTGCATGGATATTCCTGCAGCTTCCATTCTGTCAGGGTACCAACACAACTTCCCTTCCTGCCTCTTTAGCTTTGTTTGTCCATGGCTACAAATGTGGATAAGCTACTCCAAGACATCCCACACATGCTGGAAAAGCACAGGAGGAAACTAAAACCTCCTGTCCATGTTCAGCAGCATAAAGTGAGAGTACCCAAGCAACACATCCAAGCCCCCAAAATACTCAGTGCAAAACTCCGAAATCTCTACTGAGAAGCCAAAGACACGCTGCAAAACAGCCACAACAGGCTTGAAAATAAAAAACAAAAGGAAGTGTGAAAATCATGCCAGAAAGAAAAAAAAAAAAAAAATCACACTCTTTTAACATGAGAACATACAAGAATGCTTGTAAGGAAGCCTTTAAAATAAGTTTCGTAATTGGTTGTGACTGAAGAAAAGGCCTTATTCATCACATCGCTCATCTTGCACCTAATTGTATGCATATGTTGGGGTTCTAGCCTGAAGCAATGGGTTAATTCTCCAATTATTTCACAGGATTAGAACTACTTTTTTTTTTCCCTAGGAAATTTAGTGTTATTGTGAAATAGCATCAAGACATACTATTTCATAATTAATACTAAATAAAAAGTGAATTCTCTCCTTTGTCTAAATAGTTTGCTTTGGCTCAGCTAGAAGCAGCAATTAGCAGGACAGCCTCCCTGAACACATTTGATCTGCTACAGGGTTTCCTGCTGCGGATCAGAAGAACAAACCTGATTTCACACAATCCATGGGGTTTATGTTGGCTGGATGTGCTGTAATTAAAATGATCTTTTATTTTTTTTCCCCCAAGGGCTTTGTTTGTCTGCTTGTGCTTTCTCACGGAGAGGCACGTACCTAATTTAGCAGTTCTGTTGATTTACACTTCTGCTCTTTACCAGCCCCCTTTGTAGCATTCACTCTTTGTAGTTTGGTGCAGAAACTGGGACCTGTTATGACTGGTGTTATTGGTCTGTGTTATTAGCAGAAGTAGAGGAACAGTTCCCATGGAAACATTTCCATGTTTCATGGTGTGCTTTTCCTGGGATTCTCAAGGTTGGGTAGGGTGGGCTCTGGGCCTTCCTAAATGGGAGCACGCAGCAGTCTGTGGAAACTTCCCCTCCAGCAGGGGGGGAAAATACTGTATTTTTAGATTGTGTATTTCCTCTCTTATGAAGTCTAGTGCCTGTGAAAACAGAGCAGCTCGGCAGCCCCACGCCATTGATTGATGTCCAGCCCAACACCCACCACTCTGACAACAAACCGGATCCTATTTGGAAAGGCCACCTCCAAACCCAAGAGAACACTTTCCTTTCACTGTGACCTTTACACTTAAGCTGTGAGTGAAGCTATGGTTTACCAGGGCTCAGCACACTGGCCTGAGTCAGGATGGTCCTGTGTCACACCAGGGACTTCCAAAGTTTCTTGAAAAAACACCCAACCATGCCATCAAACCCCTCCTGCTCCACAGTGGAGGCGTTCAGGCCTGGGAACAGCACTGCTCACAGGCCAATCCGAGCTCCTGGCATTTACCAAGAGTGATAATAAAAGGAAAACAAAGTCACCTGTGAAAGGGTTAAACCACCTTCTCTCAGTGTTTGCCACACACAGGTGAGCTCATTGCAAATAGATTGTCCCACCTAAATGCAGCACAAGATTCACCTGCAGCCACCTGGATCCTGGCAGGGCAGGTTCCCATCCCTCTTCCCTCTGTCCTCTTCCTTTCCAGGAGCTGGCAATGGGCTCCCAGTGTTATTTTTTCCTTTTTTTAATCTGCAGACTTACAAGTATTTTTTAAAATCTACTTCAACCTTTATACAGTAGTGGGGGGCAGGGAGAAAATCCAAAGAATCTTCAAACTCTTCAGGGCCACGGCCAGTGCTTTGAAGAGATCATTATAGCAAGTTCTTACTCAAGAAGAGAGTAATTATCATGTTCTAACAAACACATTTAATAATTCAGTATTATTATTTTGGCACTTCTTTGTGAACCAGGTGTTTAGGAAGCTGTTTCAGACAGAAGCATGGGATGCAATCCCTGGGGTCCTTCCCCACTAGGCAGTAGCACAAGGAGAGCCACTAATGCTTGGACTAGGCTGGAAGTCCCAGAGCCTGACTCCAGCAAAACCCCCATATCAATATCACAGTGCACTACGGTTTTACTTATTTCTCATCATCCCCATCAATATTTCTCAATTTTTGAATTACTCACACAGAACTGTCTGAGCCTTCACAGTTAAGAAAGATTCAAGTAAGGTTTAGGTCTCTGGTCCGTGTTCTCTTAAGTTTTTAAAACACAGTCATATTTTTATTTATGCAAGAGTATTCAAAAGTTAATTTTCTTCACATTACCATCTTTGTGTTGCTTGACCCCCACCAATCCCATGTAGTCTTGCTAAGCCTTCCCCTCCTCTCCAACCTTCCACACACACTGAAAATTTCAACCATGCTATGCTATTTCTGGGATAAAACAAACCAAACACGAGGAGCCTGGAGCCACTGAGGAAGAAGAGAAGGAGCTTTTTCTTTAAGAAAAGAGTAATTCCTAGCAAGATTATTTGCTCATTCCTCCTCTGGCAGTTCCCCTTCCCCCAGCATTGCACACGTCAGATGCGAGTTGCCAGCTCTGGCCAACACCACCTCCCAATTCACTCCTGGGCCCAACTGCATGTGCTAGAAAGTGCCATAATCTCAAAGTAGCCCAGCAAATTCCTGTTTGCTGGTTCATGAATTAATGTAGAGCCTCTATTTATTCACTCCAGGCAAAGCTGCTGTCAAGCCAGCTGTTCTTACCTTTGGGATCTTGGATGACCAGAGTTGCGGTTCAGTGCTGGTCTGGGGACATTCATGGCTGGGGTCCCCACGTGTGTGGTTCATCTGAGCCTGGAAAACGCAAGCGTGGAGACACATGAGGATTTTGGCATTCCATACCCAGCAGCTGCAGTTGATGGCCCACTCTGCTCAAAATAAAGGACAGTCTCATCAAGACTTTTTTCCACTTAAAAGTG